>OX578152.1:104814381-105419381 GCA_951213105.1 Amaurobius ferox | reverse complement strand
ACAATTAAAATTTAATTGTGTATATAATTTTAGCATTTTAGTTTTGATTTTGATAGACTGATTATTAATGGGTTTTAAAATTTGATTATTTTTTAAGTAATTCTGTAACAGAAAAACATAATATTTTTTACAAATGATGGCATAATTATTAGAAGCTTTATCTACATAAGTTATGACAAAATGTTGTTGTAGATCTTTAATAGCAGATAGGAGTTGTTTATAAGGATACCTAGGCTTCGCTAATTTAATGTTTATAATAACATTTTTAAGTAGATGTATATATATATATATATATTTATATATATATATATATATATATATATATATATATATATATATATATATATATTACATTTCCATCAGATTCTCTCAATATCACTATCTTCATATCAATAATTTTAAATGCATTTGTCAGAATTACCACTATCCGGAAATTTTTGTTAATAATATTATTAATAATTTCAAATACACCAGATAGTAATTTTACAATTGCATTATTTATCCTAGCTTGGATAACTCATTTTTATGAATTTCACCCCTTCCTTTAACACCTGACTTTCCACTTGTCCTGAGTCCTATACTGATTAGTATTTTTGAAAGACTACTGTTTAAACATTTCCATTCACGTTCACTCTTATGATCATTTCGGTTTCCATACGCATTGACGGTTGGATGTAGTGTGCTGTTGCTGTACGTTTGACCGGCAAGCATTTCCACTGACACGTGGCCACTGCACATGCAAGTTTATATTTCTGTTTATTACTTCTTTTGGATTTTATAATTTTTTCTTCCTACAGCCAGTAAACAGTTTTAAGGGGGGGGGGGGTTATAGTGATATACTATCGCCATTGTCAGAAACTGGCTATTCTTTCGGTTTTAATTCGGATTGCATGGCTGTCCTGATGAGTGTGCAATTCCGAATTAACCACCATTTTTACTTTCCTTATATACATAATGTATAAGGAAAGTATTGTGGCTGGGTCGAAAATTCGAATTCGAGTTTTCGACGGGAGAGCACGTTTCAAGCATCCTTGATCACGAATCAAACAATTTTGTTGAGGTGATGTCTGTGTGTGTGTATGTGTGTGTGTGTGTGTGTATGTGTGCATACATGTCTTTTAAACTCATGCATTCTTCTTAGTCTTTCATGCATGCTTAGTCTCATGCATTCTTCTAGTCTTTTAAATAATGCATGAGTAATATATATATATATATATATAATTGAAGAATTTTAATTTACTTGTATTATATATACCCGAGATTGATCATTTATTGAAATGTTCTGTATAGTAAAAATGAAAATAAGATGGTCTGAAGTGATTATTTGATATCAATAGTGACTATACGACAAGCTTGTGAAGATGATAAAAAGAACATTATAAATAGAACATTATAAATAAAACATTATAAATAAAATAGGTATTAAAATGTTATAAATACCCCTTTTTCCCTGTTCTATATATAAGTTAAGGAAATGAAAAAGAATGACATGTGGTAAAGATTAATTAATAAATCCCTTCACTCCACCCTTAGATTAAATTTGTTATTATGTTATAAATCATATATATAATACAGGTACTTAAGGTACTAATCCCCTTGTTCCATGTATAAACATACATGGTGTAAAGCAAGAATAGTGTATAAGATGAAAAGTTGCAAAACAGAATTTTTTTTTTGCACGTGGAGCTATGCCTTTCTGGCTCCCAAATTTATTTTTTTGAATATGAATAAATTGAAAAAAGTTAAAAGCATTTCCGAAACCATTTACGTTATCAAGGGCCATACCTGGTTCGCTGATGCTAATTCTACGTTTCTGTGTACATAACTGTAGATTGTATTACAGAAATAATGCACATGGCCCGACGTAGAAGAAAGTAGAAAATGGAAATGGATCAGATATAAATATAAAAATAATCAAATAAAATAATCAAATATACCAGTGTATGGCTGTGTATTTATGAGAGTACTATGTTATGTATAATATGAAAAAGAATAAGAAAAATAATAATTAAAGTAAATATATATATAAATATATATATATTGGTATATGTATATACACAATATGTATATATATATATGCGTGTGTGTGTGTTACAATTATAAGAGAGCAAAGCAAGAAAGCAAAACGAGATAATTTTAATTAAAAATGAAAAATCACAGGTCAGAATCACTAAAAAATTACATATCTCTCTCTATAAAAGAAAGTGTTAAATCTGAATGAATCTGGGGAATACAGTTACAGATAATATGCAAACGAGTACAGCAAAAAAAATTCTCATTTTAATAAGTTTGAAAAACAAAAATGGCATCAGATTAAAGAAATACTTTAATATCTCTTCATAAAAACTTGCCACCGTGCAAAAAAACGAAAAAAAAAAAACGCTGTTAATAACAGATAAATGGTGAGAAAATCCATTAAAAAAACACGAACTAGATATCAAGTCGAACGTTTGTTTGGAAGCGAGAATCCTCTAAGGGAAGTTAGAGATGTCGACGTAAAATACAGTTTGTCTGTATAATTATTTTTCTTTGATTTTAATGCATATTTTTAATCTTCCTATATGTTTGAGTGTTTTTTATCGTCTCGCCGTAATGAATATAAATATTTTTCGAATATTTTCTGTTAGCATTTAGCTTTTTTCAGCGTCATAAAAATGCTTTTAGAATTATGGTGAATAAAGTTGTATCCTCCTTATGCCGCTTTCCAATATTCAAATGCTGTTGGTGTTTTTTTTCATTAATATAATTTAATACAAAAATATTGTTGGTACTTATGTTAGTGGATTATCGTTCAATGTAATATTAATGTATTTATAGATTATCGTATCCCGTTTAATGGAATATACTGCTTAAAAGAATAAAATTATGAAGTTCCGAAGTCGTTCATTAAAATGATGAAATTCTCCGGTTAATGAAGGAGGAGTATTGCAACAATCCGGGATTTGGAATAAATTATCTTACGAATATTTGATGCTAAGTATTGTAGATGTATACGGTAGTGGCAATATCCGCGAATTTAAAATAATATTGCTATACTCATAATACAGGTTCCCTAATAAAGTTCTTAAACACCCGCATAGCTTTGTAAAGAAAGGACTATGAGAGAACGTTTGGTCTATCTAAAGTAAAGTGACCATGTCCGTTTGAATAAAAGTGATTGTAGCGCCCTTAGCGGAGAATTTAAAAAGTTACGATAACAAACTCGGCAACAAAGCGAAATATATGAAACCAGCCAATTACAAAATTGTAGAACTTTGCCTAATAAATAAAAATAGAGAATGAAATTGGAATAGAAAGCATTTATTTGACACAATATTTAGAAAGTTACGGTAGCAAACTCGGCAATAAAGCGAGATATATGAAACAAGCCAATTACAAAATTGTAAAGCATTGCCTAATAAGTAAGAATAGACAATCAAATTGGTATAGATGACATTTATTTGACACAATATGGTTATTAACAAATTGCTGCCATGATTAGGAATTCTAAATTAAATAAACACTTATATGCACTGGAATCGAATGGTATAATAACAGCCTGTTAAAAATTCCTTCTCTTACCCACAATGCTATCCACAATCTGTTATCCACATTTAAATTCGAGAAGAATTATTACCGCATAATTTGAAAAGCATTGCAGGTTTCACCGTGTTACAGCATCTAGCAACTGATAAAGTATGACAGATATTTATGGCCTTCCGTGTAAAAAATTTGTGCATTCCTGATGCACATTCCTACTCATTGGGTAATATTTTACAACTTTGTAATTGACATATTTCTTAAATCTCGCCTTATTGCCGAGTTCGTTATCCCAACTTTTTAAATTTAGCACTAGGGGCACTGCAATCATTTTATTTGATGGAGCATAGTCATATTACTATAAATAATGTGCACTACACTTAGAACATTTTTATTCTGAGCATAGTCATATTACTATAAATAATGTGCACTACACTTAGAACATTTTTATTCTGAAGTTATTTGTGTACTTAAGGGCTATATATATGCGTGTATGTTTGTGTGTGTGTATGTGTATGTATGTGTGTATGTATGTGCATGTATATATATATATATATATATATACATATATATTAGGTAGTTTAAATTATATTTTTACCAATTTGAGAACAATTTGCTCACAATTTATGTTTACTTTCCCTACAATACATGGTAATGTACAGAAATATTGTTAGAATGGATTTACACGTTTTGACCACTATAAAGTACGAATCCACAATTTTTAGCGTGATGTCTGTTTGTACTTGTTTGTCTATACTATGTGTGTATCCACTCTAGCTCAAAATTTTGACAAAATTTTTTAAAATTTGATACTTAAATCAATTGGTGCTGATTAGATCTTAGTACGATTAAATAAAATAGAACCGTAATATATAGATCGTACAATCGCAAAATCTGTTAATTAATATCAAAATTTGTTAATTAAAGACTCGATATGCTTTAGTGTATAAGTGTATAAATTAAATGCTTGTTTCATACGTATTGTTTGTTGCTTGTTTTATACATCAAAATCTTGAATTCGAAAATTTTCGAGATTGCAGTTTTTCGCTATGCAATAGCATGAGAAATTAAAAATATTTGTTGAAAAACAAAATTTTTTTTTTTACAGCGACAATTGAGATTTCTTTTCTGGTATCTGATTTTTACTTTCCTTATATACATAATGTTTAAGGAAAGTATTGTGACGGGGTCGAAAATTCGAATTCGAGTTTTCGACGGGAGAGCACGTTTCAAGCATCCCTGATCACGAATCAAACATTTTTGAAGTGAGGTGTGTGTGTGTGTGTCAGTGAGCCTGTGGAGACGATAACTGACAAACGAATGGACCGATTCGAACGAAATTTGGTACAAAAATCACAATCCATAAACAGTGGAAGCCTATTGTTTTTATACGCAATCGAATTTTCAAAACCCTCCTAAATTTTCTAATGAAATTTTGAAAAAATCGTCAAAAAATCAAAACTGCTAATAAAGTTACGTAAATAGACATTTCTTATGTAATTTTTCATTAGAAAACGATTAACATAAATTTTAGAACGGTAAAATGAACCGTTCTCGAGATATTGCACATTTTTCAAAAAAATTATCAAAAAGTCATATAAAATAAAAAAGAAATATTTCCTATTGAGAAACATGTTCACTTTTCACATGTAATACCATGCTATAAATTTGGTGACATCATTCTCGTGGATCTAGCTCGTTCCATTCATGAAAAAAGATACTTTGAGTAATAATTTTGTATATAAACGCCAATAGTCATTTATATGCTGTAAGAATAACTTATTTCTCCGTCCATAACGCTTGGCGAGATTTTGGCGACCAATTTGGCGGAATGTCGCCAACTTGGCGACTTTTTGAAATTTTGCCAAATTAACAAAAATCTCGCCAAATTGATAAAAATGACGCTAAATCAACGAAAGTGACGACTAATTGAAGAAAATTCAATATCTTCGAAAGAATATAAGTATCTACTATACGAATAACGTTTTTTTTTAACTGTAAAAATAGTAAATTCATTGCATTATATAAGGAAAGTCATGTGTTGCCCACATCAGATTTTTTTCCAACATTAACATACAGTTAAATGATATTAAATAAAATCGCTCTGTACCTCCAACAAGGCTGACCGCCAGCCATGTTGGTACGCCACTGCGCCTCTGAGAGCCCCTGCCCCCCTCTCATCTCGATACTCGAGAGAACGAAGAAGGTCCCCCGCGCCTTTGGCGGGAGCCCCGGCAGTGCTTATCGTCTGCTAATCGCGCGGCAGAAAAAGACAGGAAATTAATTCGCGGCCAGAAACGTGTCATAATTCTTGGAGGGGGTGTTAAGGGGGTGGAGGGGGGAGAGACATTTGCTTCATCCGATAAGCGCAGCACCAAAAAATACATTTATTACGTATCGCTGGATTTTACGTTTGCACAGAGGTTTTTTCCCCCCTTCTACACACTCAAATTTTATTTTATGTCTGCTGATAACACCGCTTTTAACTTTCGGTGTTAGATTTATTTGTGAGATCAAGAGCGTGATAGGGAAAAATTTAGTTTTTTTCCCCGTTGTAGCTTTCGCCGGTTCTTACTTGTCGAGCTGATTTGAATATTTTTGGTTATTTCGTCCTTTTTTTTCCCCTACTACCCTTCTCTCTTTCCATTTGTTACAGATATGGGAATCTGTATCTCTGTACGAGTGCGATTTTTGTGTGTTTTATTTTCTCGATAGTTTAATAAAGTTTAGAGTTTTGGGAGCACGTTTTTAATCTTCGCGGTAATAAATGATGAGGGGTTAAATGAAACCGGATCGATTTTATAGTTCCACTTTATCCTGGATTTATTAGTAGTTTGTTTGTGTTTTATTTTTATGCCCTGGCAAAAATGGGTTTTCGAAATATACCAGTGCCTTCTGGGAATCAATCCTCTATAGGTTCTTGTTGCAATATAAGATTGATGCAATGTAAAATTTCGGGATTTTGAGTGTTCACTTGATCGGGATTTCGGGTGTTCACGCGATCGGGATTTTGAATGTTAACTCGATCGGGATTCTGAGTGTTCACTCGAGCAAAATTTTGGGTGTTCACTCGATCGGGATTTTGAGTATTCACTTTATCGGAATTTTGAGTCTTCACTTAACGGGATTTCGAGTCTTAATCGAGATTTTGAGTCTTCACTCTATAGAGATTTTGAGTCTGCACTCTATTGGGATTTTGAGTTTGCACTCTATTGGGATTTTGAATCCTCGCTTGATTAGGATTTTGAGTCTTCGCTTGAACGGAATTTTGAGTCTTCACTCGATAGGGATTTTGAGTCTTCCTTTGATCGGGATTTTGAGTCTTCCTTCTTCCTTTGATCGGAATTTTGAGTCTTCACTCGATTAGGATTTTGACTCTTCGTTTGATCGGGATTTTGAATCTTCACTTCATCGGGATTTTGATTCTTTACTTGATCGAGATTTTGAATCTTCACTTGATCGAAGATTTTGAGTCTTCACTTTATCGAGGATTTTGAGTCGTCACTTGATCAATATTTTGAATCTTCACCTGCTCGTAATTGTGACTTTTCGCTTGATGGGGATTTTATTCTTTACTTGATCGGAATTTTGAGCCTTCACTTGATCGATATTTTGAGATTTCACTTGTTCGTAATTTTGACTTTTCACTTGATCGGAATTTTATTCTTCACTTGATCGGATTTTGAGTCTTCACTCATACATTCATATTCCACAGTGTTTAGTTTTATTTATGGCGAAGTTATTATCGGAATGAAAGTAAGATGTACATTTTTTCAGATTTCATTGCTATTCTTCAACCAAGTAATTTTCGCATACATTTTTTAAAAGTTTCTCTTTTCAACTTGGCAACGGGTTAACGGCGTCGATGGATTTATTTGAAACATCTGCGTTAATATAAACAATTTAGATACCATCACCATCGATGTAGTTTAAATTTTCAATTTCCTACATACACTATACAAAGTTTTCAAGAAAGTTCTTAAGCACCGCAGTAATTTTGCAACGAAAGGTCTAAGAATGAACACGCTAGGTTTATATATAGTAAAGTGGCCAAGTCCGATTGAATAAAAAATATTTCAGCGCCCATAGAGGAGAATTTTAAAGCTAAAATAACGAACTTTGCAACAAAGCGAGCTGCGGAATAAAAGTTAATTGCAAAGTTGTTGAGTATTGTTCAATGACTAGAAATCGGAAATCAAACTGTTACAGACGGCACTTATTTGTCACTATAGGATTATTGAAGGTTATTCTGTAATGCTATAATTAACACTTAACATGCAAAGGAATCTAATATACAGTCTATTCAAAATGCCATTCGTCAGCAACATACACATTTGAATACCAGAAAGAATAAAGAATATGAGTGAATTCTTTAACAAGCATTGCTGGTGTCACCATGTTACAGAACTCGATGATACGACTTTGTGACGTATATTTATTGCCTTCCATTTACTGGTTTCGTTTGTTCTTGTTGTATATCGATTCCTACTCAATGAACATTCAACAACTTTATAATTGACTTTTCGTCTACCGCGCCCTGTTTCAATCATAACTTTTTAAATTCTCCACTACGTTCGCTGCAATCACTTCTACTCTATCGGGCATGGTCACTTAATTTATATAAACCTAATGTGTACACTAATAAAACCTTTCCTTGCAAATTTATTGGGGTGCTTAAAAACTTTCCTGTAAACCATGTATATTAAGATATACAGTTGCTATGTGTCCCATTCAGTATTTGCAGAAGGTAAACCCTTTCTTTAGCTGAAACCAAACAACCAAAATTCATTTGGATATTAAAAAGAATTGCAATATAACACCAAGAACTAACAACACATTTCGCAGAATGTTGCCCAGAGTGGGAATATTTAAATGGCGCAAACACGCTTCTTTAGAAACAACATAAGTTAAATGATTAACAAATTAAGAAGGCAATTTGCTGAATACATATCAGCCATTATCTAAGATATATCTACAGGCAATCCTGTGATATAGGTGTTTCAAGGAAACTTTTTGAACCGGGAGTGGAAAACACACTGGAAGAGAAAATTCTTACAGAATGGCGCTACCTACCTCAAAATAAGATGCTGAATCCGTATCAGTTATCATCTAAGCTCTATCTGCAGCCAATCTTGATAAATAAATGTTTCAATTATAATAATTTTTTAACCGGAACTGGAAAAATAACTTAAAGTGTAAATCTTTGAACCCCTATATTCTCCTGCAGAATTTGATGTTAAACCCATATCACCCAACCCCTATGTATATCAGATCATGAAAAGCAGACGTTTAAAGGATTTTTTTTTAAACATGTCGCAAACATTTTGTACCACAAATAATTGATTGTAAAACATATTTGTCTTAGGCTGTTACTAAAGAATAATTTTCAGATTATTTTAACAGCTGCGAAAGCGATATAGGTACGAAGTTTCTATTATTCTTGCTGTTTCTCATTTTAAACAGCATGAATTCAATAAAATAATTTTTCGTCGATGCGATTTTTATACCAAGAACTACAGAGAATCACTTTCATACATTCCACTTTCGAACACTCCGGTGCGCGTTGATCTATAAGTTTTCTCTTTAAACAAAATATACACACATCGAGAAGAGCGTTGGGGCTCTAAGATAAGTCCTCTATCTCGTCTGTAAATCCTACGCCAGCGCAGAATATCCGCGCCGCGCAAGGGCCGCCGGATCGCGCGAGTGCTTGCAAACGATACTCCAGCCATCTTCAGATACAAAATGCCTATTGTTATCACATGCAAGCCGGACTCCTTTTCTAAACAACTCAACTCGTCTTATGAGGATGAAAAGAGCAGATAGGATAACCACTCAACTCTTCTGAGTGAGGAGGCTGGAGACTGCGCAAAACTTTATCACGCTGGCTCAGGGGCGAAGAGGGGACGGAATTTTCACCCCCCACCGTCTTGCCCATTCGTAAGCTGTATACTTCTTTTCTTTTTGTACCTTATCTTCCAGGAACACATAACTGCAACTGCAAACGCACACGTGTAGTACCTGGGATCTTTTCAACTGTTGATGATGATGATGTGAAGTTGAGGTGTATGCAGTCCGTTCTGTAATATTTTTGAGCGCAATTGATTTGTTTGCGAAGTTGAATATATTGTTTGGGAGAAAATGTGTGAAATGCGTTTATGATATTTTTAATTTTACATGAAATATAAAGTATTATTTCCCCGAAATTATCGCCAAAATTATGCATTTTGATAACTTTATTTCGACGCCATTTGGAGTGATGTTCATGTCGTATATATTGCTTCGACGATAAGAGCTTGCAATTTCGTCCAAGTAGCTCAACGGTAGAGCGTCTACTGGACAGTTCGGGGATACAGGGTTCGATTCCCAGTTGGGGCAGCAAGGCTCTTTACAATGTTTGTGCGTATGTATGTCAAGTGTTGTTGTTGAGACCCAGACCGTCCGACCTACCACAAAGGTGTAAGGTAATCTTTTGAACGGCCGGGAAGTGCCACCCACTTTAGACCAGAACCCAGTGGGGGAGGCATCTACAGGGACCGTACCCTCCTTCCCCTACCATCGACCTCTCGGAAGGACTTACGGACCCACATGTTTAACGTGATCGTACATGTTTAACGTGATCAAAAGAAGGAAGAGGAAGGGAAAAAAGAGAGAGGGAGAGTAGAGAGGGAGGGGAGGTGAAGAGAGAGAGAGAGAGAGGGGGGAGGGAGAGATATAGAGAGAAGTGCAGATCTGTGGCTGTCTGTTGTTGTTGTTGAGACCCAGACCGTCCGACCTACCAGAAAGGTGTAAGGTAACCTGCGTTGGTCTGTTGTTGTTGATGTTGTTGTTGAGACCCAAACCGTCCGACCTACCAGAAAGGTGTAAGGTAACTGCTGGGACGACCGGGCAGTGCCACCCAATTTAGACCAGAACCCAGTGGAGGAGACATCCGCAGGGACCGTACCCTCTTTCCCCTACCATCGAGCTCTCGGAAGGACTTATGGACCCACATATTTAACGTGATCGCACTCTGCATGAACACGGCGGCAGTTGTAGCAGCGTGCAAATCCAGCGCGCAAACCACCGCGATACCGCGCCCGAAATGTGCCAACAGCACGCGGTGTTCCCAGGTGGTCACACACCCAAGTACTAACCGCGCCCGATGCTGCTTGACTTCGGTGATCTAACGAGAACCGGTGTTTTCAGCACGGTAGAGCCGTTGGCTCTGTATGTGAAGTGTGAAAGTAGTAATTTGGGATTGATTGTATGTATGAAAATGGCATTTTATATTTAGAGTGATTATAAAAAATAGCTAAAAATTTATATATACTGCCTAAATGTAGATTTATTTGTATAATTCACATGAGTAGAAAAACAAGCGTTATTCAACATTATTTCGAACCTCCATAACCGGAAATGAAAATCCTTACTGAAGCTCCCTTCTCTGAAATTCAGAGCAGACTCCATATGAGTCATCATCTAAGCTATATCTATTCTTCTTCTTCGACACAAACCGCCCGACCTACCAGAAAGGTACAAGGGATCTGTTTGGATGGCCGGGAAGTAAGCTATATCTATTGTCAATCCTAAGAAACATATGTTGCAAGTAAATTTTTGAGTTAGAAGTGAAAAAAATAAAACAGATGTGTAAATCTTTAGTTAACGCCCCTACGGTTTTCAGAATTTAATTTCGAGTTCCTATTAGTCATCATCAAAGATCTATTTATAGCCAATCTTGTGAAATAGCTTTTCTAATTAAAATTTGAACTTTTGAACCAGAAATGGTAAACTAACTAACCGGAACTAAAAATTCTTAGTGACTCCCCCGCCCCCCCGCTTCTCATTCTCTTCAAAAATTTAATGCTGAATACAAATCAGACTTCATATCAGCTATATTTATGGCAGATCCTCAGATATAGATGATTGAAAAACAATTTCTCAAAAGCAAAAGTATGGAAAAATTATTGATATCGATTGACTCTTTTAAAACAAATATACTGTATATATATAGTCTATATTTCTTTTTAACTGAATATTCTTCTGAATGCTAAACATTATTTATTTTATCTTTTCAGGTAAGTCAATCTCTTCTTCCGATTTAGTTTGCTAATGAAGTTGAGCCTTGAATGTAAGTTTTTTTCTGCCTTTATCTCAAGTTTCTAAAAATCGCTTAAACCTCTGACATTTGTAACAATGTATGCATTCGAAATGACATATATATTGCAAATATTGCGCTATATTGAAATAAAAATGATATAACACGAATTGCAAACCAATATCTGAACTTTCAAACGTTTCAAATGTACATTGTTGCTAACATAGGGCACAGGTTATACAATAGATTCCTGTGAATGTAAAAGTTGTTTATTGTATCATCTATGAATACAAAAACCATTCGCCAGAAACCCTATTGTTTGAATTCTGTAACAGTTTTTGTGTCGATTTATATCAATTAGATAATGCCCTACAACTTTTAAATCGACTTTTTTTTCGTCTATCTCACTATGTTGCCGAGCGCATCATCCCAACATTTTAAATTCTCTGGAATCCCTTTTATATGTATCAGTTTTTAACACTTTACAGCATAGTTGAAAAGTGTTTATGACTTTGGTCATTCTGTCTGTCTGTCCGTTCGCATGATAACTGCCGTAAAAATGGCTTTATCAAAATGAAATTTTAGTATGTTGTTAAGAGGGTAAGTGTAACATATGGGAATGTAAATGAATAAGTCACCCAATTAGTTTTGGATTGAGAACGGGTTGAAAAATGAAATACATTGAAGCCTATGAGACTTAATTATTCAAACATTTTTTAAGCAAATTTAAAATTCACACACAGCTTCAAAAATTTTAGTAAATTATACAAATTATCCAATAAAATATATAATATAAAATTCAGCAAAATATGTTCAACAGTTTTTTAAATAAAAAATAAAATAATAATTACACCCATATAATATGAAGAGATCACTTGACCCATTTCAAAATAAAATATGGCATCCATCTTTTTTCCTAGAGTAAAAATCGTGATTTTAAACATTCTTTTAAATTTATATTTAGTGTTGCGTCCGTCCTAAAACCTCTTTATTTTTGCGTATTTTCTGTGCATCTATACTCTGCGCTAACGCAATTACAATATTTTTTAGTTTAAATGATTATCAAACTTTGATTATTTCTACAACGAAATCTAATTTCCATGGACTCAGAATGTGAACAAGTGATTGTAAGATGAGTTGCATAAGAATAGCTGAATTTTTTTTCACGCAAAATTATTTAACTCTGGAGTCTAGAATAAAATTGTATGAATGAAATATTCACTGATTTTACATAGAAAGTCAGACGATTTATATTTCGTTGACGTCATTTGAATAAATTTCATTTTTTTAATGAAGTTTTAAGTTTCGAAGTAAAATAAATGATTGTAGTTCTGTGATAATTAAAAAAATATCCCCCCTGAATGCATCGCATTTTAGAGATGTTTAAATAAAATTGCATTTCAGTTGGAAAGTGTTTCATAATCAGTGCTTTATGCATGATTGATCTTTCTTGTTTATATATTTTTTATTCCATTTATATCACTTTACTATAGATAGGTCTAACGTATACACTCAAAGACCTCCTCTTACAAAGCTATTGAGATGCTTACAGATTTATCACCCCAATAGTTTTCTAAGGAAAGAAGGAAACAGGGAGTCAGTTATATTTCTATAAAGTCAATTATAAAATCAGTCCATAAAGTCTCTATAAAGTGTTTTATAACGTCAGTCTTCTACAAGTTCTGTGCGTGAGAATAAGTGGCGTATAATAAACAAAGCTCCTAAAATAACTAGGATAAACCATTCCTAAAATATTTTCATTTATAAAAACATTGGCGAATTAGAGACACTTCAAAGTGAACCAAGTTTAAATGAAACTATGCAATTAAGCCAGTTGTTTAAATAGATCGTTCCAAGTAAAATGGAAAACAAATAGAATTTACGAGTATTAAGAATAATTTACGGAATGTAATCAAAAGTTAGATTCATAGAAAATTAAAAAAAAATATATTTGCAATTTTAGATTGCTTACAATTTTCTGATATTAATGATTTTTCAACCAAGGGAGAATTTTTCAGAATGTTCAAATAAAATATAACTTAAATATTTTTAATCAATTTCTAATTTCAAATGGAACTAATTATTGTGACTTTACTATGAAATATAACATAAGAATCTAAATCATTTTATTGTAATGTAAAATATAATTTACACCATATACTCTGTTTTTTATTACAGAAATATATTACACAGTTTTTTAAAACTCAAAACTCTGCATTTTAAAGCAAGGTTAACTACCAGAATTTTAATGAAAAAACGATAATTATCAAAGGTATCTATAGCAGCTTTTTAACACTTTACAACATAGTTGAAAAGTGTTTATGACTTTGTTCATTCTGTCTGTCTGTCTTCGCACGATAACTGCCGTAAATATGAGTTTATCAAAATGAAATTTTAGTATGTTGTTTAGACGGTCTGTAGGACCCATGGGAATATAACTGAATAAAGTGAAATACATTGAAAAAGTGAAATACATTGAACCCTATGGGACATAATTTTTCAAACATTAAGCGAAATTTAAAATTCACAAATTGCTTCTAAAGTTTTGAAAATATTCAAATTATCTCATAAAATATATAAAAAAATTTCAACAAAATATGTTCCGTAGTTTTTACTTTCTTTATATACATAGTATAATGTATAAATGGAAAGTATTGTGACAGAATCGAAAATTCGAATTCGAGTTTTCGACGGGAAAGCATGTTTCAAGCACCTCTGATTACGAATCGAACATTTTTAAGGTTATGTCTGTGTGTGTGCGTCAGTGGGTCTCTGGAGAAGATATCTCATGAGCGAATGGAGCGATTCGAATGAAATTTAGTACAAAAATTAAAATCCGTGAATACTGGAAGCCTATTGTTTTTAAACATAATCGAATGTTCAGAACGCTCCTAAGTTTTCGAGTGAAATTTTGAAAAAATCATCAAAAAATTAAAACCTTTAATAAAGTTACGCAAATAGACATTTCTTATGCAATTTTTTCTTAGAAAACGATTGACACAAACTTTAGAACGCTAGCATGAACCGTTCTCCAGATATTGTACATTTTTCAAATAAATTTTTATCAAAAACTCCCATAAATTAAAACAAAATATAAACTGTTGAGAAACATGTTACTTTTCATATGTAATATCACGCAATAAATTTGGTGACATCATTTTCGTGGATCTAGTTTGTTCCATTCATTAGAAAAGATTCTTTGAGTAATACTTTTGTATTTGAACACCAGTAGTCATTTATTAATTATAAGAATAACTTATTTCTCCATCTGTAACGCTTGGCGAGATTTTGACGTCGAATTTGGCGGAATGTCACCAACTTGGCGACTTTTTTAAATGTTACCAAATTAACGAAAATCTCGCAAATGGATAAAGATTACTGTAAAAGTAGTAAATCCATTGCATTATATAAGGAAAATCATGTTCTGCCCACATCAGATTTTTAAATAAAAATTAAGATAATAATTACACCCATACAATATGAAGAGATCACATGACTTACTTCAAAATAAAATATGGCATCCATCTTTATTTGCCAGAGTAAAAATTGTAAATTTTAAAGTTTTTTTGAATCTATATTTAATGTTGCATCCTTCCTAAAACCTCTTTATTTTTGTGTATTTTCTGTGAATCCATATGCTGCGCCTACGCAATTACAACATGTTTTAGTTTAAATGATCATCAAACTTTGATTATGTCTACAACGAAGCTTAATTTTAATGGATGCAGAATGTAAACCAGTGATTGCAAAGATGAGTTGTATAAGAATTGCTGAATTTTTTTCACGCAAAATTATTTAACTCTGGAGTCTAGAATAAAAACGCATGAATAACGCATGAATTAAATATTAACTGCTTTTACATAGAGAACCAGACGATTTACATTTCGATGACGTCATTTGAATAAAGTTCATTATTTTTTCGATGAAGTTTGAAGTTTTCAAGTAAAATAATTTATCGTAGTTCTGTGATTAGTGAAACAAGAAAGATTAATCATTCGTAAAGCATATTGATTATGAAACACTTTTCAACTGCAATGCAATTTTATTTAAAGATCTCTAAAACAGGATATATCCAGCGGTGATATTCTTAAAATTATCACAATGTTACATTAATTTATTATATTTGAAAACTTCCTCGAAAACAAATTAAGTTTTTACAATTAACGTCATCCAAATATAAATCACCCGGCTCTCTATATAAAAGCTGCGAATATTTAATTTATAATTATTTGTCATTCCTTTCATTCAGTGGCATTATTTTTAAAATTATTACAATACTACAATAATTTATTTTACTTACAAATCTAAAGTCATGGAAGTAAAAGTACTTTCTATTTCCATGCTTAAAACTTTATCGTAAAACGGCGGCAATACCATATAATCGTATGTAAAAACCAATGAATGTTTCATTCATATCATCTATATTGCAGATTCCACAGCGAAATAATTTTGCGTTAAAGAAATTCAGCAATCCTTATACAACTCATCTTACAGCTTGATGTATTTACATTCTCCATATGTGAAAATTAGGCTTCGTAGAAATAATGAAAGTTTGATGATCATTTAAATTAAAAAATATTGTAATTGCGTTAACGCAGTATAGAGATGCACAGAAAAAATAATAAAGAGGTCTTAGGTCGGATGTAACACTAAATATAAATTAAAAAGAACTTTAAAAATCACGATTTTGACACAAGATGGATGCCCCACCTCGGAACACCGCGTGCTGTTGGCCATCTCGGGTGCGGTATCCCCGTGGTTTGCGCGCTAGATTTGCACGCTACCACAAAATGCCGCCGTGTTCATGCGGAGTACGATCACGTTAAACATGTATGTCCGTAAGTCCTTCCGAGAGGTTGGTGGTAGGGGAAGGAGGGTACGGTCCCTGTGGATGCCTCCCCCACTGGGTTCCGGTCTAAATTGGGTGGCACTTCCCGGCCGTCCATACAGTTACCTTACACCTTTCTGGTAGGTCGGACGGTCTGGGTCTCAGCAACAACAAGATGGATGCCATATTCTATTTTGAAGTGAATCACGTGCTTTCTTCATATAATATGGGTGCAATTATTATTTTAATTTTTATTAACCATATTTTGCTGAAATTTTTTTTACATATTTTATAGGATAATTTGAATATTGCCTTACATTTTCGAAGCAATTTGTGAATTTTAAATTCACTTAAAAAATGTTTGAAAAATTAGATCCCATATAGTTCAATGTACACTCAAATCTGTTTTTGTGCGGTGGATAGGGACCGCACAAAAGAAAACGCATAAAAAAAAATCGCACAAAACTTCACGAGTAGCTATAAAAAATAGTTTCCGCAACACAATTAAAAAGTATTTTTTTTATGCGGTGAATAGGGACCGCATAAAAAAGTCTCACGTAGAAAATAACTCAAAACCTTACGAAATAACTAGGAATTAACGCTTTGAAATGAATCTTATCTTAATGGTCCAGGAATGTGAAAGCACTTTGAAGGACGTCAATTAATATTAGATTTAAAAATTAAAACACACGTAATATTCTTTTTTTATTAAATCACTTTGTTTAGCGGACTTGTCACTTGCGCAGGTCAGAGACGAATAAGAAAAAGCAACTCTTTGCTCCCTTCAAGTAAACATCTTCTACCTACTCGTTAAAACAAACAAAACAAAGCATGAGATTAGTCGCCAACTATCTCATTAGCAAAAAACCAACTCAGCGACCTAACGAGACACGCAGTCCGTTTCAGGAAAACCCGAACTAACACGATGCAGATGTCCTTCAATGTTTATTTGCGATCAATGCATTTTTGCTTTGCTACGCAAGAATTCCATCGCAATATGCTATTGCACATTTCATTTATTTACATGGAAATTCTTGTGCGTTCAACAATTAAATTATGCGATTATAGAATTCAATACATATGTAATGTGCAATTGATTGACGCAATACTTATGTAATGTGATGAAATACATATCAAAAATCGAAAAAACTAAATGGTAGATCAAACCTACTAATTTTTTTTTGTTGATAACTTCGTCAATTATGTTCCAATTTGATTAAAATTTTCATATACCGCACAAAAAAAATCCGCACAAAAAAATCGCACAAAAAAAATCGCACAAATAAAAAATCGCACAAAAAAACACCGCACAAAAACAGGTTTGAGTGTATTTTATTTTTTCAAGCCGGGTTCAATCCTAAACTAACTGGCTGATATTATTCATTTACATTCCCATATGTTCCACAGGCATATTAAATTTAACATACAACAACAAAAACTTGATTTTTATAAACCATTTTTACAGCAGTTATCGTGTGAACGTACAGACAGACAGACAAAATAAACAAAGTCAAAAATACTTTTAAAAAATGTTGTAAAATGTTAAAAATGTCAGCTCTGAATGTATCGCATTTTGGATTTCAGTTGGAAAGTGTTTCATAATCAATGCTTTATTCATGATTGATCTTTCTTGTTTAATGTATAGTAATTCTTGTTCATTTTGGCAGCAGTTCCAAATGATGTAATTCGATATAATCAAATGTGTAAAAGGGAATATTTTAATACACGCGTCTAAATGTTTAAATCTTCTGAGCCACGCAATGCATTTGTCTGAAATTGAAATATATTTGTAATATCGGTCTCAATGACATATAACAAATGGCTGAAGACCTAATTTAGAAGATCTAACTTTATTTAGTAGAGATCGTGAAGTTCCTGGTTTGTTCCTCCTATCCTGAGAATGTCCTGCCTCAAGAATCACCACCAAATGAATTAATCAATGTAAATAATAATTCTTACCTTTAAGCTCATCTTCATCATTTCGCTTCAATCAATCATGTTTAAAGCATTGATTATGAAACACTTTCCAACTTCAATGCAATTTCATTTAAACATCTCTAAAATGCGATACATTCCTCGGTAATATTTAAAAAAATATCACAATACTACATTAATTTATTATATATGAAAACTTATAACTTCATCGAAAAAAATGAACTTCATTCAAATGACGGCACTGAAATATAAATTGCCTGGTTTAAACATCTCTAAAATGCGATATATTCCTTGGTAATATTTTTAAAATTATCATAATACTACATTAATTTATTATATTTGAAAACTTCATCGAAAACAACTGAAATTTAATGAAATGACGTCTCCGAAATATAACACGTCTGGCTCTCTCTATAAAAGCAGCATTTCATTCATAAACATTTTTCCATTCATTTCATTCATCACAATACTATAATAATCTATTTTATCTAAAAACTTAAGACATTGTAGGTACAAGTAATTAAACTTTATGCTTAAAACTTCATCGAAAAAATCGTCCTTCTCTCTGTAAAATCAATGAATATTTCATTCATGCAGACTCCATAAGCTAAATAATTTTGCGTTAAAGAAGTGCAGCAATTCGTATACAACTCATTCTACATATTTTGCTGTTTACATTTTCCATAAGTGAAAACTAGGCTTCGTTGTAGAAATAATCAAATTTGGATGATCATTTAAACTCAAATATATTGTAATTGCGTTGTTTCAGTATGTAGATGCACAGAATTTAAGCAAAAATAAAGCGGTTTGAGGACGGATACATCACTAAATATGAATTAAAAAGAACTTTAAAAATCATGATTTTGACACAAGATGGATGCCATATTCTATTTTGAAGTGAGTCACGTGATCTCTTCATATAATGGTCACGTGATCGCTTCATATAAAAAGTGTGATTATTGTTTTGATTTTTATTTAAAAACTACTGAATATATTTTGCTGATATTTTTTTACATATTTTATGGGATAATTTGAATATTTCCTAAAGTTTTCGAAGCAATTTGTGAATTTTAAATCCGCTTAAAAAATGTTTGAAAAATTTGGTCCCATAGGATTCAATGTATTTCATTTTTTCAAACCGGGTTCAATCCAAAACTAATTGGGTGATATTATTCATTTATATTCCCATAGGTCCTACAAACCGTCTGAACAACATACTAAAATTTCATTTTGATAAAGTCATTTTTACGGTAGTTATCGTGCTAACGGACAGACAGACAGAATGAATAAAGTCATTAACACTTTTCAACTTTGTTGTAAAGTGTTAAAAACTCGCATTGAAGTTAAATTTCGTTTATTTATCCATCATAAGTTATCTATCAGAAAAATATTAATATTTCACATTTCAAAAATGTCCACTAGACACTGGCAGATACCAAACCATCATGATATCGTTTTCAATGACAATAATTTAAACATGTAATAATAATACCAATACTGGCAGCAATAATTCAGAAATAGGTATGGTCAAAATAATGGGCTGAGCACTCGAATTTAGATAATATAATTGTAAATAAAATGTTATAGAAATTTATTTTGTAATGCAGATTTTCACACCGGGTTTTAGTATAGTTTCATTGTAAAGTTTCCGTTCGTTTTGAAGGTTACAAACAAGAACAGGATGTTTTATTATTCAGATCTGCATGTAAATATAATTTTGTATAGCGAAAAAAAAAAGATTTTTATACTTCTTTTAATTAAAATTAAGTATTTTAATAGAAGGTTTTGAATAACAATGTCATATAGAATACTATAGAAATTCGCGCATGATTGTGAATTTTAAGTTTCTTTATATCATATACTCCGTACGATGAACGGTTATATTGCTTGTTAGATAATATTTATTAAAATTGTTATTTTGTAGGGAAAAAATGATCGGTGCAATGCAAATGAGCATTTAAAGAATATTCCAACGTATTCAATTGTTTGTTACCTTACAATATTCTTTTCTTATATTATGTATTATACTCTTCAACTATGAATACATATGTATAACTTCTACTCACAATTAGAGAACCTTAATATAAAAATAATCAAAAATGCATATACTAAACACTATGCCTTTCCCTTGCATCTAATACGAACGGGTGGAAATTGACTAACACCAGCGACACCTATATATAATTCTCCAAATGTTATTTTATTTTCAATCTTTTCATCCATTGGAAGTTTTATCACCTTCCCTCTAAATACATGTGTCTCTGCGGTAGATTCTTATTACGCATGCGTGACAGGAAAAATCCCTCCGTCATCAATCAGAAAAATTAGCTAATCATTCATCTAAACAGTCCCAAACAGGCGTTCCGTCTCTGCAATCAACCGCAACGATAATGGTCAGAAGAGGGGGGGGGGGGGGAGTTTACGTTATCGTTAACTTTTCGATTTGCGAATCGAATTTTAAACGGTCGAGATCATACCGGATACAATCTTCGATGGTACCTCTGGAAAACTGGAGATTAACCTTCCATGCTCTGCCTGACGGTGCAATCAAATTCTCTTTAATTGGGGCATTGCTGGGTGAGTTAAAAGATGAAAATCGTCTGCTAACGTTAATCTAAAACTAGTTTAGAACGAGAGGTGTCCGCGATCAGCGGTGCTCTGATTTGGTGGTATGTTTGTGTAAACTGATACTATGTGTAGCATATAAATTAACTGGATGTGACTCAACTCGACTGTCTCATACCAGAATTCACCCCCCCCCCCTCCCCAATTTTTACAAGAAAAAAATTGAAAAATCAGTATCGTAGATCCAAATGATTACAACTATAACTGTTGCCCTTTACTTAACCCTTCATTATCGCGTGTCTTACCAAAGAGCTTGAAAAAAGTCTTTCGATTGATACTATACTTAACAATGTACCCCCCTGGGGGGGGGGGGTAACTTGACCCCCAAGGGAGCTAATGACGTCATAAACCAAAAAATTTGTTCCGTGGCTATTTTTCACAACAATGACTGAAACTATTAAGTCTGGGGATAATTGAGTCAAAGGTAAACCCTTTTATGCATGATTATATCAAATTTCGTTCTATGCTGCCATGTTAAAAAAATATAAAATTTCGAAGTTTTCGCAAATTAAAAAAAAAATTCCATCTAGTTCTAGATTTTTTTGATAAGAAAGCGGGATATAAAGTATTGTGAAAATCCAATATTTGTGGCTGCTATAGTGTACACAAGAAACCGCCGACTCTTAAAAATTTATTCTGTTCGAATTCAATGTGTTCTATTTGAATTCAATGCATCCCAGTTAAATTAGAGAAAACAATGCTTTAACACTATAATATGAAAAAGAAAAAGTCTCAGATACCATATTTTGCTTCTCTTGTAATTCAAATTTAAAATGTGTTTATATATTTTTTCTTTACAGTGGACTCGAATACCAAATTTCTCTTCTGACAAATTAACTTCGAAACCCCCACCCGCTTCTCCTCACATACCAAAGCAATAATTTGTTTCTTTCAGCTACCAGATGGCGCATTATGCGTCAACAGAAAAATCGCACATTCTGCAAAGTGATAATAAATGAATATTTCTACGAAATCAGCGAAGTATTTTGAAATGCTTGCATTTCGCACTCCGTTTCCTTAGAGCGGTGATTTCTGAGTGGTGATTCGTATCCTGTATCGATATTTCGATTGTTATGTGTATTGTATTTCGATTTGGAATCGAATTCTCATCTTTTTAACCCAGATCATTACCAGACTATTTTGCTGATTTGGCGAAGTTTGTGTTCGATGGTAAACCGATGGCCGTTTAAAATTTTAATTTGGTAAACAACACTTGCTGTGTGGTGAGTTCTGTGATTTTCTTGAATATATTTGATTATTTTTAATTATTTCTTTTCATGGAAGGAAGTCACATTAAATAAACTGGAGTGTGACTCAACTGGACTTTCTCACAGCAGAAACCATTTTTTTTTCCAAATTTTACAAGAAAAAGATTGAAAAATCGGTATTGAAGGACCAAATGGTTACAATTGTTACACTTCACTTTAAAGGGTTTGAAAAAATATTTCGATGGATGCCATACTTGACAACGTACCCCCGGTGTGGGGTCTGGTCCCTTGAAGAGAGCTAATGACGTCACGAGTAAAAAATATTGTATCCTGGCTATTTTTCACAACAATGATTGAAACTATTAAGTATCGTGATCATTGAGCCATAAATATACCCTTTTATGTCATGATTATGTCAAATTTTGTACTTTGCTGTCATGTTAAAAAAATATAAAATTTCGAATGAATATCGAAGTTTTTACTCCAATCAAAAGAAATTCTATCTATTTCTAAATTTTTCAATAATAAAACAGGATATAAAGTTTTGTGAAAATCTATTAATATTTGTGGCCGCTGTTGTGTAGACAAGAAATCGACCACAGACATACATCAGCCCTAATTGGTTCCAGATTTTTTTGCCAAATAGAAAGTTTTGTGAAAATCCACTAGCATTTGTGTCTGCCATCGTGCACATAAGAAATCGATCACAGATAGACAGATAGACGGGCATCACTCCAAAAATTGTCAGAATGTGTTCAGGAAGTTTTAAAATATATATTGGCATCAAAATCTCTAAATTCGAAAATTTTCGATTAAACAATACTTTCTCCGTAATATATTACACAGTATGATAAAGTAAAAGTCCTAAGTGTTCAATGTAATTACTTTTCATTGTCTCTACAGATTAACAAATTTCGATATTGGTAGAAAAATTGGAAAAATATTTCTCAAATTAGTCCCATCCATTCCATCTTGCCGAATATAAATATTTTTACGGTTACTGATTAAAATAAGTGTGTTAAATTCTGAAAAGGCAATATTTGTCAACAAAATTACGATCAATAAAACTGCAGCTTGTAAGAATAAAACTTTCTAATACTTCCTTTAAAAAGTAGGCATATTAAAAATAATAGGTGATTCCAATTGTTTTGAGAGAGTATTAAGCTATTTTCTTCAGGTCAGTGTATTTTCTTAACAACCGATAAGAAAGAACTGTGATTTTTATGGGTTGTTAAATAAATGCGCTGTTTAACCTGTGACAGAGAGATCAAAACTGTAAACAACTAGAGTCACTTATTTTTTATAAGACTGTTTTATTTAATGACTTATTAGAAAGTTTTATTCATGGACATTGCTTGATTCTTTCATGCCATATCACACACACTCTCCATAGAAAAGAACAAATATATTGAGACCGACCCGTGATAACTCCTAATAAATGTATCTATCCTTTTTTGATTAAATATCATTTGGAAATAGTGAGCATATTTGAATTTTTATAATTTTTATGGATAGAAAACGTATATTATCTCGAGAGCGATTCTTATTATAGCTTTCTTTAAAGGATGTAATTTTATTTTTAATGAAACAATTACCTGTAAAATATCCGTTTCTTTAATATTTACATAATTATTTTTATATTAGCATATAAACTCGCCGCCAAGACAGGGAAACTGAGACTCTTAAAATAAAGTTGCACTTTTTTTATTCTATTTCATTTTGTTTATAGATCACGGGATAGAACCTGATCCGATTTTTTAATTAAAATAAATATTTTTGACGGTAAGTGCCGAAAACTCAGACCGTCCGACTCATCCTAAGATATAGAGCAGCTATTTGGACTGCCGGAAACGACACTTACCGCCCCCCCTTCCCGGCCGTCCAAATAGCTGCTCTATATCTTAGGATGAGTTGGACGGTCTGGAATTTCGGCACTTACTGTCAAAAATATTTGTTTTAATTAAAAACACGGCTTAGGTTATATCCCGTGATCTATAATATAAATGTGCAAAATTTCAGCATTCTAGGTCATCGAAAGCTTCTGAATAGTCTGGATAGAACTTTTGACCCTCCCATTCCTTTCCCGGGGAATCAAAAATCTGACTCTGTTAAATTTTGTCCCGTTATTGACACTGTAAATGTTCAAATATTTATCCCTTGCGATTGACGAGGAGGTATTGAAGGACAACACTTTCAATACTTTCTTAAAAAAAAATCTGATGTGGGCAACACATGACTTTCTTTATATAATGTAATGAATTTACTACATTTACAATAAAAAAAATAGGTTTTTATTATAGTAAATATTTATTTTCTTTTTATTTATTATATATATATATTTTATTTATTATATATATATATATATATATATATACATACATATATATATATATACATATATATATATATATATATGTATATATACATATATATATGTATATATATATATATATATACATATATATATATATATGTATATATATATATATATATACTAAATAGCAATTTACGAGATTCTGGTGATAGCTACATTATTCTAAATAACAGTAAGGAATTAAAAAATAAATTAAAAACGCTTGGTAAAATAATAGGATTTCAAACTTTTGATTTTAAAGATCTATTTAATAATATTAAGATCACTGATCTATATGATGTCATTTTAGCTTTATATAATGCTAATATTACTAAACATTCTAATCTTACAAAATTTACCAATTTTCCTAAGCTTCTCCATTTTGTTCTTTTCAATAATTATATCTTTCAAGGTAATAAATTATACTTACAAGTCTCAGGTGTTCCACAAGGTGGCTGTAGTAGCAGTATGTTAGCTAATTTATACCTATATCATTATGAAAAATTCTTTACTTCAACTGATTATAAAATTTATAGATATGTTGATGATCTGATTTGTCTTGTATTTACTGATAACTATGTCATAGATATAGATTTCTATCCGGATAATTTGGAATTAATACCTAATGAAACTTCTATTAGTAATAATGTTTATTATTTGGATTTAAATCTAATTATAGAACCTGCTCATGGGATAGTTACTAAATTATATGATAAAAAAGATTTTTTTAAATTTAATATTAATAAATTATTACCTTTTAATTCCTGCAACTCGATTCAATTGTTTAGAAATATTATACTTAATCAACTTTTTAGAATTTATAGATTATCAGATAAAAAATTTCATGCTTTGCACATTAATAACCTCAAAATTACCAGTAAAATGTATCATTATCCTGCATATTTAGTCAATAGTATAGTTAATAAGTTTCGATTAGCCTAAAATTCTCATATTCTCCCCTTATTATCTTATTTTAGCCGTACTTCTTCATTCTCTTGCAATTATATTTTCATCTTTTTATCTCGAAGCTTTAACAGTTGAATAACTCATTTTATTGCTTTTGCGCAGTACAGTTTTTTTTTACTCTCTTTGGCAACAGCAAATCACATCTTTTCATTTAGGCATATGGCAACATTGAACCAGTCATATTTTGCTCGTCATGGTTGAGCTGAAGAGGTGTGTTTTGAGGTATTTATGTTTCCTTTATTGTTCCAATCTATATGCTTGTCGTCCATATAACACAAGTTTATAGATAAAATCTATCTTGTGTTTCAGAAACAAGCATTTTTGTGTTCATTTCGAAAGGATATATGGACCCGACGAGAATTTTTTCGAAATGAACTTTTCGTAAGCCTAATCTCGTAAGCCTAAATCTCCTCCATGTGCAAGCTTTTTTGCTTGATTTTTTTGTTTTCTTATTTGCATTCCTCATTTTTGAAATTTGTTGATTGTCTTTGTCCTTATGACTTGCATTATGCTTTATTACTTCCTCTTTTTGTCTTAATTTCTTTTATTTCTTTGTATTTGTAGAAAATTTTGGAATAGTGTATTATGAGTTACTACATACATTCTAACTTTGGATTTAATAATTTATATTTATATATATACATATATATATATATATATACATATATATATATATACATATATATATATATACATATATATATATACATATATATATATATATATACATATACATATATATATACATATATACATATATATATACATATATATATACATATATATACATATATATATATATACATATATATATACATATACATATATATATATATACATATATATATATATATACATATATATATACATATATATACATATATATATATACATATATATACATATATATATATATATATACATATATATACATTATATATATATATATATATATATATATATAATGTATATATATATAAGAATTTTCATCTTTGATTCATATTCATATTCAGGATTGCATATTTGGGAAGTTATATTCTGAATTGCTTGTCCAGTCTCCAGCTTAGACTCACTGGACGGGTCTGGGAGTATTACCGTGAACGTTCGTACTGCCTCCCTGGTAGAATTTCGACTTGTTCATTCCGGTGCTTCTAGATTAAGCTGTTGAGGTTGATCGTGTATACTGTCGCGAACGTTTTGGTATACTCGACAGAGAAGACAAAGTTTTGAAATCAAACACATTTATTAAACATGAAATAACAAGGCAGTTGATCGAAAACAGTGGAGTACAAGCATTTCTCGCAATAACTCAGAGTTACACTCGGTAGAGTGACCATTAAGAACACCCCTGGAGGAAGAGGAACCAAGAGAATACACATATTTTCTGATACATAAAATAAACACAATATTCCTCATATTATACTTGACATTTATATATCACATTTGTATACTTTGAACATATACGACATTTTCATATAACATCATCAATGACTTGATACTCACGAGGATTTGACAATTAACACTCTATTCGTTAGGTGGAAGACTAAATATATATAAAACTTTACCTCGTCTCTTTTAAATATAACATTTACAATTCTGTACCATGGGAAAGGATATCAGGATGGACTCTCGGCATAAACTCATCGAGATTCTTGCGCAGAACAAAATCCATAATGGTCGGGAAACTTGACTACACAACATCATGCTGGCGGAATTCGACATCTTGGTTGGTTACGGAGATTGGTTGATTCGTGCCTTAGGACACAAGGAGGAGTCAGGCAAATACAAATCGCTGAAAAATGAGCTTTCCCTCTTGCCCTATTAGCGATTCAAGCCGACCAGTGAAAGAACCATTTTCTCTTTTCACAAGACTCATTATTCCATTACTACCAGGCTGATTCATTTAAAGACACGAGTGACTCATCTCTGAACCGAGCCAAACGACTCTACGCACAACTTGTCGAACTATGTTACATATTTTAATCACATCCTTCCACTTTCAAAATTAATCCACCTTTTCTTAAAATTCGCGATCATACGCGAATCAAACACACACGTCTACATTTTTCCACGACTCCTTCCACACTGCTTCCAAAATCCTTTTTCAAACGCGCGCGTGCGCAAAACCTGCAAGTTCCCAACTAGCGACTGAGAAGCGAAAATACAAAACTATTACTATTTTTCTGGAACATAAACACTTTTGCGATTTTAGAGTTCACTTCCCTTAAAAGTCAATGTAATTGAAAACATGTAGAAAAGACATTTACATTTCGAAATTGACACTTTCAATCACACAGAAATAAAACAATACTTTAATATACAATTTTAACACAGAGGTGTGAAAGCCTTATCACACTCCTTCGGGGCCCGGGAGAAAAATTTCCTGCAAAGCGGGGAATTTTTCCACACAATACTAGGAAAATACCTGCATTAAGTTCCCAATGACATATGTTCCATTGAGAGGAATTTAGTGTAAATTTTGAGCGATGTACATGTACATCAAAGAAAAAAAACAAAAACAAACAAGATCATGACCAGCATAATAACCAAAATCCAAGAGTGGCCTAAAGTTTGACTCGTGAGTCAAAAAAAAAATAAGTCTCAATACAAGCATAGACCTTTACAAGACAACACCAAATTAACAAGACACAAATGATGAAATTGCCCCTTTTAAAATTTAAACACTAATACATTTTCTGGTGAGTACCACAGAGACATGAAAATTTAATTTACTCAACTCACAAAAAGTTTAACTAAACAAAAAGTTTTCTTTCTTCAAAAATCTTACAATTAAAATTCTATAAATTTACTTTTCACAGAAATCAATTTATTAACTATTATCCAACCTTGCCAACAAATTACTTTAAAGGACATTTAAAAAAATTACTAATTTAGAAAATGAGACAAATTTTCAAACCAAGAATGTTGATCAGGCACCCAGGCAAGAAACAAGTCCATTAGAAAGTTGCAAACCTAGAGGTGGCGGTACCCCCAACCAATAAGTCAACAAACACCAAATGACAAAAAAAAATTTCTAAAATTTACTAGACCTTTAAATTAAAAAAAAAATCATTCACACATTCATAAAATAAAACAGAGATAAAAATTATCAGTTATCCTTAAAAATCCTTACCAAAACTCTAATCCATCAAGTACTTAATTATCTTAAAATTACTTTAAAACGTTACTGCTTATCATTAAAGTAAAGCAAAAAAAAATTATTATTTAAGTATTTAGAATTTTAAAACACTACTTCAACCTGATTAACATGGCACTCACATTCAGAAAGCTGCACTGGCACAGAACTTGCAGTACAGAACATTCAGCTGACTGACACATAAAGCAAATTACACAGAAGTTCAGAAATATTGGATCCATTTTAACATAGCATACAGTTTTGCAAAACATTTTGTGAAACAATTGAAAATATAATATTATGAAACATAATTGTCCATCTCACAACAATATCAGTCTTTTTTTTTTTTTTTGAAAATGTGAGAATTTCATAATCTAAACATTTTACTTTACTTTTGAGCCAATTGCTCTCTTGACATATTGCCTTAATTGACAAGAAACTTTAATGAATAAATTGGCCTCTTGGGCGCAAGTCATACTTGTGTGAATTAGGAACATTTTGAGTTTTAACCCTATTTTGATGGTTTAGAAAATATCTACTTTTAAATTGTCTTGTTTCTTGAGTTGAAGAATTATCAATGTTATCATTATATGTGCTAGAAATCAATTCACTACGTCTAGGAGGTAAAGGAGTTAATCTATTAACGTGGACCAATTGCTGATTACATGGATTGTTTTTGTGTTGAATGACAAAGTTAACTTCAGTTGTTTGCTTGATAACTTCAAAAGGACCATGATTTAAAGAACTGAGTTTTTTTGATTGGCCTGGCCGAATATGAGGTGTGTAAAGATAGACCAAGTCACCAACTTTAATCTTAGGCATTTTAGCAGATTTATGTTGTTGAAGTTGTTGTGATTCCTGAGCTTCCTCAAGGTTTTTCTTAACAGTTACAAAGGTCTTTTTTAAGCGAACCTGTAAGTCATCTGAATAATCATGAGTAGATTTGTAAACTGGATATTTTACACCTGTTAAAAGAGCATCAGGTAGCACAGGGTCTCGACCAAAGACAAGATGTGCTGGGGACTCGCCTGTTGAGGCATGGACTGACGTTCTATGAGCCATTAAAGCAAATTGAATCATCCGATCCCAATCGCCCTTATCAGAATAGACCAGATTCTTTAAGGATCTAACTAACGTACCGTTCAGTCTTTCGACTAGCCCGTCTGACTGGGGATGGTACGCTGAAGTATTATGTTTTTTTATGCCTAATTTCTTGTATAGATTGTTGGCAGCTTCAGAAATGAAGTTACTACCTTGATCCGTAATTAAGTGAGCAGGAATTCCATGAATACTTATAAATCTCTCTAAACAAGCGAGAATATCCCCAGTTTTAACTGTAGCAAGTGGATAAGCCTCTGGCCATCTAGTGAAGTAATCTGTAATGACAAGAATGTACTTCATCCCAGAATTCGAGATAGGTAGTGGGCCGACTACATCCATAGCCACACGTTCAAAAGGATAAGTTGTAATAGGAAATTTCTGTATTGGAGCCTTGTTGTTACGAAAACCTCTGTTTTTTACACAAGTTGTGCACGACTTCACATAATTTTCAGTCTGAGCATGCATGTCTGGCCAATAATAGTTAACTGAAATTTTTGCCAGAGTTCTTTGAAAACCACAATGTGCAGCAACAGGAGAATCATGGCAAAGCCATAGAATTTCTGAGACTAAGTCTTGAGGAATAACTACTCTCTCATTATATTGCTGTCTCTGCTTTGGATTTTTGTGTATGCAATGTAACATACCATTTTTCATGAAAAATGAAAGTTTTTGTGGGTATGGTTTTACACCTTTTTCCAGAAGATTTTTGATTTTTATACATCTAGGATCTTTCAATTGACCAATAGCTATCCTAGTTACCAGAGAAGCTTCCACAGTAGTCTGTACTTGATCTTGAGAATTTTCAACGATTGCATTTATGTTTTCACTACTATCATTATTCTGTACCACTACTTTTCCAGAAATTTTCGTAGGGACAGATTCTACAATACTTTTAGGAACAGTTTGTTTCTGAGTGTTTTGAGATTTCTTTGAAGAAGACTCATCAATACATCTCGAAAAATAGTCAGCTACAACATTATGTTTCCCCGGTTTATGAATGATTTCATAATCAAAAGCCTGCAATGAAACGATCCAGCGAGCTATGCGCGAAGTAGGATCTCTTAATTTGAAAATGAACGATAAGGATGCTTGATCACAGTAAATTTTGAAATGTTTGCCTAAGAGATAGTGCTTAAATTGCTGGGTAGCCCAAACCACAGCCAAAGCTTCTTTCTCGACTACACTGTAATTCACTTCAGCACCTTGTAATTTTCGACTAGCAAAGGAAACTGGGTGAGATAACCCGTTTTCATCCAATTGCGAAAGAACTGATCCCAAAGCGTAATTAGAGGCATCTGTATGCAAAGTAAAGGGCAAATTAAAATTTGGTAATTTTAAAATTGGTTCTTGAATAAGCTTGTTCTTAAGTATTTCAAAAGCTTCCTGAGCCTCCTGACTCCACACAAACTTTTTCTGCTTTGATTTTAAAAGATTAGTTAGTGGAAGAGTAATCTTTGCATAATCTGGTACAAACTTCCTATAAAAGCCTGTCAAACCCAAAAATTGTCTGATATTCTTGACACAGGTGGGTACTTTAAATTTTTGCACTAAATCAATGTTATGAGGGTCTGGCTGAACTTTTCCCTCAGACACTCTGAAACCTAAGTACTTTATTGTCTTTCTGAAAAAGAAGCATTTTGATGGCTTTAACCTAAGACCATGTTGAGATAATTTAATAAAAACTTCTTCTAATTTCATCATGTGTTCTTCAAAAGTTTTTGATGAGATGATAACATCATCTATGTATATTCCTGATAACCCTGCCAGTACAAGAGACATTAATCTCTGAAAAGACGCTGGTGCGTTTTTTAGACCAAAAGGGGTCCTACACCATTCGTAGTGACCGGTGGGCGTGGAAAAAGCTGTTTTGTGTGAATCCTGTGGATTCAAATGCAATTGGTAGAATCCTGAAGTTAAGTCCAAAGTTGAGAAAAATGTAGCACCTGCTAAACCATCAATCAATTCACCAATGTTAGGAATTGGAAAATTTTCTGTAATAGTAAGTTTGTTTAACTTGCGAAAATCACAACATAATCTATAAGAACCATCCGGTTTCCTTACAAACAGTACTGGCGTATTGTAAGGTGAAAAACTAGGTTTAATTATTTTAGCTTCTAATAATTCTGTGACTTGTCTATTGAGTTCCCCTTGTAAATGATGTGGAACTTTTTATGGTTTCTGATAAACAGGAACAGATGTTTCCAAATTTATCTCATGTAATATGGTTTTACAACCAGACAACTCAGCAACATTCTTTGCAAAAACTTGTCTATATTTATTCAACAAAGTTGATAATTTATGTTTTTGATCTTTTTGGAGATGACTCAGGTCAAAATCTCCTCCCCAACTTTCAAAAGGCTCCAAAGGTTCACTGGAGTCCAACTCTCCCTCACTCACTACATTAACTTCAACCTCCTCAGACACCTGAATTTCCTGAACATGAGCCACTTTTCTACCCTTATTCAAATGATAAGGTTTTTCCTCTGGGTTAGCAACACGAACCCAAATAATTCCATCCTTAGGAGCTCTATATACAGCTCTAGCAATGAAGATGTGGTCATTTTTCTCTGATTCCAGAAGCAAGGTGGAATTTTCCGGAAACCCTTCTGAAAGTTTGATTTTAATAAATGATTCAGATAAAGGAGGAATTATACATTTTTGTGAATTTTTCACAATAATTGGCTCTTTAATTTTTGTATTTAGAGTTTCTTTTACTCTACATAAGTTATTAACAGTTTTAATGTTTAAGTTCTTATGCTGTGCCACTTCTTCAGTACCACCTCTAACATGATTTTGCTTTTCCCCCATATGCAAAGTAACATTCTGTGCATTTACTACCAAATCTCTAAAAGATTTGCTTCCATTTTCCAAATCGTTAATATGTACCTCTTCACTACCCAAATGTGGCACTACATTATTTTCCGAAAAATTTCTGCTCACATACTCTTCCCGAATGACCTGAGACTCATTCACTACCGGTGCCAGATCTGCTTTGCATTTGGCACATGCATTCGTATGGAACTCTTTCGGTTTACAGTCCTCTACCACACGAACATTTTTTCCACTACTCATCTGCGAGTCAGGCACAGCAATACGCTTTGCGACACTACTTAGGTTTGAGTCTGCACTTTCCGACTCATTTGCCGGTTCATGATTTGAAATCGAAAGTAAATTATTCGTACATTGATAACCAACAAAAGGAATGGAAGAGTTTGAAAACTTAAAACAGAAGTGATTATAATCTATAATAGCATTATGTTTATGTAAAAACTTGTTACCAAGGATTACATTATATGAAATAGGAGCTGGTGATTTTAACACAAAAAATTCGGTAGGGAATCTTTCTTTTCCCAAATTTAGCGAAATAGTGGCTAAACATTCAACTTTAGTATCTTGTGAACTAAAGCTACGCAAAATTGTTGGTTTGTATGTTAGCAACATATGTGCAATGGGTACAGTATTTAAAGCTTCCTCATACACTAAATTAATTGAACTACCCGTATCAATCAATATTGACACTTCACTGCTCACTAATTTTCCTTTTATAATAGAAGAAGATGACAAAGAATTTGTAATATTATGACAAATATTATTTTCCTCAAAATGTGATGTTTGCCTATCAAAAGTTTTTCTATTATTATAATTGTGCATGGGATATCTACTCTGATTCCCAGAAGAATGATTTTTGGAATTTTGCAAAGATTTATATGACTCCTTATTTTTATAATTTTGCGTTCCTTGCTTTCTATACTTCCACTCATTTGCAGACATTTGCCCTCTGTGTCTTTCACCATGGTGATACCTAGTTCCAGGACTGGTATAAATTTTCCTACATTTTATACCGTACACATCTCTTTTTTGAAAAACCTTTTTCCAACACTGTTCTTGAACGTGACCTAATTTACCACATTTGTCACACTTTGGACGCGGTGAACGCTTTTCGTTAACTTTATCTGAATTAAACTTAAATTTTTCTATTTTACCCCTAAGAAATTCAATGTCCCTTTCCTGTTCTAACACTTTTCTTTTTAAATCTGACATACTTTCACTTTGATCTGGTGTGAGAACATATTTTTCTGGTGTGAGAACACCTTTTCTTGTAAGTACCGGATTAGTCAAGTACATAGCATTATTTTCATTTAAAATAGATTCCTCAAGAATTGCAAGTTTTCTAGCCGAATAAAAATCTCTAGGGTTTTGTGACAACACCAATCTTTTTAGTTCCGGATATAAACCATTAATAAATGAAGTTTTTAAAAGTGTTTGCCTGATTTTATTCTCACTTTCGGAATCTACATCTTCCGGAACAACCTTAAATGAAGCAGCTTCGATTCTCATCGAAAACTGTTTAACCGACTCATTTGGTCTCTGTGTAAAGTTCACGAGTGAAATTATGTTTTTAGTAACATTTTCGGTCACTTCAAAATGATCTTTCAAAATGTGAATAATTTCCTGCAAATTTTTACAATTTCTGTGCTTTGGATTCTCTTCAATCAATCTATTTGCTTCCCCCTCTAAATTCAATCTCAAACAAACTAATTTGTCACACTCACTCCAGTTTGCATGAGTGGCTACTAAATTTAACTTTTCCAGAAACTGTGACAACGAAAGCTCTGAATTTCCCGAGAATTTTGGAATATGATGTGCGAACTTAGGTGTGAAAATATGGAATGATTTTAACATGTTATCATTTACCGATGAAGCACTGTTTTGATTTGGCAAAGTGCCAGAAGAAGAATTCAGACATACCGGCGATTTATCTGATATATTTTCCTCATTAGATTTAGCTTTGTGGCTAACATTTTTAACTTTACTTTTAGAATTAACAGAATCCGACTCAGTAGCAATATCAAGCGACAAATTCAAGGAGGAATTTAATTTTTTACTTGAATTTTTACTCATCTTACCGACATTTACTTTTTTGTTTCTAGTAATTGGAGCCATTTTGCATAACAATCAAATATACTCGTATAGTTTAACACAATATGCAATTGCAATGTTCTTAAACAGTATTTACAATAAAACCAGTTTTTATCAAATCAAATGACATAAATATGCAAACAAATCAATTTTTTTTATCAAATGGCACATATCAAATTCCAAGAACACTCGTTTTTGAGAATACCGAAAGCAGAACATGGAACTCTGTTTACTTAAGAAAACACTCATTTTAGCACAACGGTAATTTTTAACCTTCAAAATTTCAATTCTTAAGAAAATTTTTAAAATTTTTAATTCTCTCAGCTCTTCCCCACTCACCGAGAAAAGTAACGGCACCAATTCTGTCGCGAACGTTTTGGTATACTCGACAGAGAAGACAAAGTTTTGAAATCAAACACATTTATTAAACATGAAATAACAAGGCAGTTGATCGAAAACAGTGGAGTACAAGCATTTCTCGCAATAACTCAGAGTTACACTCGGTAGGGTGACCATTAAGAACACCCCTGGAGGAAGAGGAACCAAGAGAATACACATATTTTCTGATACATAAAATAAACACAATATTCCTCATATTATACTTGACATTTATATATCACATTTGTATACTTTGAACATATACGACATTTTCATATAACATCATCAATGACTTGATACTCACGAGGATTTGACAATTAACACTCTATTCGTTAGGTGGAAGACTAAATATATATAAAACTTTACCTCGTCTCTTTTAAATATAACATTTACAATTCTGTACCATGGGAAAGGATATCAGGATGGACTCTCGGCATAAACTCATCGAGATTCTTGCGCAGAACAAAATCCATAATGGTCGGGAAACTTGACTACACAACATCATGCTGGCGGAATTCGACATCTTGGTTGGTTACGGAGATTGGTTGATTCGTGCCTTAGGACACAAGGAGGAGTCAGGCAAATACAAATCGCTGAAAAATGAGCTTTCCCTCTTGCCCTATTAGCGATTCAAGCCGACCAGTGAAAGAACCATTTTCTCTTTTCACAAGACTCATTATTCCATTACTACCAGGCTGATTCATTTAAAGACACGAGTGACTCATCTCTGAACCGAGCCAAACGACTCTACGCACAACTTGTCGAACTATGTTACATATTTTAATCACATCCTTCCACTTTCAAAATTAATCCACCTTTTCTTAAAATTCGCGATCATACGCGAATCAAACACACACGTCTACATTTTTCCACGACTCCTTCCACACTGCTTCCAAAATCCTTTTTCAAACGCGCGCGTGCGCAAAACCTGCAAGTTCCCAACTAGCGACTGAGAAGCGAAAATACAAAACTATTACTATTTTTCTGGAACATAAACACTTTTGCGATTTTAGAGTTCACTTCCCTTAAAAGTCAATGTAATTGAAAACATGTAGAAAAGACATTTACATTTCGAAATTGACACTTTCAATCACACAGAAATAAAACAATACTTTAATATACAATTTTAACACAGAGGTGTGAAAGCCTTATCACAATACACGTGGTGGAAGAAGAAGGGTTCATGCCGCATGGTAATACAAATTTTCTTAATGTATCCTATTTTCATTTTTTCATTTTGTTGCCTGTAGTCTGAGTTTAAGCATTTATAGTAATGTACTATTGCTTAATCTGAAACAGGCATTTGTTTGGGTTAATTAGAATTAAATACTCAGACCTGAAGATGAATTTAATTCTGATTAATCATCGAATTTGAGACGGTTCTGTTCTTTAATCTTATCGGCATTATGGCCGTGAATTTGCTTCTATGGTGATGTTAATATTACTTGAATTGTATTTTTTTTTTTTTTTTTTTTACATAATTCTTATTATTACATATTTCAAATATATACATATATATATATATATATATATATATATATATATATATATATATATATATATATATATATATATATATATATATATACACATATACATGCAACTTCAAGAATATATATTTTTTATCCCTATAGTATTTTTCATTTACATATACAATGCAGTGTATTGAAAGTAAACACATGCAGTGTATTCATATCCGGTATTATCATTAAATATTCTTCTGCTTTAAAACACGTTTCATACAAAGCAGCTTAGATAGACTAGGAGGAGTGGCTGCACTAAAAAACCACTGATGGATTGATTTTTAATAAATATCGATAATCGTCTGCATGACGTTATTGTTTATATGATTAAAGGCTGATTCCGAGCAATAATTAGTCCGAATTGTCGTTCCGTTTGATGGATAGAAATCGGGGAATAAATAATAGCCCATTTCTAAGCATTTCATTTATTTAATGACATATTATATCTACATTTATGTATGTATTTTATTTTATTTTTGACCCATAAGGAGAAAATTTGTCAGATATCTTTGATATTCGACGCAGATCATTTTGATTGTATATATATATATAAATAGATTATCAGATAAAAAGTTTCATGCTTTGCACATTAATAACCTAAAAATTACCAGTACATTTTATGAATTTTCAGCATATTTGATAAATGGTACAGTTAATAAGTTTCGATTAGCCTAAAATTCTCAATAAAATCTCCTTAGTATCTTATTTTAGACATACTTCTACATTCTCTTGAATTTACATTACAATATATTTTCAACTTTTTATTTTGCAGCTTTTATTGTAGAATATCACATTTTATTGCCTTTACGCAGTACGGTTTTTATTACACACTTTGGCAACAGCAGATCACTTCTTTACACTTTTGCGAATGGCAACATTGGTCTAGTCATTTATTGCTCGTCATGGTTGTACATTTGCGGTGTATTTTAAGATATTTATGTTTCCTATCTTTTTTTGCAATCTTTATGCTTGTCGTCCAAATAACACAAGTTTATAGAAATAATGACATAGACTGAACGACATAGATTTATTAGTCACAATTAAGACTTTTATAGCACTAATTTTAATCTAAACCTCTGGGTAGCAGGGGTTACTATATAAGAAAAGTTATTTTCTTTAGTAATAAACTGGATCACAACGCAAAATGTAGCGCAAATAAAGATAAGCAACCATATGTACATTTCCAAAATCATTTGATTTCTATTTTGATGTAATAAGCCTAGTTTAGAACGTTCAAATGAGCACAAACTAAACCGGTCAAACTGGAAATGCTTGCAGGGTGTCCCAAAAACATTGACCTCGACTTTTATTCCTTAAATATTGATCTTAGACATATATAATTGACTTCATATTAGACATATATCATTGCGTAAAAAAAGGTACAGAATTTTATGAAATCGATAAAAATTTTCAGGGGATTAAATTTGAAGAAATGCAAAATTTAAATTTTTACACAGCGCCGTACAAAAACATTTCCAATGAGTAAAATGTGCCCCATACACTAATAAGGTGATGTACAAAATTTCAGCATTTTATCATAAAAAGTCCCAGAGATATGTTTAAACAAAGTTGGTGAGTGATTAATCACAAATTAAAATGTAAATGTTTACAGCAAGAGTACAAATGACTCAACGCAGAAATGCATCATAGGCAAATAATATCTGCCTCTTATCTTTAATGGATCTTTGGCATGGATGGAAACATTTTGAACAAGCTTTGTAATCTTTGTGTAAAGTTATTCTTTCTATCCATTGTAGATACTTTTGTACCAATAAATAGCAAAATTATTATTTATTTATGTAATCATTGTTTCCTTTCCTAATTTGTGTATGACCCTTGAAACGTGATTTGCGGACATGATTTTTTCTCTCCGAGAATCCATGTCGATGCAACGAAAAGTGGTTTAAGTCAGCATTTTTGCCTTTTCATATCTCTGGGACTTTTTATGATAAAATGCTGAAATTTTGTACATCACCTTATTATTATATGGGGCACATTTTACTCATTGGAAATGTTTTTGTACGGGGGCAGTATAAAAATTTAACTTTTGTATTTCTTAAAATTTAATTCCCTTAAAAATCTTAATTGATTTCATAAAATTCTGTACTTTATTTTATGCAGCTTTGTAATTTATTACATATGTCTAAGATCAATATTTAAGGAATAAAAGTCGAGGTCAATATTTTTGAGACAGCCTGTATAAGAAAAGTCCTTTTCTCTAATAATAAACGGGATCACAACGCAAAATGCAGCACAAATAAAGATAAGTAACCATACGTGTATTTCCAAAATCATTTGATTTTTTTTTTTGATGTAATAAGCCTGGCCTAGAACGTTCAAATGAGCAAAAACTAAACTGGTCAAATTGAAAATGCTTGAACAGCAGAACCCAATATAGTCCAATATAGATAGTTTGTGCAGAATGCCCTTTTGCCCTTACGTTTCTGCGCATTCTACTACGCAGGCTGTTTATTTACTCTTATACCCATGCTCAATTGAGAATTCTCTCCGCATGGGCGTCTTGAGGGCCAAGCAGCGTAAACCACTGCATGGGGCCTCATGTTTGCAGAAGGTCTCAACATTTAATGCATTATTTTTATTGCACCTTTTCTTGCGTTGTTTTCAAAGACTTATTAGTGCATTATAGCTAATCCAACGCTTTCTTGCATTTTACATAATTCTGCATTTTAATATCAGTTATTCGTGCATCCGTTTACAGATGTCTTTACAACAACGTTTTGGTTTCAACCATTTTATAGGATTTTAGTTGAGCACATTGAGATCGATTGCGTGATAATATAGCCCTCATGGTGTGCTTGCTCTCTGTGTGATTTGGTGGTTTTTAATGTAGGCTCTGTAAAATTTTATATTTGTTTTGGTCCCTATGAGTTTTAGTATTTTGTGATTTCTAATTAGCTTAATAAACCTCGTCCTACTATGGTTATATAACTAGGAACGCGTTATCATTTTTTCAATGTTCTAATGCCGAACAAGGTAGTTTTGGACCAGGGAATATTACTTTCCTTATATACATAATATGTAAGGAAAGTATTGTGAGGGGGTCGAAGAGTCGAATTTGAGTTTTCGACGGGAGAGCACGTTTCAAGCATTCCTGATCACGAATCGAACATTTTTGAAGTGATGTCTGTGTGTGTGTGCGTGCGTCAGTGAGTATGTGGAGACGATAGCTCACGAACGAATGGAGCGATTCGAATGAAATTTGGTACAAAAATTACAATCCGTGAATACTGGAAGCCCATTGTTTTAAAACACAATCGAATGTTCAGAACCCCCTAAATTTTCGAGTGAAATTTTGAAAAAATCATCAAAAAATCAAAATATTTAATAAAGTTACGCAAATAGACATTTCTTATGTAATTTCCTTAGAAAACGATTGATATAAACTTTAGAATGCTAGCATGAACCGTTCTCGAGATATTGCACATTTTTTAAATACTTTTTTCAAAAAATCCTATAAATTAAAAAAAGTATTAACTGTTAAGAAACATGTTCACTTTTCATATGTAATATCATGCGATAAATTGGGTGACATCATTCTCGGGGATCTAACTCGTTCCATTCACGAAAAAAGATACTTTGAGTAATACTTTTGTATTTGAACGCCAATAGTCATTTATTCGCTGTAAGAATAACTTATTTCTCCGTCCATAACGCTTGGCGAGATTTTGGCGACGAATTTATGTAGATAAATTCGTAGACATTGGCGACATTTTTAAATGTTGCCAAATTAACAAAAATCTCGCCAAATGGATAAAAATGACGCTAAATCAATGAAAATGACAACTAATTGAAGAAAAATCAATATCTTGGAAAGAATATAAGCATCTGCTATAAGAAAAACATTTTTTTAAACTGTGAAAGTAGTAAATTCATTGCATTATATAAGGAAAGTCATATGCTGCCCACATCAGACTTTTTTATATCATAAACAAAGCCACCACACATATTGTTTACCTAGAGGCTCAAAATTCTATGCCACAGCCTAAAGTATAAAGACTAACGTAGTGAATCCGTATTTATTTTAGCTCTTGTAGAAGCAATATCAATAAATTGTCGGATAATCGATTTTTAGGATTACCAATTTTCGGATTTGTGACGTTTTACTGCATTTATTGTTCAGATAGGACCTCTCATGAGGGTTCGCTTGGTTCGTAGCCTCAGAAAAGCTCTAGACGCTACTGCCTCCCCATAACTGTTCTCAAATATTCCCTATTATAATTTTGGCTCCTTTCTTGGGATTTTCTATAGCATACCAAAAATCGTATGGCGATATTACACCAAGTCTATCAACTATACGTATTTCTATGCAGTATTTCGAACTTACCCACTTAATGCTATCAACGTATAAATATTTCTCGCGAATAATTGCTGTAATATTTGTAATTGTTTAATCTTTAATTGCTTGTTTATGATACCATTTAATTATCATTGTTCCGTAGCTTATTTATGCAATTTTTTTCTGCCAATTTGGTCTGTATATAAGCTTTTTCTAAGGCTAATTTTTCATATACTCACTGATGAAGGGTATGGTGATGTCCATAAGCGCTCTGGCCTTTTAATATTTGTGGATGGATGGTTTTTATTTGATTAAATGATCTTTTTATCTATGATTTGTGTCTTTAATTTTATGCTTAAATTTCTCGAAGTCTACGCATTAAGTGACTCACGCGTATATGCATTCTTCTACAAAACAGTGGGATCTTCTCAGTTAGCAGTTTTTACTTTTCCTACAATACGTAGCCAGGATCATGAAAATAGGTATGGTGGGGTGAGTGATACGGGCGGATGAATTTCACTTTCAAGTATGAATTCTATGTAAAACTAATGTAACTTTTCCACCAATAAGGTGGGAGGCTTTAACTCCCATTCCCAGCTAAGCCAATGATTGGCGCTAGGGTGGCGCGACGGCGCTTTTCTCTGGCACTTGGGAGGTTAACTGTAGAAGTTGTTTCACTGCAACACATGTTTCGTTGCAGAGGAAACAATTCGCCCATGACCATTTAACTAAATTGTGTCGCAAAGTAATTTTTAATTCTTATTAATCGAGCCATATTTGTCAAGTTTTAATTTTTACTTTCCCTACAATAGATGGGTAATGTATGGATGAGTATTGAAATCGAGTTAAAATTTGGAATTTATACCTTTAGAGCCACGTAGAATAGGAAAAACACTGTACTTGTTTGACTTGTCGTGTTCTAATTAAACTATTATTAAATTCTGATTATTACGTAATTTTTGATAGCTAATAAAATACCTCCTATTACTTACGATATATGTTCACTAGCTATATAAGTTTATAGGAACTTTTGCTACACCGTCATTTTAAAAAGTGTCATGTCGATAAATGGAAAGGAAACTGTAACTAAATCTGTATGTTTGATTTCAAATAAGTATCCATGTCATATGTTATTTTATGTCATTAAACTCAATTCAATATATTCTAAACAGAATTATGAAAAACTGAGCTTAAATCTATGATAAAAGTCACGTGCTATCTGCCCACAGCAGAATTTGTGTGCATTACTTTTACATCACTGCTTCTTTTGAAGATGTAATTGATTGTAGATGTTCTACCTAATGTTGATGAAATTAATTTTAAATAAGTATCCGTACCATATATAATTTTGTGTAATTAAATTATTCGACTCAATTTAATGCATTATAAACAGAATTACGAAAATATTGAGCTTGAGCATAATAAAAGCCACGTGATGTTGACATCAGAATTTGTGTGCATTGCTTTACATCACTGCTTTTTTAACACTTTACATAGCTGAAAAGTGTTTATGACTTTGTTCAGCAATGTATATTCAGTAGTTTTTTAAGTAAAAATTAAAATAATAATTACACTCTTTATATGAAGAGATCACGTGACCGTTATATGAAGAGATCACGTGACCCACTTCAAAATGAAACATGGCATTCATCTTGTGTCAAAACAAAACCATGATTTTTAACGTTCTTTTTAATTCATATTTAGTGTTGTATCCGCCCTAAAATCGCTTTATTTTTGCTTAAATTCTGTGCATCTACATAGCGAAACAACGCAATTACAATATATTTGAGTTTAAATGATCACCCAACTTTGATTATTTCTACAACGAAGCCTAATTTTCACTTATGGAGAATGTAAACAGCAAAATATGTAGAATGAGTTGTATAAGAATGGATGCATATCTTTAACACAAAATTATTTAGCTCTTGAACACAAAATTATTTAGCTCATGGAGTCTGCAATATAGCTGATATCAATGAAACATTCATTGATTTTACCCAGAGAACCAGACGATTTTTTCGATGAAGTTTCAAGCATAGAGTTAAATTACTTGTACCTCAATGGTTTTAAGTTTTTAAATAAAATGAATTATTATAGTATTGTGATGAATGAAAGGAATGGAAAAATGTTTATGAATGAAATGATGCTTTTATAGAGAGGGCCAGTCGATTTAGATTTCAATGACGTCATTTGAATAAAGTTCATTTGTTTTCGATGATGATTTTTATTTTTATTGTAGTATTATGATGATTTTAAAAATATTACCGAGGAATGTATCGCATTTTAGAGATGTTTAAACCAGACAATTTATATTTCAATGCCGTCATTTGAATGAAGTTCATTTTTTTCGATGAAGTTTTAAGTTTTCAAATGTAATAAATTAATGTAGAATTGTGATAATTTTAAAACTATTACCGAGGAATGTATCGCATTTTAGAGATGTTTATATAAAATTGCATTTAAGTTGGAAAGTGTTTCATAATCGGTGTTTTATGCATGATTGATCTTTTTTGTTTTTAGGTAAATACAACCTACATGTTGATGAAATTAATTTCAAATAAATATACATACCATATGTTATTTTGTGTAATTAGTACTCGATTACATTCAATGCATTATAAGCAGAATTACGAAAAATTGATCTTGAGTCTATAAAAATATCACGTGATGCCCACATCAGAATTTGTGTGCATCGCTTTACATCACCGCCTCAATTTTAAAGGTGTAATTGAATACTACCTACACGTTGATGAAATTCCATGGCGTGGAAAATCCGTCTCGTTTTCGCTGCTAACCTTTACCAGGAGCAATATTAAGAATTTCATCTTCTTCCAAAATGTTTGAAGATTTGAAACGCAGTGAAGACATTCAATATCAGAAGCTTATCGTTCAAAACAGCTCGAGGCTTAGGCAGTTTAGATGCATTTAAGCAGCGAACATTTTCAGTCTACAAAATGGATAGAGAACCGCATGATCCGAAATATTTTTAACAGAATATCATTTTCGGAAGAAAAAAAAAAACCATTTACTTCGACCCGAAGAAACATCACGCGTTTTTATATTTTAACGCTAAAAGCCGGGAAAGATGAATTCTGGTCTAAAAGGTGCTAATTTAAAAATTCAATCCATACGACCTTCGAGCTAAACGTTCGAATCTTCTGGTTGTCGTCAACGTCGTTTGATTTTCTTTTTTTTTTCTATTTTAAAGATTTCTTATCCAGGAGTTTTTATTAACACCGATGCGCAAAAGGCGTTTTAAAATTGGAGAGATGCTTTTGGTGCATAGGATTCTTTTCCCTGCATTTTTTGCTTTTCTTTGGCTGTGGAAAAGAAAATGGGAAATCTGTGGTAAATGTCGTCTCCGAATTGATCTGTATATGTTTGCACATCAGAAGTAGGAAGGTTAAGTTTTTTTATTTTTGTTACAATACAGGATGCCAAAAAATCATGCTGCTGTTGTTATAAATTCCGCTTGGCTTAGTCCTAAATTAGACCAAGTCCATGTCAATTTTTTTTACTCTCGTTACAATATAGGGTGACAAAAAATTAAGCTGTGTTGTTGTAAATTCCGCTTGACTTAATCCTAAACTAGACCAAATCCATGTCAAGTTTTTTTTACTTTTGTTACAATATAGGGTGCCAAAAAGCAGCATGCTGTTGTTGTTGTAAATTCCGCTTGACCTAGTCCTGAACTAGACCAAGTCCATGTCAAGTTTTTTTTACTCCAGTTACAATATAGGGTGCCAAAAAATCATGCTGCTGTTGTAAATTCCACTTGGCCTAGTCCTGAACTAGACTAAATCCATGTCAAGTGTTTTTACTCCAGTTACAATATAGGGTGCCAAAAAATCATGTTGCTGCTGTTGTAAATTCCACTTGGCTTAGTCCTAAACTAGACCAAATCCATGTCAATTTTTTTTTACTGCAGTTACAATATAAGGTGCCAAAATCATGCTGCTGTTGTTGTAAATTCCACTTGGCTTAGTCCTAAACTAGACCAAATCCATGTCAAGTTCGTTTTTATTCTTATTATTAGACGTTTGGCGTGTGGCATGAGAGATTACTTCTGAAATTGCTGAATCGGTATACACTCTGGCCGTTCGCGTCCCAGATAGCCAAGGAGAGAAAAAACCATGGACCAGGGCAATAACTTGATAAATTATTAAGGTCAACGTGTATTTTTTATTTAGGTGTATAGCAAACCCCTATGGTGCTACACGACGAGACAACTTAAGGCCTCTATTTCACTTCCTGAAGACAGGGGAAAAAAGAAAGTCAATTACAAAGTTGTAGGTCGTTGCAAAATTACTACTAAATATTTTCCCCAGTACGAAACCTGTTAAGTAACTCTCTAAACAATGATTCTAAAAGTGAAAATTTTATTAATCTGCATATAATAGTGTAATCGAAGAGATATTGGAAAACACGCGGAAACATCTTATTACATGTGTGCAAACATGTATTGTTGATGGTGAATGTTTTGTATTTTGTGTATAATAAAGTCAATTTTTTTCTGCCGTATTGTGTTAATGTTTGGTTTTTTAAGGGGGTGGTGGGGAGTTAGCTTGTATACACTGGTTTTCGTTGTATTTTCCTTTTCTTTGTGGAGTAGAGAGACATAAATTCTTTGTGCTAATTTTTCAAATCTCTACAGCTTTGTCATTCCCTTTTTCCATATTTCTAACAGGAAGCGAGAAGCCGCTCCCGTACTCCCTAAAAAGGGGTAATCTCCTAAGTTGTCTCATCGTGTAGGGCCATTAGGGTTTCTTATATACCTGTATAAAAATATACGATTCACCCATAATACTGTTGTATGCCTCTTGGTAGGTCATTAACCTAATGAACAACTTAAATTACTTAAACCATGGACTTGGATTCTTTAATCTAGAAAACAGCTTGATTTATTTTAATCTACGGTGCAGCTTACATTGTTTAATTTATAGGACAATTCGGATTTTTTAAGCTACCTAACAACTTGAATTCCTTATCGGATGAATATTATTTAACCTAATAGACAACGTCAATTCTTTATTTTACAAGACAGCTTGGATTTATTTACTTTCTGAGTAGCTTGAATTCTTTAACCTGCAGGGCAAATTGATTTTTTTACCCTATAGGACAACTTGGATTCTTTAACATACAAGATAACTTGAATTATTTTTTGTGCGGTGCAGCCAGAATCCTTTAACCTAACGGACAACCTTAAATCTTTGTCCTACAGGACAGCTTGGATTCTTTAATTTTCAGGACAGTTTAAATTATTTAACCTACAAGACAGCTTGATTTATTTATCCTATAGGACATATTGATTCATTTATCCTATAGGACAAGTGGGATCCTACATGTTTTTTACAGCGTACTATAAAAATCAATTGCTTCTTTTTTGCGTACAGACGACTAATAAGACTCCATTTTTAAAATTCGTCGTACAATATTCACGGAGACAATGATTTATACAGTGGCAACGGCGCAACAGAAGTAAACAGGAAAGTTACAGTTAATAAAGAATATAAACCGATAAAAGGCAGGGAAAAGAAAAGGAAGGGGGTGGGGGGGGGGGGAGACGAATACCGATATCTGCTTAAAATCCATTTATCAGTAGGGATTCTCGTATTCAGCCGCGATGTGGTTTTGTTGGGGCTGTTCGACGCAAAATCAATTGATCCCCAGAGACAAATTATTCTCTTCGTCAATTTTACTGTTGGCATCCATCGATCCTTTTTTTCACTGCTCAGGTGTTAAAATGATGGAGCGTTTTAATCTCTGCCTAACAAGGATTTTGCGATAGGATGGGGGAAATGATAAGCTTCTTTTCATAACCAAAGTTATCTGCTCGAGCAGTGAAACGGTATTAGGTTTTGATGGGCAAATATCTGCTTAAAAGATTTAGCGCCGGTCATGAAAGGAGATATCGTAGTCGGTTCGTTTGTAAGTTTCGCCATCAGAAATCCATATGGTGACATTCTGCTTTCAAATCATCGAAAAGTGGATGTGTTTTTTACTTTATCATGTTGTACTATAGACGCGGAGAAAGTACTGTTGCCTCAATAATATTCGAGTTCAATATCTTGACAAGAATCTATGTTTTAACGCGCTCATCATATTGTAAGATCTACTGTAAATGTAGAAATAAATACTAGGTTTTTATGTATGTTGAGCAAAAGCTCCTACGTTAAGTTCCTAGCTAAAGTCCCTGGGTTAAGTTCATAGCTTAAATTCTTAGCTTAAGCTCATACGTTAAGTTCCTTGCTAAAATATCTAGACTAAATTAATTTCTAACTTAAGTTCCTATGTTAAGTTCCTAGCTTAAATTCATAGGTTAAGTTCCTTGTTTAAATCCCTAGGTGAAGTTCCTAGGTAAAGTTTCTAGCTTACTTCCTAGCTTAAATTCCTGAGTTAAGTCTCTAACTTAAATTCCTAAGTAAAGTTCCTAGCTCAAGTTCCTAGGTATGTTCTTAACAGGCGGAGGACAGTCTGAATTTTTTTAATCTTGAAGACAGCTAGACAGCTTGAATTCTTTATCCTGCAGGACAATACGGATTCTTTATCTACATAACAATTTGATGTCTTTATCGTACGAGACAGCTCGAATCCTTTAACCTAATGGACAGCTTTAATCCTTCATCCTACAGGGGAGCTTGGGTTCTTTAACTTTTAGTGCAGATTGAATTCTTTAACCTATGTGACAAATTGATTTCTTTACTTTACAGGATAGCATAAATTCTTTAACCTACAAGACAAATTGATATTTTTACCCTATAGGGCATATGTTAAGTAACTTTGTAAGGTTTATGAGTGCCCACGTTTGATTTACATACAGTAAAGGGAATATGCCCGATTAAATAAAGGGGATTGTAGCGCTATTAGCATAGAATTTAAAAAGTTTGCAAAGTTAATGATTTAGGCACAAAAACGAGGTAGACGAAATTAGCTAATTAAAAAGTTGAAGAGTTGAAGAGCATAGTTTTATGAGAAGGAATTGGGAATTATAATAACAAAAGATATTTATTTAACACAATATGGATTTTGGCGAATGACTGTCTCCCCCTCCCCCCCCCCCCCATTGATACAATAAAAACACTTATATGAACAGAATACTAGTATAGAGTCCATCTAAAATGTCCTACGTCGGATATAATGTACATTTGAATTCCAGAAGGAGTATGACCGTGTACGTTAACAAATATTGCAGGTATCACCGTCGTTCAATGCTATGCAACTTTAAATTGTTTTTTCATCAATCACTCATTTTGACTAAGACCGTTATACCAACTTTTTAAATGATCCACTAGGGGCGCTTTAGTTACTTTCATTCGATTGAGTATGGCCACTTTACTTAGATAGACTGGAGGTGTGTACTCATGGAGGTGTAAGTCCTTGGGGGTGTGCTGGAGGGTTTTCTTGGAATTCTGTAAAATCGTATAAGCAGATCGTTATATAGAGTAGGGCACTTAAAATGTCGTTATAACAACACCCTTATGGGTTCAAGATGTTCTTCGACTAAATGTGAGGCAGAAAAAATCTTCAACCCGTGAGTTCTAGGTTGCTATCAATAAAATTCCATCTAACAATAAATGCTAACAAATATCCAATTTCTTCTGTTTTTTAAAGCAATAATGAAGAGAGTAATTCCAAATTCCGTTTGTATGTAAACAGTTGTTTGTATTTGATATATAATAACATTTTCCTTATTAGTTCTCTGGACACTATAGTCTCCCCTGCTGCAGTTTTATCATTCCGATTCGGCATACATACACAAAAAAAAATGGTGACTACAGAAATAAAAAATTCTTAAAAATTATTTTCAAGAAATGATAATGGATGGGAAGTTCTGTGGCTAGAAAGAAGAGTATTAAACCCATAAGCCTCGGGTAGTTTAGAACGATAGATTTCAAAAATAGCCATTTTTTCTTTCTATTTAAAAAAATACTAAACTTGTTCCCTAGTCGTATTATACTTTTATAAACATCTTCTTCTCATATATAGTGTGAAACAACTTTGAGAGAAAGTTTCAGTTATACAGATGAGTGATACAAACTTACTAATTAAGGGATGAATTACACATCCCAAAACTACTGAATGTAGAAACTTGAAAGTTTGTCTACATGTGGGGCGACCTATAGTTATCGATAAAAAAAATTTAAGATCTCGGAATTTTCGTTTGAAAAATTTATAAATCGTGAAAATTTTTATTCTAACATTCTTTTAGCTATAACTTGATAACGTCTACATACAAAAAATTCGTTTTTAAACCACCATCCGCAGAATATCCTGAATATGTCAGAATATCTATGGACGGAATATTTATACCATCATGCACAGAATATGCCATCATGCACAGAATATCCCATCATGCACAAAATATCCCATCATGCACAAATTATACACATTTTTTTTAATTATCTCTACTGGTGTACAATCAATTATTCTTGTGATCATGGAGGTAAAAGGAGTTAAAACTTCATATTAAGAAAACACCCATATCGTTTGAGACAATAATACAGGTGGCGCTGAGATAAGATAAGTATAGTCCTGCATTATATTTCTATGGCGAAAGGCCAAAAATATCCATTTAAACTGTTTATTTTGTAAAAATGAATAATTAGCGCAATGTAAATTAGAACTGAAACAATAAAGACTAAATTCTTAAATAATCAAAATTATTTTACCTTTCAATTTATTTTTATCTCCATATATTCTGTATTCTATCCTACAACTATGAAAAAATACTGTTTAATTATACTCATATTTAGCGAACCTTAATTTCAAAATAATCAAAAATACATATACTAAATATTACGCCTTTCTGATGTGTCAACTAATAATAGAGACTACTTTACTAACACTAGCAACACCGAGATATAATCCTCAAAGTATTATGGCATGTTCAAGCGTTTCATTCATAGAAATTTTATCTCCTCTCTAACTCCATGCTTCTGATATTTTAATTTTATAGTTATGACAGACGATTTTTTAATTATACTTTTATCAATGAATTTATTTATAAAGCTTTTTATTCTTTTGTGGCAACTATGGTAACCGAGTTCCGCTTCAAATATAGAAATCGTCTGTAGAGACTGTTCTTCTAATTAAACTTTTAAAAAATAATATTATAATTAATTGATTTTAATAGAAAATTATCAAAAACTATCCGTTTATTTTTATGATACATGGCAGCCAATTAAGTTATGTTATGGCACTAATTCGATTATGGTCGATTTATTTAAATTGCATTTGCTAATAATATCAATTACCACTACTTTTCAATTAGTATTGTTCTAAAAATATAAAATAATGTAACCATATGGAATTATGCTCCTCAAACCCTTATTATTACGCCACTGGATCAACTTCCTGTAAAGACTGTTCGAAATTATCAGACCCGTTTTAATGAAATAAACAATCTTTAATATAAAAAAAATCTAGAAGAGACAAACTGAGTTGAAGATAACCAATATTTGCCGAAATTCGATTCTAGAGAGTGTTACTTTGTTAGCAAAGCTTAATCGATTATTTTGAGTAAAGCGAGAGGAGGGGGGGGGGGGTACCCTTTTTTACAGATTATATGCTCGTTTTATATCCAGTTATCACTTGATATCCAGAAATATTTTTTTAAAGCATTGACTAAATTTTTAACTTCGTTTGTAATTTCAACGCATAGTGTTGAATAATTGTACGTCGAATATACGAGTACTTTTGGTGATATGAGACGCTATTTAAACAGGAAAAAAAAAAAAGAAACTATTTTTTCAAGTTTTCCATCTTTTTACATATGCTATAGAGGAGGAAAGTCAATCACCCCAATAACTATGTAAGGAAAGGTTTTTAAGTTTACACATTAAGTCTACCTATGGTAAAATGACCATAACCGATCAAATAAAAGCGATCGTGTGAGGTCTATAAAAACTTTAGTTATAATTTCCCTCTATTTTATGTTCTGAATATGAATTATTTTTCATCGACAAGTTTTTATTGGTTCGGTTAAGTAAACCAATCAGCGAACCAGCCAACCAAGTTTTTGCGATCCTGTGGCAAAATCCCATTTCTCCTCTAAACACTACTTTAAAAAATTTGATGTGGCAGCACATGACTTTCCTTATATAATGCAGTGAATTTACTACTTTTACAGTAAAAAAAATAGGTTTTTCTTATAGTAGATACTTATATTCTTTCCAAGATATTGAATTTTCGACAATTAGTCGTCATTTTCATTGATTTAGCTTCATTTTTATCCATTTGGCGAGATTTTCGTTAATTTGGCAACATTTTAAAAAGTCGCCAAATTGGCGACATTCTTCCAAATAAGTCGCCAAAATCTCGCCAAGCGCAGAAATAAGTAATTTTTATACTAGCAGATAAATGACTATTGGCGTTCAAATACAAAAGTATTACTCAAAGTATCTTTTCTCATGAATGGAACAAGCTAGATCCACGACAGTGATGTCACCAAATTTATCGCATGATATTACATATGAAAAGTGAGCATGTTTCTCAACAGTTAATATTTTTTTTAATTTATGGGATTTTTTGATAAATTTATTTGAAAAATATGCAATATCTCGAGAACGGTTCATGCTAGCGTTCTAAAGTTTATGTCAATCGTTTTCTAAGGAAAATTTACATAAGATATGTCTATTTAACTTTATTAAAGGTTTTGATTTTTTAATGATTTTTTCAAAATTTCACTCGAACATTTAGGGGGGTTCTTAACATTCGATTATGTTTTAAAGCATTAGGCTTCCAGTATTCACGTATTGTGATTTTTGTACCAAATTTCATTCAAATCGGTCCATTCGTTCGTGAGATATCGTCTCCATAGACTCACTAACACACACACACACACACACAGACATCACTTCAAAAATGTTCGATTCATGATCAGAGATGCTTGAAACGTGCTCTCCCGTCGAAAACTCGAATTTGAATTTTCGATTCCGTCACAATACTTTCCTTATACATTATGTATACAAGGAAAGTAATATATATCGCTATCACTACTTAATTTCCGTAGGAGGTAAAAGCTGAAATTTTTCCCTGGTCAGGCACTCCAATAAACTGCATTCCTTGACCATTGATCCTTGTGGGGAAGGCAAGATAAAGCTTTTGGTTCGGTTGTAGATAGAGGGCGAATCAACAATTTATTTCTCGGGCAACTAGTGGTTCGTTCGATATGGGCTACTAAGATGAGCTGCTAATCCTCCTAAGAAAATTCCAGTATAGACGAGCAGATGTGGTGCTTGTGCCTCCATACCAACAGCACCATCTTTAGTTTCGAAATAGGCAGTGGCGGATCATGACCTCAGGAATGGGTGAAGCAGATTCACCGTCGGGATTCACCCTCCTTTTCGACAACGGACATCAAAACACATCACGCTACTTGAACAAGTGTTGTCAAATATTATCTAAAATTAGTCAAACGAATCTGAAAAATTCGCCAACCAATTCCGCCGATAACTTTAAGCCCTTATCTTGCGTCACCTGCTTCACCTCATGAGTTGCCACTGAAAATGGGTAAGAAATATTTGAGTATTTTAGTGAGTACGCGCAGTTCGCGTATCACCACGTATCACCAATCCCAGTATAATCCAAATTGAGTTCAATCATATAATGGACCTCTGTAATAATTTGTCTTTTAAATTGTACATAATCTTTGTTTTACCAGAGAGTGTCTGTCTCTGTTTAGTTCTGTAAATTAATTAGTTAAAATCAACTAATGGGCCTCAGCAATAGTTTGTCTTTTTAATTCTACAGCATCTTTGTTTTACCAGCCAGTAGCTGTCTCTGTTTAGTTCTGTAAATAAACTAGTTGGAACGTGCACAGAATCTTTGTTTTACCAGCTAGTAGCTGTCTCTGTTTAGTTCTGTAAATAAATTAGTCGGAATCAGCTAATGGCCTCTGGAATAGTTTGTATTTTAAACTGTACATGATCTTTGCTTTACTAGCAAGTAGCTGTCTCTGTTTAGTTCTGTAAATAAATTAGTTGGAATCAGCTAATGGGCCTCTGCAATAGTTTGTCTTTTAAACTGTACAGAATCTTCGTTTTACCAGCAAGTAGCTGTCTCTGTTTAGTTCTGTAAATAAATTAGTTGGAATCAGCTAATGGTCCTCTGCAATAGTTTGTCTTTTAAACTGTACAGGATCTTTGCTTTACCAGCAAGTAGCTGTCTCTATTTAGTTCTGTAAATAAATTAGTTGGAATCAGCTAATGGGCCTCTGCATTAGTTTGTCTTTTAAGCTGTACAGGATCTTCGTTTTACCAGCAAGTAGCTGTCTCTGTTTAGTTCTATAAATTAATTAGTTAAAATCAACTAATGGGCCTCAGCTATAGTTTGTCTTTTAAACTGTATAGAATCTTTGTTTTACCAGCAAGTAGCTGTCTCTGTTTAGTTCTGTAAATAAATTAGTTGGAATCAGCTAATGGGCCTCTGCAATAGTTTGTCTTTTAAACTGTACAGAATCTTTGTTTTACCAGCAAGTAGCTATTTCTGTTTAGTTTTGTAAATAAATTAGTTGGAATCAGCTAATAGGCCTTTGCAATAGTTTGTATTTTAAACTGTACAGAATCTTTGTTTTACCAGCAAGTAGCCGTCTCTGTTTAGTTCTGTAAATAAATTAGTTGGAATCAGCTAATGGTCCTCTGCAATAGTTTGTCTTTTAAACTGTACAGGATCTTTGCTTTACCAGCAAGTAGCTGTCTCTGTTTAGTTCTGTAAATAAATTAGTTGGAATCAGCTAATGGGCCTCTGCAATAGTTTGTCTTTTAAACTGTACAGGATCTTTGCTTTACCAGCAAGTAGCTGTCTCTGTTTAGTTCTGTAAATAAATTAGTTGGAATCAGCTAATGGGCCTCTGCAATAGTTTGTCTTTTAAGCTGTACAGGATCTTCGTTTTACCAGCAAGTAGCTGTCTCTGTTTAGTTCTATAAATTAATTAGTTAAAATCAACTAATGGGCCTCAGCTATAGTTTGTCTTTTAAACTGTATAGAATCTTTGTTTTACCAGCAAGTAGCTGTCTCTGTTTAGTTCTGTAAATAAATTAGTTGGAATCAGCTAATGGGCCTCTGCAATAGTTTGTCTTTTAAACTGTACAGAATCTTTGTTTTACCAGCAAGTAGCTATTTCTGTTTAGTTTTGTAAATAAATTAGTTGGAATCAGCTAATAGGCCTCTGCAATAGTTTGTATTTTAAACTGTACAGAATCTTTGTTTTACCAGCAAGTAGCCGTCTCTGTTTAGTTCTGTAAATAAATTAGTTGGAATCAGCTAATGGTCCTCTGCAATAGTTTGTCTTTTAAACTGTACAGGATCTTTGCTTTACCAGCAAGTAGCTGTCTCTGTTTAGTTCTGTAAATAAATTAGTTGGAATCAGCTAATGGGCCTCTGCAATAGTTTGTCTTTTAAACTGTACAGAATCTTTGTTTTACCAGCAAGTAGCTGTTTCTGTTCAGTACTGTAAATAAATTAGTTGGATTCCGAATCCTAGTCTCTTTGATTTTTCTTTGGACGTTAGAACCATCATCGATAAATTCTGTAAAGTATTAGCGGTGTCATTTATAGATATAAAACTTAGGAATACATCAATACTTTACAATTCCTGCCTGCGTAGACGAGAATTAAAAAAAATTAAAATGACAAACTGGGCAAGAAAGACGAAAAAGCTAATTGCTAACTGACTTACATTTCACCATTATTCACACGTTAAAGCCTTAAATACTAGAAACTACCTGAAAATTTCAAAATTATATTTAGACATTATAAAAGATATGTATTACATATTTTCAAGGCATGTTCTGTAAGATTTGATATACATTTTTTACTTTCCCTAGAATACATGGTAATGAATAAGGAAAGTATTAGAATAGTGTTACTGATTAGATTTTTGACAAATATTAAAAATCGTTAAAATCTGTAATAGACGATCAAATGTCCTCAAATGGATTGATTGAATGCTTATTTTATATGTAATATGATTAACGACAAATATATATATATTAATTTAACGAAATATTAAGGTTTTCGGAATTTTGAGGAACTGACTATCTTTTTCACTTTAGTGATAAAAATATTCAATAAAATTTCTTAAAATTCGATAGGTTAAGTCAAGTGCTGATTAGATTTTGATTAGTGCTGATTAGATTTTGGTACGAGTGCTGTTAGATTTTGGTACGAGTTGAAAATAAACATACCCTTTCTCTGCGAAATGGTCCCCAAAACCGTCAAAATCTGGAATATAAAGCTAGTATGCTTAAAACGTGTTGTTTTATACGTATTTTTAACAGCGAAAATAATAAAACCAACTCCAAGCCGTTTTCGAGATACTTGTTTCTAGAAATTTTGAGGAGTTGACGATATTTTAAAATGCATTAAGTTTCCCAATGAAAAGGAAGACTTACTAAATCTGCAAACTAGGTATAATATCAAATAAGCATTCACGTCAATGAATTTGATTCTGTAGGGAAAGTCATGAGCTGCCCACAACAGATTTTTAATCTTGTGTTTACCCGATTTCCCGCCATAATTGCACTTATGATTATATTACAGTGACGGTAGTATTGCACGTAAAAGTTATTAATACTGATATTTTCAATCACTTTTTCATCAAAGAATGCTTATCAAAATTTAAAAGATTTCCTGCTTCCTCTGGTTGGATATCAAATCATCTTCTTTATTTTTTTTTCTTTCCTACATAGAATTGCCCGCGGTTTTATGCAGTTTAAATAGATTAAATAAGCATATTCCTTTACAGCTGAGCCCAAAACTTATCCAATGCATTATATTGAAAAGTAGTTTTAGAAGGGGAAAAATCAATTGCTTTTTCCCTAAAATCCCTCTTTTTATGCCGTTATTTCGCAGCAAGTGGATGGCTTGTTGAACAGCCGGTAATTTAAAAATTCAATCTCATCCACCTGTGAGTTACGCCTGAAGTCAGCCGTCGCTACGGGATTCTTCTTTTTTTAAAAGCATGCGTTTAAAATGTTCTTAAAGGAACACGTAATGTTCTAGCTCATGCTTGGATTTAATATAAAGTGAAAACAAACAGTTTTTTTTTGTTTTGATTTTTGTCATACTATTGTTTTTTGGAAAAAATTATGCCTTGAAACATTTATTTTTTAGGATTTGCTGCAAATAGAGTTTGGAGGATAACTGATATCGATTTAACATCAAATTCTGAAGGGGACTGGTGGGTTTACTAAGCATTTCTATTTCCGGTATTTCTTCTACTTCTGGTTCAAAATTTTTTTTTGAAATGCCTATTTCTCAAGAATGGCTACAGATACAGTTTAGATGAATTCTGATATGAATTCAGCATATAAGACTAACATTATATCAGTTTTTCGTGCGGAATATACATTATAAAGAGACATAAAATTCACATTCACGTGCAAATTCCTATAGTATTCTAAATGGCATTGTTCTTCAAAACATTCTATTCAAATATTTAAATTAATGCTCCTAAAAACGTTTAAGAATCTCTGTTCTTGCACTACAAAATTATCTTTACAGGCAGATCTGAAGAATAAATCATACTGGGTCCGTTTGTAAACACATTTAAAAAAAAAATGAAATTGAATCAATATATGCCAAAATGAAAGAGCTGAAATTGTAAGGAAAGGTATATGTACTATTTGTATTTTCGTAGATTAGAAGATATACCCGTGTATTAGTAGAGATATTAGTAAAGACCCGTACTACAATATGAGTTTCAATAATCTTTGCCATCTTCAAATAATTGACATAATAAATTGAAAATATTAATAATTTCCTTAATCTTGAAATCTGAATGCCGTAATTCATATAATCCAGTCAAAATGCAATTTCGATAAAATTTATTTTATATACATTTCTTTATTATTTAAATCGGAAAATATTTAATAAAAATCGTCTGCTGCATGAACACAGTGGATTTAAATCCGTGGCTAAGCGACATTATATTATTTTCTTTAAATAAATTTGCTGGAAAAATATCGTCTGCACAATGCTATTTTTACGGAAGGTTCGTTTTTAACACTTTACAACAAAGTTGAAAAGTGTTTATGACTTTGTTCATTCTGTCTGTCTGTCTGTCTGTCTGTCTGTCTGTCTGTCTGTCCGTTAGCACGATAACTGCCGTAAAAATGAGTTTATCAAAATGAAATTTTAGTATGTTGTTCAGACGGTCTGTAGGACCTATGGGAATATAAATAAATAATATCACCCAATTAGTTTTTTATTGAACCCGGGTTGAAAAAATGAACCCTATGGGACCTAATTTTTCAAACATTTTTTAAGTAAATTTAAAATTCACGAATTGCTTCGAAATTTTTAGGAAATATTCACATTATCCCATAGAATATATAAAAAAAAATTCAGTAAAATATGTTAAGTAGTTTTTTAATTAAAAAAATTATTTAATATAGGGAAAAAAACAAATTCAATTAAATTCTGACTTTGGGATATCTTCCAGAAAGAAAAGAGAGAGATATTATATAATAAATATCTCTCCCTTTGTTTAAACGTTTTGCATATGGGAGTGGCTTCATATTTTAAAATAAATTTGGTAGATAACAATTTTTCATTTTTTTTAAATTTTATGTAACTCTTCTTGATAAATTTAATTGATGGCATTTTAAATGCACTTTCCTACGTCCTAGAGAGTTAAAATTTGGTACACAGCTTAAATTTGTTGAACATTTTATTCGACAAAAATTTGATGGATCTTTAAATATAGATCATACATTTTTTTCGAAATGGCCTGAAAATAATCCCCGTTCACTTCTATAAATCATTGGTGTAATATTGTTAAAAATTCTGATGTGGACAGCACATGTCTTTTTCTGCAGACTCATATTCGTTCTCTTTATTTATTTAATGATAATTTGAGTTTATCTGCACAACATAAGTATTTTAAATGACATTGAATTTACACGTTAAACTTAAATTTGGTTCTCATTTGATAGCTGGACTTATTGTCAAAGGTGGCGTAGCGAAAACGCGAAAAAACTAGAATATCTCAAGAACGGCTAGTCCTAGAGTAATGGGGTTAGTCTTATTCTTTTTGTTGTCAAAAATCACATATAAAATAGGAATTTAATTGATGTAATTGAGCACACGTAGTCTTTTATTTTTATATATAACGATTTTTGCTGGCCATTTCGCAAAAATAGCCCGTTCCTTTTTCCCGAATCGTAGTAGAATAACCTACAAATGATTTATATACAAAATTTTGTTAAATTTGGTATATAAATCACTTGTAGGTTATTGAAATATTATACTCCAAATTTTGTTAAATTTGGTTCATTAGTTTTTAGCTAGAGTGGATAAAGGCAATTTCTGCGGCCATTTCGCAAAGAAGGCAGATTCTTTTATTACGAATCGTACTATAATCTAATGAACATCAGGATTTCCCATAAAAAACATACCTACCAAATTGTATGAAATTCGGTCCATTAGTTTTTCAATTAGAGTGGATGTAATATCCACACAGACACACAGAAACATACACAGATACACCCTTACACACACAGACGTCTTCCTAAAAGTAGTTTTTTCGAGTTCTAGAAGTCCCAAAACGTGTAGATCCTTTGAAAATTCGAGTTCCGATCTTCGGCACGATTCCAATACTTTGAGTATATACACATACACATATATATTATCTGTGTATCTAAATTCCGTGCCTATGCAATTACAATAGTTGTGATTTTAAAGGATCCCTAAACTTTTATTATTTCTTCAAGGAAGCCTAATTTTAACATATGCAGAATGCAAATATCTCAAGCGATTGTAAGATGAATTACATAAGAATTGCTGAATTTTTTTCACACAAAATTATTTAGCTCTGGAGTCTGGAATACAAGTTATATGAATAAAATATTCATTGATTTTGCATAAAGAATCAGATGATTTATATTTCGATACAGTTTTAAATATTTAAGTATAATAAATTACTGTAGTACTGTGATAATGTAAAAGATATTACCACTGAATGAATCACATTTTAGAAATTTTTAAATGAAATTACATTTCAGTTGGAAAGTGTTTCATAATCAATGCTTATGCATGATTGATCTTTCTTGTTCATTTATATCTTGACAACCCCTGATCTGAGAAGCTCGAAACATGGACTCAATTTCAAGTGAGTCTATTTCACTGCTACCCACAAAATTTCATGAAGTTCGGTGCAGCCGTTCTCACGTGATGATGAGATAAATACACATACACGTACAGATAGATTTGCATTTTTATTTATATTAATTTCCGCTTTCTCATTTTTTTTTTTCATTTTAAAAATTTCCTTCTCGGGATTGCCTATAAATTAGTGTTTAATGGTAACAGATAGGTTTTCACCATTGAGTTCCAAAAGTGATAAAGGGTTCACTAAAGAATTTCATTTCCGGTTCTAGAGATGACACTTCCATGTTTTCGAAAATTCGCATGACTGTAGAAATAAGTATGTAAATGAGAATAAAAATTCGTAATGTTTGCATTTAAAGGGAATACACCATTTGCCTCCACATAAAGTTTCGTTTGCAAATTCCTTGTTGTAAATGAACCGTGTTTAGAAAAATAATTCATCTCATCACGCTTCCATTGCTGATAACAACATGCATTGACCGGCTTCGTGCTTATTATGTGCTTTTTTGATGGAATTGCCGATATCAATAACAACAAAAGAAATTACCATGTGTCACAATTTTACGAATTTTTATATTGGCCGACAAGTTCAGCTCTACCATCAAATTCCTTCAAAACAGATTGAGCTCAGGATGCCAGTCGTCAAAAAGGATTTCATGAAGAGATTTTTCTACTCCTTTCTTAAAATCTGAAGTGCAATTTTCTGAAATAGGGAATATTAAAAAAATGTGGTATTATTATACATTGTTTTCTGATTTCAAAGCTAAAATACTTATTACTTTCCTTATATACATAATGTATAAGGAAAGTATTGTGACGGGGTTGAAAATTCGAATTCGAGTTTTCGACGGGAGAGCACGTTTCAAGCATCCCTGATCACGAATCAAACATTTTTGAAGTGATGTTTGTCTGTGTGTGTGTGTGTGTGTGTGTGTGTGTGTGTGTTTGCAAGACCTGGAAACTGGGGACATTCGTATGTTTACACACCAACAAACCGCGGACCACCTTCACACCGCGGACGTCCTCGGTTTGTTTTATTGCGAAAACGTGAATCTGAGGACTAAATTTATAATGTAAAAGTTTTTTTTTATAAATCTGGAGGTAGTCCTCGATTAGTAGGCTTATAGTGTATTGTGTGTATGACGCGCTCATCAGGTGTGTATCCGATAAAATCGAGGTCCCCGCTTTCTTGTTATAAAATGTGTTTGGACGGAGGTCCTCGTTTACTCGTAATTTCCACACGTTTGATATTACACAACCGGTTTTGGGTACTTACAAGTCAAAATTGTAGGTTTTTTTATTCATCGGATTGATTATTTTATTCTGCGCTTAAAGATTGAATTGTATTTTTACTTTAATGCCGTTTCTAACTGTTTGATATATGCATAATTCCCTTTTCAAGTCCGTAAGCAAGGAGTAGTTTTTTGGGGTTAATCTCTCTTCGGAAAAAATCTATGAAAAGTACGTAAACATAAGATCGTACCAGACCTACCCCCCTCTTTATTATTCATATTTAGGAGGGGGCTATCACGGAAAAAGTTGTCAGGGTCCCAGCTGGGGATGATGCTGGCCTGATCTGTTATCAACACAGATTATTTTTTGTGAATGCTTAAGGATATATTTTTCGGACGTGAAGCTGGGGAGGGGGGAGGGGGAAGCCCTCAAATCCGCTATTGTCAGAAACAAGACGTTTCGCTACATTTTTCAATGTGCTAAAATAGAATGAAAAAAAGTGTTCCAATTATTTTTAATCATTCTAATCCTCACTTTAACAAATTTTAATTTTAATTTAGAATAAAATTCAGTGTAGTCGATCAGTTATATTTTGTAGTTCAGCATGTAGACTTTATTTCAATAAATCTAATTTTTAGCTGTGCAAAAAGTTAACTTGGCAGAACAGGCTTCATCTATTTTCAAATTTATTGCAATGGAATTAGTAATATTTCATTTCACACACGCATTTATTTTTATGCTATTGTTAGTTATACATAGGCTGTAGGTTCTTGTCGGAGATCGCGTTAAGGTTGGTCCCGCCTGAGATAGCCAAAGATTTATTTTGGGGACTTAAAACTGCAAATAAAGCAATAAACAAAGCTTCAAATCTTACACACAATAAACCGCGTTTACCTTACACCTTTCTGGTAGGTCGGACGGTCTGGGTTTCAACAACAACAACAACACAATAAACCGCGGACATTTTTTACACTCGGTGAAACGCGGACATTTTTTACACACAGTAAAACGCGGACATTTTTTACACACAGTAAAACGCGGACATTTTTTACACACAGTAAAACGCGGACATTTTTCACACTCAGTAGAATGCGGACATTTTTTACACACAGTAAAACGCGGACATTTTTTACACACAGTAAAACGCGGACATTTTTTACACACAGTAAAACGCGGACATTTTTTACACACAGTAAAACGCGGACATTTTTTACACTCAGTAGAATGCGGACATTTTTTACAAACAGTAAAACGCGGACATTTTTTACACACAGTAAAACGCGGACATTATTTATACCAGTAAAAAGCGGACATTTTTATACGCAATAGAACGGGGACAGAAATTATCGATTAGCTAGGCTATTATTATTATTAGGAATTCTTAGCAACTTATATACCGAACATCAAACTATTAATATTCCAAATTCAAGAACTTTTTAATCAAAGAAATTCATTACGTACCGTTTATTAGAAAATAGAAAAGCTTACAAAATTATTCTAAAATCCAAATGTTAAAAATTTACGTTCCATGTCCAGTGTGATATACCGCCCGTGTAGGGAACAATGAAAACATTATTTCATTTTATTATATTATTTTTAATAGTTAAGTTATTCTTTACTATATCTTCGTTTTGTATTAATGTTTTTCTCTATATGTTATGATTAACTCATGCCTCCATAACATGAGTTTATTGCTAATAAAGAAAGTTAAAAACAATATGAAATGTAAAGAATTGCATATATTAAAAAACAAATAATGGAAATGTATTTTAAAAAATGACGGGTATTTAAAGTTAGTATTACTAAACAAATATCTAATTAGCAAATTATTCAGTTAAGTAGGAAAAAGAACCCAGTAAAATGTTTTCCATATTAAGTACGGAGGAAACATAGAGGATTTTATTGGAACTGAATACATAATAGGTGCAGGCATGTAATCAGGAGTGATATCGGGGTATATCCCCCATGCCAGAAATTCAAAGTTATCAAAATTTGATTTCATATACCCCCCCCCCCCCGAAAAAAAAACACTTTCTAGCTACGCCCTTGCATAGGTGCACATAAGGGTGCTTATGGGCATGAAGCCCCCGAGACGCCATTTTAATATACAAAAAGAGTAAAAATAACAAATATTTCTCTAAAAGAAATTCTTAATCCCCCCCAGAGAAAAATCTGGGTGCCCCACTAACTAAATGTATCGATATATATGCACAATTAAGTGCATATATTCCACACTTAGGTGCATATTTTGTGAATATTTTGCAATAATTTTGAGCATCAGAAAAAAATATTCATATATAATGTTGAGCATATTTGCATATTATTTGGCCTAAATATTGTGCATGAAAATCCGCGCCCTACTCATTAAGATAAGGAATGAGTTGGTTAAAAATATAAAGTTGTGACGAGACTTTAGAAACAATCCTATCAACATGAGTGTCTTATCGGACTAGTCCGCCCTGAGCCCAACAAGAGGAATATACCGTTTTTTTTAGAATAACTCAAAATTCGGAGCATCTAGAATGTCTAAATTTTATATATCATTGTCCTTTGGGGTATATTACATTTCATCGCATTTCGAACCTTATCGGGCTAGCCCGTCTTGGCCCACCATAGAAATTTACTCGCTTTTCAAGAATAACTCGATCAATCGGAGTAGCTAAAAATGTAAATTTAGTATATCATTTCCTTTTGGATGGAATTTAATTTAGATTTTAAACCTCATCGGGCTAATCCATCTTGGGTACGCTGAAGAATGCTTTCGTTCTTGAAGAATAACTCGAGAATTGCAATAGCTAAAAATTCCAAGTTCAACATGTCGCTAGCTTTTGTGGTATATTTAAGTTTCTTCGGATTTGAACTTTATCGGGATAGCCCGTCCTGGGCCCGACATGGGAATGGACATTGCTTTTTTAGAATAACTGGAAAATCGGGGCAACTAGAAAATATAAATTTAGTACATCCTTACTTTTCGAGGAATATTTAAATTCCTTCGATTTTGAACCGTATCGGGCCCGCCTTAGAAATTCACTTTTTGTAGGAAATAACTCTAGAACAGGAGTATATAAAAGTTCCAAGTTTGGAATGTCGTTGTCATTTGCGGTATATCTTAGCTCATTGGATTTAAAACCTTATCGGGCTAGCCCGTCCTGGGCCTAAAAAAAAAGAATGTACTCGTTTTTTTAAGAATAACACCAAAACTATAGCAGCTTGAATGTCTAAATTTAGTATATCATTGTATTTTAGGGTATATTTTATTTCTTTGGATTTTGAACCTTATCAGGCTAGCCCGTCTTGGACCCGACGTAGAAATGTACTAGTTTTTCGAAAATAACACGAAAATCGAAGCAGATAAATAAATCAAAATTTAGTATATCATTTTCTTTTGGGATAAAGTTTAATACTTTCGAATTTGAACCCTATTGGGAGAGCCCACCCTGACCCCGACATAGTAATGTACTCGTTTCTTAAATAACTCAAGCAGAACAGCTAAAATATTTTATAAATCATTGTTTTAGGGGTATATTTTAATTCTTTAGATATTGAACCTTATTGTGCTAGACCGTTTTAGGCCCGTCTTAGGAATGCACTCGTTTTGGGGGAGCAAGTTTAGCACGATCGCATTCCTAACACGATCGCATTATTAAGGCTGACTCAAGACGGGATAGCCCGATGAGGTTCAAATTATAAATTATGATAAACCCCAAAAGAAATTGATATACTAAATTTAGAATTTTTAGCTGCTCCGATTCACGAGTTATTCTCGAAAAACAGTACATTATCACTATGTCGGGTCCGAAGACGGTCGAGCCCGAAAGAATCAAAATCCAAAGAAATAATATATAAGACATATCGCAAATGACAACGACATTCTAAACTTGGAAATTTTAGATACTCCGGTTCTAGAGTTATTCCCCCAAAAAGTGAATTTCTAAGGCGGGCCCAAAACGGGTTCGCCCAAAACGGTTCTAAATCGAAGGAATTAAAATATTCCTTAAAATATAAGAATGTACTAAATTTATATTTTCTAGTTTCCCCGATTTTCCAGTTATTCTAAAAAATAGGTCCAAGGTCGGGCCCAGGACGAGCTACACCGATAAAGTTCAAATCCTAAGACTTTTAAATATACCCCAAAAGCCAACGACATGTTAAACTTGGAATTTTAGCTACTTCTCGCGTTATTCTTCAGAAGCGAATGCATTCTTCAGCTGATCCAAGACAGGCTAGCCCAATGAGGTTCAAAATCTAGATTAAAATCCATCCAAAAGGAAATGATTTGCATATACCAAAGACTGCAAATACGACCAAAAGTCTTAAATGGCACGAATTTCTGGGACGTTAGCAGGGTTGATGTACTTATCAACAAATTCGACATTTTCTGACTTCAAAGGTTCCAATACGATTTTTGCGAAATGAGTGTTGGCTCGGTCAGGTCAAAAGACATATTCACCTTTTCTATAATTAACACGTATATGATGAATGAGCCTACGCGTAATACATTCTTTTTGGTAATCCAGATTTGTGGATAAATGATTGGCTGATGCCCTTTGGCATAATCGGTATATAGACCAAAACGTTTTGTTTAAATTTAGCTTTTTTCCAATATTTAATATTAGATGGAGTGGCGGACACGTCTTTGGTGTAAAATTCACCGTTTTCACAGATGGTCAAATGACAGCGGATAAAACAAAACTCGCTATCTATATAATAAAAGGCAATGTCTATGTGTGTGTCTGTGTGTGTGTGACTTACACACTATACGTTCAGCGACCGCGCGTCGGAGAGCTACGAAATTTCGCAATCGGAGATCCGGGGGGGGGGGGGGGGTACACGTAAAACCCGATTTTTAAAATTTGAATTATTTTTTTAGTTATTTAATGTTTTATGAGATTTCGACGGTTTTTCCCTTTTTTCTCCACCATCCAGACGTCGTAGAAAAAAACAAATCACACCACCGGAAAGAGCAGACAAATGCGAGTAAAAATATATCAATCTCAAATCTCAGGAACAAATTATAATATTTTTTAAAGATTTTAAAACAAAAGTCACTTTCGGTTAAAAAAAAACGAACTTTGGTTTTTAAATCCTCTCATCTCAAAAAGTACTAATGATTTCGACTATGGAATGAGAATATTTTAAATGATATTAATGAAAAGCGTAAACACTGAAGAAATAAAAAAATAAAAATAAATAAAGTTATGGAGATTGTCACGGTGCCTTAAAATTTCCTTTTTAGTTTTAACGTCATTAAACTAAACCAAACTTTGTTAACTCCACGGGGTTGAGGGCACGGTAGCCCAGTGGTTAACGCGTTGGAATTGCACTCGGTAGGCCCGGGTTCCATTCCCGCCACTGCCAAAACTGCAGCCGTGTTCATGCGGAGTACGATCACGTTAAACATGTGGGTCTGTAAGTCCCTCCGAGAGGTTAGTGATAGGGGAAGGAGGGTACGGTTCCTGTGGATGCCTTCCCCACTGGGTTCCGGTCTAAATTGGGTGAATAAAAAGAAAGTTATGGAGATTGTCGCGGAGGGCACGGTTGTCCAGTGGTTAGCGCGCGGGAATTGCACTCGGTAGGCCCTGGTTCGATTCTCGCCACTGTCAAAACTGCCGCCGTGTTCACGCGGAGTACGATCACGTTAAACATGTGGGACCGTAAGTCCTTCCGACAGGTTGGTGGTAGGGGAAGGAGGGTACGTTCCCTGTGGATGCCTCCCCTGTGGATGTCATGGGTTTTGGTCAAAATTGGGGGGGGGGGGTGCACTTCCTGGCCATCCAAACAGTTACCTTACACCTTTCTGGTAGGTCGCGCCAGCGAGTTTGCCACGGTCAGAATTTTCAAGGGTAGCGAACAGGCTGGTCGCCAAAGGCGGCTAGTCCAAAATAAATTGTCTACTGTCGAATTTTCGAAGCAAGTAGCGACATTTGGTTTTCGCAAGCTTCATTTGGATATTCGTTCGAGATGGAATGCAAACTTCGACGTTTTCCAAGCTACGGACGTTCCAACTAACACTATAAGCGCTTCAATTACATTGACTTAAATTTGGACATGCGAACATACGGGTGGAAGAATCTCTCAAAAACACGGCTTGCAAGGTAGGTGTTTAAAAGGGGTGCCTAATCCGGGTTAACAACCAGACTTTAATCCCCTATCTAAAAAGAGAAGAAAAACGAAGGAAAGGGAGTTTAATAAAGGGAGTTTACAAAAGTCAATAGGTTGCTCGGAGAATTTATGATCATCCGAGTCTTAAGAAAGAAATTTAGAAAAAATAGGATTTAATTTATTTTTACTAAAGAATTTTTAAGTTTAAATTTAAAATTTAAAGGAGAATCCAGAAATAGGAGAAGAAAGGAATTTTGAACGTTTGGGTGCGCACAAAAATGCGCGAACCTTGCAAGGAAACGCAGAGATGCCAGCTGCCCAGAAGGGCGGGGGGGGGGGGGGAGAAGATGGTCGAATGCAGATAAATTATCCCAAATGCGAGGGTGTTAAATGTTCAGAGGAAAGACGTTTGAAGGTTGGAAAACTGGATTAAGATTGAAGCTATTCAATGCGTCGACGTTTAGGATTAAACGGGACGTCTTCACGGCGCCCGAGCAGGGCCCGAGGTCGCTTCCTGCATTTAGGAAGACGAGGATCGTAATTTGACAAATTTAACAGAATAGCGTTTCCAACCTTCGGGAGATCAAGATGAAAATGCAGCGCTAATTTCTTAACATGGGCCAAAAAGGTTTTAATTTTGAGATCTCTATGTATGACGTCATTCCTAACATAAAGAGGAGCATTAACAATCATTCTAAGGGTAATGTTTTGCTGAGTTTGAAGTCTCTTAATGTTGAAGTCAGATGCGGTTCCCCAAATAGCAGAACCGTAAGTCATGATGGGCCTGATATAGGCTTTGTAGAGGAATAATTTATTTTTAAGTGACAGACGGCTATTTCTAGCTAAGAAGGGGTAAAGCTGGGCTCTTGCCCCCTTAACCTTCTTGACAATGTCAAGAATGTGAGGGGTCCAAGTTAATTTAGAGTCTATAAGTACACCTAGGTACTTATAGCAGTTCGTCCAGGGAATCGGTTCATTATTTAAGATCAAATTGGGGGGGGGGGGGGGAGGGCAGTGCTGGGATTGAAAGTACCGCCGACTTGGAAGTATTAATTTTAATTCTCCACTTCAGAAACCAAGTATTTAGTAGATTTAGCTGATTTTGGAGCCTTTCGAGCACGATTTGTGTTCTTGGATGTCGGGCGATCAGTGCAGTGTCATCGGCATAGAGGCCAATAGCAACATTAGATACCTTTGGAATATCATTAATGTAAAGGTTGAACAGTCGGGGCCCTAGAAGGGAGCCCTGAGGTACACCAGAACAAATCTGCCTAGGAGAAGATAGAATTTTGGATACCCGCACAACAAAACTACGGTTGTGGAGGTAAGAATTTAGCATTTTAATGAGCTGAGGTGGAAATTTCAATTTAATAAGCTTATAAAGTAAGCCCGAGAACCATACCTTATCGAACGTCTTACTGACGTCCAGGAAAACGATGGAGGAGTGATATTTTCTGGCTCTAGCGTCTTGAATGAGCTCTACAACTCTAAGAAGCTGATGCTGTGTAGAATGTTTGGCTCTAAAGCCAAACTGCTCTGGAATAAGAATATTTTTAGAGTTGCAGTGCTCATCAAGTCGTTTGACCAGAATATACTCGAAAAGTTTGGAGATGCAAGAGAGAAGAGATATAGGGCGGAAATTCACTGGGTCCGAGTGATCAAGTCCAGGTTTAGCGACCGCGGCGACAATAGCGACCTTCCAGTCCCTGGGGAAGTAACAGGTAGAAAGCATCACATTGAAAATATATGTGAGGCAGCAAATGAAATTAATTGGAAGAGATTTGACCATTGTAGGAGTGATGAGATCTTTTCCAGGAGATTTGTTCTTTTTTGATTTTCCGAATATAAGGTAGAAGATCAGAAGGGGTGATACTCTTGAGAGTATTCTGTGTATTTGTGTTCATGAACTGTTCAACCAGGGGGTCCACTGTGTTAACAGTGTCTAGATCAAGGATGTCGTGGTTGGGTTGAAACTGATTTCTAAGGCTGTCCGCAAGCAGTTCAGCCTTTTGTGTATGGGTGGTTGCACTGAAGTTAGGTCCATTAAGGGTCGGAATGTGAGATTTATGCCTACGTATGCGGGAGGTTGCCCTCCAAATTGTGTTGTCTCTAGTCGAAAGTGACTCAATGTATGTATTCCATCGTGCTCTAGAGTGCTCTTTTATCTTTTTCTTTACTTGCTTCCTAAGAATGCTGAATTCTCTATACATGGTAGGATCTCTCAAAAACACGGCTATGGGACAAACCCTATCCCAAACAGGTTGACCCCCATTTGCAGGCAGTTGACACCTTTGACACCACCCATCAGAGATAACGTACAATAGATCAGAGGATACGACTCTCCTGACCCACAGGAAGAAGATAAAAGAATTTGAGAGCGGAGAATTTTAATCCTTCAAACAGTGACCTCTAGAATAAAATTTGTTAGGAGTTTCTTATTCATCCAATATACTTCCATAGTTTATACATTTTTAACATAAATACTCTATATTATTTATATATATTCATTTTCAATTTCTTTACAATTTTCAAGCTCTCAAAACCTTAAGCCACAAAATAAGTCCGTGAATTTAATCTGGGAACTTTGGATTTCCGTCCTAATTTTTTACTTTTTCTATTGTTCATTCTTATTAGGTCTCAATAAATATGACAGAGTTGATTAAGTATATAGCATTCGATTTACAGAATTTATCATTATACTTGCAATGGAGTACAATAGAGAAACATTGTTTTACCAAATCAGCGTATTTTCTTTCAAAAAGAAAATAAAATATAGATAAGTAACGTATGCAACTCATGATTTCCACTACAGATTAACAGATTCTTATTTTGTTGGAAAACAGCAACACAAATTAGAACTTTCTTCAACCAGATATCACTAAAATGAATAGGCTTATTGCAGTTACCAATTAAAATATGCACAAAAAGTTGAAGTAAATTGGTTCATTATTTCGTGAGATATGGTGTTTCTGGAGAAAAGTAAAATATCTAATATCTAGTAAGTAACTATTAAACATACTATTAAACTAACTATTAAACAATAGTGTCCATTAATTATTGGTAAAATGTACTTAAGTTATTTTGTTACATAATAATTGTGAAAATATATAATGTTTTAGGATTTTCCCCATTTTGGATCAATAACGACTATATCGCAAGAACGGTGTAGATTATCGTTCTAAAAATTATGTCATTTGCTTTTAAACAGAACTTTACATATTAATTGGCAATTTTCGCAGGAAATTTTTAAATGTAATTACGTTTCAATATAGTTCCGATATTCGGGGAAAATTAACTGCAGTTTGGCTCAATTCGATTTTCTCATAACATAATTTATTTTTAATAGTTTCTTTATTTTTTATTTTATTTTGTTTTATTTTACAAAATCTTTTTGAAAAATCGGTATAAAGAACCTAAATGATTACAATTATAGTGTGTTACCCTTCACTTTAAAGAGCAAAAAAAATCGATTAAAACCGCACTTCCTAACAGTATACCTAACAGTGGGTGGAGGGGGGTAACTTGCCTCCCGGTGGGACTAATGACATCACGAAAAATAAAATTATATTGCGGTTATCTTTCACAACAATGATTGTAACTATGAAGTCACGTGGTCATTGAGCCATAAATAAACTCTTATGTATGATTATCTCAAATTTTGTTCTATGCTGTCATGTTAAAAAAATATGAAGTTTAGAATAAATTTCGAACTCGAATTAAAAAAAAAGTATATCATGTTCTAGATTATTTATAACAAAGCTGGATATAAGATTTCATGAAAATCCGTTAATATTCGTGGCCGCTATCGGGAATACAAGAAATCGACCACAGACAGACGGAGGGACATCATTCAAAAAAAAGGCAAAATGTGTTCAGGAGGTCTTAAAACATATTGGCAATTTGAGAAAACGATTATGTATGTAATACTACTACACGAATATCTATGTGATATACACCATATGAATACAAAATATTATAAACAAGAAAGATCAATAATGCATAAAGCATTGATTATGAAACATTTTCCAACTGCAATGCAATTTTATTTAAACATCTCTAAAATGCGATACATTCAGCGGTGGTAGTATTTTTAAAATTATCACAAAACTACAATAATTTATTATATTTGAAAACTTAAACTTCATCGAAAAAAAATGAACTTTATTCAAATGATGTCATCGAAATATAAATGACCTGGCTCTCTATGTAAAAGAAGTAAATATTTCATTATACACATTTATTTTATTCCTTTCATTCATCACAATACGACAATAATTTATTTTACTTAAAAACTTAAAACCATGGAGGTAAAAGTAACTTGAATCTGTGTTTAAAACTTCATCGAAAAAGTCTGCTATAAAATCGTCTGCTTAAAACTTCATCGAAAAAATCGTCTGCTTCCCAATATAAAATCAATGAATGTTTCATTCATATCAGCTATTTTGCAGACTCCATGAGCTAAATAATTTTCCGTTAAGGAAATTCAGCAATTCTTATACAATTCATCTTACAGCTTGGTGTGTTTACATTCTCCATAAATGAAAATTAGGCTTCTTTGTAGAAATAATTAAAGTTTAATGATCATTTAAACTCAAATATATTGTAATTGCGTTGTTTCAGAATATAGGTGAACAGAAATTAAACAAATAAAGCGATTTTAGGACGGATACAACACTAAATATAAATTAAAAATAACATTAAAAATCACGAATTCGACCCAAGGTGGATGGCATTGATTATTTAAACTCAAATATATTGTAAGTGCGTTATTTCATAATATAGATGCACAGAAAATAAGCAAAAACAAAGCTGTTTTAGGACGGATACAACACTCAATATAAATTAACAAGATCAACCATGCATATAGCATTGATTATGAAACACTTTCCAACTTCAATGCAATTTTATATAAATATCTCTAAAATTCGATATATTCCTCGGTAATATTTTTAAAATTATCAAAAAAAATACATTAATTTATTATATTTGGAAACTTATAACATCATCGAAACAAATGAACTTCATTTAAATAACGGCATTGAAATATAAAATGCCTGGTTTAAACATCTCTAAAATGCGATACATTCCTAGGTAATATTTTTAAAATTATCATAATACTGCAATAATTTATTATATTTAAAAAACTCATCGAAAACAAATGGAATTTATTCAAATGACGTCATCGAAATATAAATCGCTTCTATAAAAATGTAGCATTTCATTCATAAACATTTTTCCAATTCTTTCATTCATCACAATACTATAATAATTTACTTGATTTAAAAATTTAAAACCATGGAGATACAAATAATTTAACTCTATGCTTAAAACTTCATTGAAAAAATCGTCTGGGTTCTTTGTGTAAAATCAACGAATGTTTCATTCAAATCAGCTGTATTGCAAACTCCATGAGCTATATAATTTTGCTTTAAAGAAATGCAGCAATTCTTATACAACACATTCTACATCTTTCGGTGTTTGCATTTTTCATAAGTGGAAATTAGGCTTCGTTATAGAAATAATCAAAGTTTGATAATCATTTAAACTCGAATATAATGTAATTGTGTTGTTTCAGTTAGTGGATGCACAGAATTTTAGCAAAAATAAGGCGGTTTTAGGACGGATACAACACTAAATATGAATTAAAAATAACTAACTTTAAAAATAACGATTTTGAGACAAGTTGGATGCCATATCTTATTTTAAAGTGGGTCACGTGATCTCTTCATAAAAAGGATGTAATTATTATTTTAATTTTTATTTAAAAAACTACCGAATATATTTTGCTAATTTTTATTTATATATTTTATGGGATAATTTGAATATTTCCTAAAACTTTCGAAGCAATTTGTGAATTTTAAATTCGCTTAAAAAATGTTTGAAAAATTAGGTCCCATAGGGTTCAATGTATTTTATTTTTTCAATCCGGGTTCAATCCAAAACTAATTGTGTGATGTTATTCATTTCTATTCCCACAGGTTCCACTGACCACCTGAACAACTAAAATTTTGATAAGGTCATTTTTGCAGCAGTTATCGTGCTAACGGACAGACAGACAGACAGACAGAATGATCAAAGTCATAAACATTTTTCAACAATGTTGCAAAATGTTAAAAAGAACTTTAAAAATCAAGATTTTGACACAAGATGGATGCCATATTTTATTTTGAAGTGGGTCACATGATCTCTTTTTATAATATAGGTGTAATTATTATTTAAAATTTTATTTTAAAAACTACTGAATATATTTTGCGGAATTTTTTTCATTTTTTTATGGGATAATTTTAATATTTCCTAAAACTTTCGGAGGAATTTGTGAATTTCAAATTCTCTTAAAAAATGTTTGAAATATTAGGTTCCATAGGATTCAATGCATATCATTTTTTCAACCCGGGTTCAATCCAAAACCAATTGTTTGTTATTATTCATTTATTTTCCCATATGTCCCACCTACTGTCTGAATAATATAGTAAAATTTCATTTTAATAAAATCATTTTTATGGCAGTTATCGTGCGAACGGACAGACAGACAGAAAAAATGAACAAAGTCATATACACTTTTCAACTATGCTGTAAAATGTTAAAAATATGTAAATACTCGTGTCATTTTAGCTTGAATTAAATGTTGAAATATCGCACAAACGATATCCAGAAAATGCGTGTTTCATTGCAGAAATAATATAATTTCAACATAATATAAAATGTTTATGTACATGTACACGTATGCGTAAAAAAATATTATATGCAACAAAAAATCTAGAGTATGTGTTTTATATAAAGAATTAAAGTTTTCAGCAAAAAGCAATGAACACAGGTTTTGGTGAAAATCAGAAGAATGCCCCTTGCTCTAAGTTTCCCACGGTAGAGAAGAATTTTTCAGGGAAGAATGTATTTCACCCCTCATTTGGGACTCCAAGGGGATAATGATTGACACTAATCTTTCTTTGCGGCTAAGCAGGGGGCTGCCGCACACTAAAATATTCGTCTAATGGCCAAAGAGTGTAGGTAGGTATTCGAACGTTTTGAGAAAGAGTTTATACAGAGTCTTTACAATTAAAGTTCCACTTTGAAATGGCCATAAATGGACAACTACTGGACAGAATGCTATCAAACTTGGTAATAGTTTACATGAGATCATGGGATTTTATTTTCCGGAAGAAAAAAAAAAGTTCAAAAACTCCAGGGGGAATGGCAAAGGTCCGAGGGGCAAAATATACCTTCATGTTCGAAAGAACTTCGTGGGCAAAATAGACCTTCATGTACCTTAAAATGTTCGATTTTCCAAATAAATTAGAAACGGCTCCTTTAAAATTTGATAGAGGCTTGAAATTTTGCACATGGACTAATTATGTGATGAAAACACTCAATACGAATACAGTTTTTTTTAAATGTTCGTTTAAGGGGTGCTTCAGAGAAAAACGTCCGAAAGATGAATTTATGAAAAAGAAAAAAAACATGCTTCGGGATGAGATAGAGATGTCAAATGTGTTGTGCGGATAGATAGTTTGGAAGGCAGAGAGTGTACAGTTTCAATTTTCCAATATTTTCTACCGTAGGGATGACGCACATCAAAATGTTCGATTTTCGGAATAAATGAGAAACGTCAATTTGAAATGTGATAGATGCTTGAAATTTGATATATGGGCCAATAATCTGATACAATACCCAAGAAAAACGGAATTTTTAAAAAATGTGTATATAAGGGGGTGATTACCCTACACAGAAACATTTGAAAGGTGAAATGATAGAAAAAGCATGCTTTGTGATGACATAGAGACTTCAAATTTATTGTACAGGTAGATAGTTGGAAAGGATGAAAGTGTGCACTTTCAGTTTTCCCACATTTGCTAAAGCAGGGGGGTGCCGCACAATAAAATATTCAATTTGACAAACAAATGAAAATCGCCTCCTTTTCAACGGCTTGAAATTTGGTATATGGACAAATCATTTGATAAAAAAACACAAAATGAATACAATTTTCCAGCAATGTTCATAGGGGGGTGCTACACAGGGAAAGTTTGAAAGGTGAAACGAAAGGAAAAGCATGCTTCGTGATAGAATAGTTCAAATTTGAAGTATGGGTAAATAGTTTGAAGAAAAGAAAGTGTGCAATTTCAGATTTCCAATATTTGTTACTTTAGGTGTTGCCGCACACCAAAACGTTCGATTTTCCGAATAAATGAGACACACTTCCATTTAAATGTGATTGAGGCTTGATATTTGGTATATGAACCAATTATCTGATAAAAGACGAACTATTTCAAAAATGTTCATTTATGGGTGTTGATGTCGAAGGCCCAGACCACATTTATGGGTGTGCACTATAGGAAAAACCGTTCGAAATGTGAAATGATAAAATAGCATGCTCCGGAAAGACATTGAGACTTTAATTTGGTGTACGGGTAGATTGTTTGAAAGAAAGAATTGTGCAATTTAAGTTTTCCAATAGTTTCTTTTGGGGGGGAGGGGGGGGGGGTATGCACACTAAAATATTCGATTTGACGAATAAATGTGAAACGCGAATTAATCAAACATTTACACTATTTGAGAGTTGCTTATTGCGACACAGTATTTTTTCAACTGGTATTTGGCTTGTATTTATTTTAATTATCCTTAATGGATGTATAAGAATATTTATTCTCGCTATACAAAATTATCTTCACAGGCAGCTCTGAAGGTAAAAACATTCTGGTCCTGTGTGTAAACAAATTTACAAAAACTATTTTCTAATTACCACAGGGCGACAGGGATATTCAAGGAAATTGAACTTAATTTTTCAAAAGATTGAATTTTCATTAATTGGGTGTATAATTGTCATTAATTTAGTATCATGTTATCAATTCGGCAGCATTTTCAGTAATTTGACAGCATATTAAAAAGTAGTCAAATTTGTCGGAATGTGGGATAGTTAGACTAAGAGACAAGTGCTACAGAAAATCATTACAATAATATTATCTTTCAAAACGCAACAAGACAAGTCATTTAAAAAGCACAAATTTTAAATTCGTATTATATTTTTTAAACCAACAATAGGAAAGTACACGTTACAGCTCGAGAACCCTAAACGTTCAAATTTAGTTCAAATTTAGCATATCGTTGCTTTTTAACACTTTACAGCATAGATAAAAAGTGTTTATGACTTTGCTCATTGTGTCTGTCTGTCTGTCCGTTCGCACGATAACTGTCGTAAAAATGACTTTATCAAAAGGAAATTTTAGTATGTTGCTGAGACGGGCTGTGGGACATACGGGAATGTAAACAAATAATATCACCTAATTAGTTTTGGATTGGACCCAGATTGAAATAATTAAATACAATGAACTCTAAGGGACCTAATTATTCAAACATTATTTAAGCGAAATTAATTCAGAAATTGCTTCGAAAATTTTAGGAAATAGTCGAATTATCCCATATAGTATATAAAAAGAAATCAGCAAAATATGTTCGGAATATTTTGAAGTAACAATTAAAATAATAATTGCATCCACATTATATGAAGAGATCACGTGACACATTTCAAAATAAAATATGCCAACCACTTTTTTCCCCAGTGTAATCGTGATTTTTAATTCTTTTTTATTTATATTTTGTGTTGTATCCGTTTTAAAACCGCTTTAGTTTTTATCTTTTCTGTGCATCTATATACTGCGCCAACTCAATTACAATATTTTGAGTTTAAATGATCATCAAACTTTGATTATTTCTACAATGAAGCCAAATTGTCACGCATGTAGAATGTAAACACATAAAGCTGTAAGAGAAGTTGTATAAGAATTGCTGAATTTCTTTAACGCAAAATTATTTAACTTTGGAGTCTGCAGTATAGTTGATAGGAATGAAACATTCAATAATTTCATATAGAAAAGCAGACGATTCTATTGTATTGATTTATCGATGAAGTTTTAAGCATGGAATTATAAAGTACTTTTACCTCCATGGTTTTAGGTTTTTAAGTAAAATAAATTATTGTAGTATTTTAATAATTTTAGAAATATCGCTTCTGAAAAAAAGGAATGAAAAAAGTTTATGAATGAAATATTCACTGCTTTTATATAGAGAGCCAGGCGATTTATATTTCGATGACGTTATTTGAACACAGTTAATTTGTTTTCGATGAAGTTTTTAAATATAATAAATTATTGTAGAATTGTGATAATTTTAAAAATATCACTTCTGAATGTATCGCATTTCAGAGATGTTTAAATAAAATTACATTGCAGTTGAAAAGTGTTTCATAACCAATGTTTTATATATGACTGATCTTCCTTCTTGTAATATATTTTTACTTTCGCTGCAATACATGCTAATGTATAGATAAAGTATTGGAATAATGCCGAGAATCACATCTGGAGTTTTCTACGGATCTACACGTTTCGGGACCTGTAGAACACGAATGAACTACTTTTAGCGTGACGTCTGTGTGTGTGGTCTGTCTGTGTGATGTATGTATCCACTGAAGCTCAAATACTAATGGACCAAATTTCATAAAATTTGGTTGGTAAGTTACTTGTGCGTGACCCTGGTGCTAATTACTTTTCGGTATGATTCAGTATAAAAGAAACCGCCTTTATTTGCGAAATGACCCTCAAAAATCCCATGTATCCACTCTAGCCAAAAAACTAATTGATCAAATTTCACAAAATTCGGTAGATAAATCACTTGTGGGTTACCCTCGTACTGATTAGATGTTACTGCGATTCGAATAAAGAATATCGAGGATCTGATGAAGACTTTAAAGCGCAGTTGCTGAATGAAACTAAGGTACATTAAAAATGCAAATTCGATATAATATCAGAAAAGTGTCCATGTGGTTTTCTGCAATTAAACTCAATTTAACGCAGCATGAAATACAAAATAAGAAAATATATTTGTGTCTGTAGGAAAAGTCATGTGCTGCCCACGTCAGATTACTTTTAATATATATTTTTTTCTATTTATAAGTGAATTAAATGCGATTTGCAAAATGCGCAATTCTCAATATAAACAGTAGGAAATTTGAAATACATTCATTATTAACAAATGTGGTGAAGGCTTTGCAAGTTACTTTAACAGAATAGTGGTAGACCCTATTATTAAGAGAGGTTTTCGAGATATTGGGAATTTTATTTTTTGCTATGGAGCATAATATCCCAGATATATTAAATACATCGAATGAAATATAGTACGATAAATTACGTGCGGAAGCTAATAAAATGTTAGCATTTTTTTAATCAAAAAATTATTATAAAAGATAAATATGCTTTAAAATGTATTGCCTAAATAGTTTTTATATGTAATTTATTATTTAAAAATTTTAAATATTTTTTATTTAAAAAATCCGATCTTTTGTAAAAGGTTCGATCTCTTTTAAAATCTTTGATAACAAATGATAGCTTAGATGATAAATGATAGGGATTCAGCATCCAATTTAAGAAGAGGTATAGGGTAGTAGGTCACTAAAGATTTCCACTTTCGGTATATTTTCTAATTTCGTTTCAAAAATTTTTGCATAAAACACTTATTTATCGGAAACTGTTATAGATATAGATAGCTCAGATAATGACTGATACGGATTCAGTATTATTGAATTTTGAAAATTATCATCCCAGTCCATCCTGGGGCCGCGCAATAGGAATGTATACGTGTATTTTTAGAATAATAACTTGAATACCGGAGAAGTTAGAAATCTCACATTTGTCATATATTTGCCTTTCATATCATATTTTCTTTCCTTGGATTTTGAACCTAATGTGTCTAAAGAAGTAGAAAACTAGCAAACAAAAACCAATTTTATAGGATCAACACCTTTATTTTAGATTGTTCTAAGATCTAGACCTTTATTTATGCAATTAAAATGTAACTCACATTTTCATATCATACAATAGAAGTGGTGACTATAAATTTTGTAAAACTAATATTTCATTATAAATCGGAATACGCTAAAATATTACCAATGGGTTCAATCATTGATTAAATATATGGAATTACTAGCAGGTATATCTGTTATTCGTACGGAATATATAATATAAAAACTTTAAATTCACAATTATTTGCAAATTCTTTGTATTCTAAATGATATTGTTATTCAAAGCACTCTATTAAACCATTTAATTCTCCCAAATTAAGTATCAGAATCTCTGTTTCTGCTATATAAAATTATCTTCAGAGGGAGATCGGAAGAATAAAATATCCTGATCCAGGATGTAAACAAATTTACAAAAATGGCATTACCTCTATTTGGGGCAAAGCTAAAAATAAAGGTCCCCTCATTTACAATAAAATTTTTCAGCGGTCATTTATTTCCCTCTGCCATTTTTTCCACGGTTATATTTTCCCTCGGCCATTTTTTCTTAGATTCCTTTGAAACTGTGCTAAGGGCCCCTAAGCTTATAGTTACGCCACTGGTTGGAACCAGGCGGGGATTGAGAGGGGAGCCGGGGGACCTAGTGCCCCCCACCCTTTATGATGAAAACTAACATTAGTTCTATGCGTATGGCAACAAAGTTGAAATTGAATGTTGGGCCCTCCTTTTGAATGGTTCCCTCCACCTTTTGCAAAGTCTGTATCTGCCCATGGTTGTAACACATGTACATACCTATAAAGCTCTAAGTTTTTCAGGTTATACTGTAAACCTTTAAATAATGCAATGAAGTTGTGTCTGCAGTTAAAGCAGTCTGTTTCGATGGGCAACTGGGCATTATCCAAACGTGACCAGGATTTTGTTTACATCACACCCAACCTTTTACTCTACAACAGGTGAAAATGAAAAAGGGTTCGACTCTCACCAGCAGCAAATTACCCAAGGGAATTCAGGACCACCACCCCTTTCTACCTAGTACCTGCCGCCAAATTGCTCCTTTTGCCATCCTGCCTTGGTGTCTACACAAAAAGACAATTTTGTCAACTCGACAAACAGAGTTATAGAGTTTGACATTCTCGTAACAATGGTCAAAGTGAAAGTGCCGCTAAAGCTGTCAATTGTACCTAAATCCAAAATCTAAAAATAGACAATAGAGACTTACTTTTCTGCTTCTGGGAGGGGGGGGGGGGGGAGAAGGGGAGCTTCAATGAATGCGTGTTTTTTGTGTCCTTATCAAAACTGTTATTGTAGTATTTATCATAGTTCTGGGTTTATAAATAAAATGAATTAAATTAAAATGTAATGTAATTTTATTTTTATTTCATGTTTACACTACTGATCAGTATGCAGTTAAATTTCCATCGCTACAGGCTGAAATGTTCCATATCCACATATAAGATCTCCCCGCTTATAGGGTCAGTTTTTTCAAATACGTAAGGGTGACCTTATACCTTATATCGAGTTTTGACTGTGTAACGTATGTTCAGCATAACGATTCTAACGAAATTATTCTATATCTTAAGAAGCGAAAAGCGTCTTCTTCCCACCCTCCTACCCCATTTGGCATTCAATCAATACATATTTTAAATTTAACTCTCAATTCTCGCATATACTCTTCTGGATATGGAGTCGTTCACCAAGTACGTTGGCGCTTTGAGGTGGGGGGGGGGGGGGGGGGGGTCGCTTTAGTGCGGATCGTCCGCATTTATTGTTTTTTCTTCTAATAAATGTTGTGAAAACTTTGGGGAAGTGCAGTTTTATTTTTAATTGCATGTCTATTTCATATGACAGTTTGGAACCGTATCGGTAAATATAACTCTCTCAAAGTTAAAAAATGTTGAAATTTTTAAAAAAAATTTATTATATAGAAAATCGAAAACTGAAGGGGGGGGGGGCATGGCTCTGTGCCGGTGCCCGTGTTTGCTTGTATAAGCATAAATAACAGCTATGCCTTAATAATTTTCCATGTTAACATGTGGAAATTTATTATTTTAAATCAGTAAAATTTATTATTTTAAAACAATAAAAACTTTCTCTATCAATGTTCATAAACAGTTATACAATTTTGTCAATTTAGGCTAATTTATTTTATAAAATAATAATTGATTTACAAGGGGACAAAAATGAAAAAAAGTGACTTTTAATTTTTGTTTCATAAAAAGCAATTTCAATTTTTCAGAGTATTTAAAAGCTTCTTAAATCAAAAGCCTATCGTTTCCGACGATACCTAATTACCCCTTATAGACTATGACACTTGTTAATCATTGGCGCCGAAGATTGGGGGCCGGAGACAGGCATTTGTCGCTTCCTGTCCTGTGGATTTTACAGATTTCATTGTATATTTTATGCATATATGTGCGTGCGTGTGTGCAATGCATCTTTTGCCTCCTCCTGGAAAATATCCTTCAGGCGCCTATAATGTCAATGGTTCAGACCGAGACTGGATAAGTGTCAGATGGTTGTTGACTACCGTTTTACTTATTTCTTAAGCTTAATAAGATATCCGGTCTCAAGTGACTAATATTTAGAACTAGTGAAATTTCACTGCAGAAAATTGAGAGGGTAATACGTTGAAAATTTCAAACTTTAAATGCGAAAATATAAATATTATTCCAAATAGTAAAGAAAAATATATTTATACAATTTTGATTTTTTTGGGGGAAGGGGGGACGCTTCCTCACACACATTAGGTAGGAGGGGCTTGTGCCCTCCCAAAAAGGGTCTAGCGATGCTTCGGATCCATGTTAAACAAAAATCAAACTAAGCCGGAGTAAACCGCCCAAAAACTATTTTTGTATATACGTCACTGGATGTATCTATGAGACAAGTCCCCGGTTTGTAGATGTATGAAACAGGTCCGCGATTTACTGTGTGTGAAACATGTCCCCGATTTACTGTGTGTGAAATAGGTCTGCAATTTACGGTGTGTGAAACAGGTCCGCTATTTACGGTGTGTGACACGGGTCCGCGATTTACGGTGTGTGACATGGGTCCGCGATTTACGGTGTGTGACACGGGTCCGCGATTTACGGTGTGTGACATGGGTCCGCGATTTACGGTGTGTGACACGGGTCCGCGATTTACGGTGTGTGACATGGGTCCGCGATTTACGGTGTGTGACACGGGTCCGCGATTTACGGTGTGTACATATTAGATGTGTAACACCAGGTCCCCATTTTGGTTGAAAAAAAACATGCGTTGAAATAATTAATTTTTTTAAAATTACGAAGTAGAAATGAAAAGTATACTGTATTTTAACTGGGAAATCATTAACGTTTTCACCAAAAATATATTCCTTAATAGGGTTCTCAGTTTGATAGGATACACACAGCGTCCTCGTTTTACAGGTCTTGCCCACCTGTGTGTGTGTGTGTGTGTGTGCCAGTGAGTCTGTGGAGACGATAACTGACGAACGAATGGACCGATTCGAACCAAATTTGGTACAAAAATCACAATCCATAAACACTGGAAGCCAATTGTTTTTATACGCAATCGAATGTTCAGAACCCCCTAAATTTTCGAATGAAATTTTGAAAATATCGTCAAAAAATCAAAACCGCTAATAAAGTTACACAAATAGACATTTCTTATGTAATTTTTCATTAGAAAACGATTGACATAAATTTTTGAACGCTAACATGAACCGTTCTCGAGATATTGTACATTTTTCAAAAAAAAATTTATCAAAAAGTCATATAAAATAAAAAAAAATATTTCGTATTGAGAAATATGTTCACTTTTCATATATAATACCATGCGATAAATTGGGTGACATCATTCTCGTGGATCTAGCTCGTTCCATTCATGAAAAAAGATACTTTGAGTAATACTTTTGTATTTGAACGCCAATAGTCATTTATCTGCTGTAAGAATAAGTTATTTCTTCGTCGTCCATAACGCTTGGCGAGATTTTGGCGACGAATTTGGCGGAATGTCGCCAACTTGGCGACTTTTTGAAGTGTTGCCAAATTAACGAAAATCTCGCTAAATGGATAAAAATGACGCTGAATCAATAAAAATGACGACTAATTGTCGAAAATGCAATATCTTGGAAAGAATATTAGTATCTACTATAAGAAAAACCTATTTTTTTACTGTAAAAGTAGTAAATTCATTGCATTATATAAGGAAAGTCATGTGTTGCCCACATCAGATTTTTTTTCAATTATATTGGCAATAAATTACCAGTCGATTCAGCTTTCCTGGATTAACTGCTTTCTATGATCATGAAAAAGCTAATTGTGTTATTATTGGCGGCAGGCAATGCAACAGTGACAGCAGCCAGAATATTACCAGCAATCATCTGACATTTATATCTGCACTGCAGGGCGTATGCATTTTAAATGCGTGTAGGAACGACAGGTGACCAAACTTGTAGAATCCACTTCAACGATGAAAGCTTGCAAATCCGTCCTGGTAGTTCAACGGTTGAAAGTCGGCTGACCAGTACAAATATCGGTGGTTTGATTGCCGGTTGGGGCAACAAGGTACTTTACAATGGCAACCGAACGAGCCAACTCTGTAAGTTAGTGCAAAGATGTCGGAAGTTAGAAAGTCATCTTAGTACGACTAGCAAGGATTCAGTGGACTCTGGTATGTATTGGGCACCGATTTCAAATCGGGAGCTGAACAACCACGAAGGAAGAATAAAAATAGCAGCGGAAGGCTAACCTGAGGTAAAAATAGCAGGAGGTGGTCAGTCAGATTGTCAGTTGAACGTCAATCTGACATTACAGGGTGGAGAATGCAGAGTCCACGTCGATATGAGCTTGCAATTTCTTCCCAGTAGCTTAACAGTAGAGCGTCGGCTGGCTCGAAGATCCGTAGCTCGATTCCCGGTTGGGGCAGCAAGGTTCTTGTCAAACTTAAATCAAAATCATATCTTCCCTTGGCAGATAATTTGCATGGCAATTTCCTTATATAGAAATTGATATCATCTGCTTGATATATCTGACTTTGTTGATGACTACTACCATCATTGATTGTTGTATATATTAACCTTTTGCTTACGGGTGGGATAGCGTCAATCCCAAACGAAGAACCTCTTAAAAAGACGGGTATTTGACATACCCTATCCCATACAGTTCGATCCCCCTTTGCAGGTATTGGCGACGGTATTTGATATACCCTATCCCAAACAGTTCGATTCCCCTTTGCAGGTATTGGCGACGCTAATACCTGCAAAGGGGGATCGAACTGTTTGGGATAGGGTATGTCAAATACCCACCTTTTTGAGAGGTTCTTCGTTTGGGACTGGCGTTGTCCTACCAGTAAACAAATGGTTCATGTAATGTTCTTGACTCAAAATATAGTCCTAGTTTTTATGTAAATAATGTATCTATACGTAAAATTTCTTATGGATACGTGTATATGTTCTTAAGTTTCCGTGACCACACCTCCTAGACACACACAGACGGGCAGCTTTACAAATATACTTGAATCGTGTTCTACATAAAAATCCGAAACGTTTCTTGGAAATTCTCCAAAAAAGAGAAATAATACACCCTCACGTTTTTTGGTGGCAGTGGTAGCCCACATTCGACACTTGAAGAACAATCGATTTCCGTAACCGAATAGGATCAACTAGTTAATTGTACGTCTGTCGAGTATCGATTCTCCGGAAATTCTGCTGACGCCGATATTTTTCTGCCAACTTTAACGAAAACAAACAAGCGGATTAGAAAGAAGATATTATCCGGCGGACTGCTGTAGCGGCAATGTTCAATATCTACCTTAGAACTCATTTGTCAATATGGATTTGCATATTGAGCAAGCGATAAAGTTTCGTCAAACGGTCCAAAGAAGAATTGATTCTTATAGTTGGTGATAAATGTTTTAGGAATACTCGTTTTATGACTGGCATATATTACTTTATTCTGGTACCCTGGTTTAGGGGAGTTAAAACAACTTACAATCGTTACCAGAGTATATTAAATAATAATTTTTATTAAATAAAATTGAATATTATTAGTAAAATTAAAAATCTATGCCGGCACTCCTTTAGATAAATTGACGAACATAAAGCTTTCTTGAACTTGACCGAGACTGTAAAATTTACATACGACGCATGCGCATAGCCTCTGCGCAGGCACATAAAAGCAAGCTCAGAACGTTTTCAGTTCATTATTTTTTCTGATGACTATGTGCTACATTATACCGCGCTTACCACATAGCCATCAGAAATAAGAATGACCTGAAAATTTTCTGGACTTGCTTTTATGTACCTGTGCAGAGGCGTTGCGCATGCGTCGTATATAAATTTTAGAGTCTCTGTCAAGTTCCGGAAAGTTTTATGTTCAATTTATCTGAAGGAGTTTCACCATATATCCATATTCTTGCCTGTCTGCTCATTAGCGAAGGAGAACAGCTGTACCGAATTTTATGAAATTTTGACAGGTGGCTTTGGTATAGTCCCATTTAGAATTTAAACGTCTGTCTGTTTTTCTGTCTGTCTGTCTGTTTCTATGTCCTTCTGTCTGTTTCCTCATTTTGAGCGTGACCCAATCGCCTTTAAATAAACGGGACATAATTGTTATTGTAGTCTCTAAACTAACGTGACCTAATCGTTTTTTGAGGCCTTCTACAATAAATGTAATTCAAAATCCGATAACATGATCCGGTCGTTGCCTGTGCTTCTATCTTTAAAATTATCGAAGTTTTATGCATTAACGAAATAAAAAATAATAATTTTCATCTGCAGATCGTATTCAAAGAACGAAACATTTATTTATTTCATTATAGTTTTTATTTGCCGTCATTATTACTATATATTTGCATGTATTTTTTTTAGTAATAGCAAAATATTAATGATTTGTTTTTTATTAAGCAGCAATATTATTTATTTGTTACTACGGACATTTTCTTTTAGAATATTCTATACATAAAATAGTGAGATTTGCATAGTTTTAGAATAATTTTGATTTTCAAAGTTTTAGATTTAATTGTAAAGTTTATTATTTATATAAATGAAATTGTAGGTTGTGCTTCTGTCCGTCTGCTAATTATCTTAACATTTATTTTCTTCTTGTGAGAATTATTATAATATTTTAAAACGAAAGACTCCCAACATTAGAAGTTCACCAAAAATTGAGAGTTAAATTTCTTTATATTATATATATTCCTTAAGAAGAATGTGTTTACAGATAGTTTGAAAATGTTTGCTAATAATAGTGAGGTCTAAATAAAATTTTGATTATTATTTCCCTCAGTTTTCATTATAATTTATGTTTACTTAAACTAACGATCCTAACTGGTTTGGTTATTAGACAAATCACCGACCTAAACAGCATTTTCTGCGTTCCTACGGGAGAGCAGGAATAAGTTTCGGATCGGGAGAGTCCAGTTCTTCGTTCTTGTGGTGAGCTGGTCTTGTCTTGAGTGTGTTTGTCTTGAGAGAGTGCATGGAAGGAAAACCCAGTGCATACAACAATGACTAGAAAAGGTCTAGTATTCAGGGTTTGGCCACAATACGAGGCGAGATAAAAAATGCCAGTGGTAAGCATGAAAGCTCTAGAATAGTCTTCATTTAAGAGTTATCACCAGGCCAGTTAATGGTAGTATCTTGTATATATTTTAAATGATTCTGGACGTGTGCAATAATAAATATTGTCTATGTCATCAATTGCTTTAAACAGTCAGATGCTGTTATTTCTGTGAAATACGCAATAAATTTAGTTTGAATTACTCAGTGCAGTCCTGTGTTATTGCCCTGGGACCGAAAGGTCTGAATATCAACGAATTTCAGTTTCAGTTAAGTCACTTTGGACATATCGAAGGCCCATCCTCAAGAACGACCTGTAATGAGGATATTTGTCTTTACATCTTTACATTTGGTCTTTACATAGTTACAAGGTTATGATGGTTTAACATCTTTTTAGAAATCTGTACATTATTTTAATTATATTTTTACTTCTAAAACAAAAATCGAACGTTACCAGGACATGCCTTTCTCTACAGATGAATAGTATCCAATTTTAGAATACGTTCTCTTTGCGGATAACAACATCTACGAACCGGTTTCGTATGTATTTTGTACTCGTCAATATGGAATAGCCCATATTTTTTTAATGACAGCAAGAAACTTGATATAAATTTCCTTTTATCGAACTGCTATGAAAACTGACAAATTCAGTCCCATTATGTAGCTTTGCTTTAAATTTCAATAAAATTTAGCACGGACTACACGAAGGTGCAATAACAAAGCTGCTAATCGTTATCTACAATGGAGTAAAATCCAAACCAAAATTTGTGTTTATCTTCTTGGAATATTTTCAGTTTTATTTTTTTGCGTTCCCAACAATATATAGTCTATATAAAGGGACAAGAATCGAAATTTTGGATTTGAATGAATCTTCACTTTTTGAGCGGAATACGAGTCAACCATATTTCTGAATACGAATCAACCATTTTTCCCCCCCAATCATATCTGCGTGTTTGATTGTGTGAGTCTGTTGAAATAAAATCTCTCGAACAAATTAAGCAGAATCTAATTTGGTGCTATTATTTCAATTTATGAGCATCAGAGGTTTTATTCACCTTCGATTAGAGAAAAACAAGGTAAAGCCCTCTATTATATTATTTTTATTGAAAATCGAAAAAAACGCAATAAAAATTAATTATACTACAAAATATCGCGAAAATATATATCTCATTTGAACGAATGTATAAAAAAAAATCAGGGCTTTTGATACTGTTAAATGAATAATCATTTAATACATATTTCTTCATTACAAAACAAATGACACTAACTTTAAAATGCACTATTATCGAGGTATTGTACGATTATCAAATGAATTTATAAAAAAAAATACAAAAAAAACCCCATAGACTTAATACAATAGTAAGTATCATTCAATAGTTTCACTTACCATATGTAATATTATGTAACAGTTCTGTCGCCATCATTCAAGTCATTGCATTATGTAGGAAAAGTCCTGTGGTGTCTACATCAGACTTTTTGAGATAAGAAACAATTAAAGAAATCTGTTAATAATACCAGAATTCTGTTTTCAATAGAAAACCGCGAAAAGTAAGTACATCGATCCTACTTTAGCCACTGCTGTTACAACTTTCCCTACTTGATGAACAATCTATTCTCGTAACCGAATAGAATCAACCAGTTAATTGTACGTCCCTGGTGTATCGATTCGATTCTCCTACAATTCCGCTGACACTGATATTTTTCTGCCAACTTCGACGAAAAATAAGCAAGCGGATGGGAAAGAAGATATACCCCTCCGATGATCTGCAGCAACGGGATGTTTTCAATATCTACCTCAGACCTCGATTCGTCAATATGGATCTGCATATTGAGCCAGTGATAAGATTCCGTTTGAACGGCCCAGAATAGAATCGATTCTTAGATGGAGATAAATGATTCTGGGATGCTGGTTTTATTGCTGAGATCTATTAATCTATCTGATATGATGGTTCTGGGGAAGTTCAACGAAGAGGGTGATATTTTTATCAGTGGATTTTGGAATATTTACCAATAGTTAAAAAGTTATGAAGGTCTTGAAATTATGTAATTAATTTAGCTGTAATAATGTTGGTTATTGGTAAAAATATGTGGAATATCCACTCGATTTCCTTATAAATGAATATTGCATACTAATGTCTATGAATACAATTGTATCCGGATAAAATCTGGATAAAATTGGATCCGGATAAAATCTGGATAAAATTGGATTCGGATGAAATCTGGATAAAATTGGATCTGGATAAAATCTGTATAAATTTGATTCAGATAAAGTCTGGATAAAATTAGATCCGGATAAATTTCCGATAAAATTGGAGTGTTACAAAAATGTAAATAGTTTGGACGTTTATATATCCGAACCTAATAGATAAAAAAATAATTTTATGTACTATTTTTGTCGGAAACAAGGTGTCATTTATAAATGTATAAAAATAGTTTTAATATTTGAATATTTTGAGCTTTTTTTTTAAGGACAATTAAAAGTTTTTGCCCAAAGAAAATTTTGCATCACTTTTTTTACTTTTGCTCGAAATACCTTTAAAACTATAAAAGATGCGTATAAACGGTAGCTACAAAATGTTCAAAGGAAATCTTGTTCCAAGATCGATTATTTGTTCTTACAAAGTTCTTATAGATTTTGAGCAATCGTCTTGTGAAGTTGAAGAAGATTGAAAATATTTATTTTTTAAAGTTTACAATGCTTATATTTCAAAAACAAAAAAAACATCTATGTATGAACAGTGAACTAATAATTGTAGCCCTTTGAAAGCTCTACAAAATATATAATTGGAAACATTTCACAAGGGTGGGGAAGAAAACGTAGCTCGCTTTGGTTGTGACTACTAACAGGTATACTTAACGTTTTAAAAGTTCATATATTTCTGATTTTAACTTATTTTTGCAAAAGGTTAAATGGTACGAGTATATCGCTGTTATTTCAACCGTTGTCTATAATTTGGTATATGTTGATCATGCGATTTTAATTTTTTATAGGAAAAAATATTTTTATTTTATTTTTATTTTTATAGGGAAATTAAATATTTTAATATCATTTTTGAGATATATTATGAATCTGTGAATCTTTGCACACATGCTACAAGCATCAGCGACGTTTTGCACGAATTCTACAAGTATCAGTGAAGCTTTGCACATTTTCTACAAACAATATGCAATGATTTACAAGAAAAAGGGTTCAATTATCGGAAATTTCCAAAATAGGATTTAAAAATCTAGTACAGCTTTTCAGGCTGAATCTAAAACAAATAAATCTGATGTGGGCAACACATGACTTTCCTTACATAATGCAATGAATTTACTACTTTTACAATAAAGCAATAGGTTTTTCTTATAGTAGATATTTATATTATTTCCAAGATATTGAATTTTCGTCAATTAGTCGTCATTTTCATTGATTTAGTGTCATTTTTATCCATTTGGCGATATTTTCGTTAATTTGGCAACATTTAAAAAAATCGCCAAGTTGGAGACATTTTGCCAAATTCAGCGCCAAAAACTCGCCAAGCGTTATGGACGGAGAAACAGTGTTATTCTTATAGCAGATAAATAACTATTGGCATTCAAATACAAAAGTATTACTCAAAGTATCTTTTCTCATGAGTGGAACGAGCTAGATCCACGAGAATGATGTCATCAAATTTATTGAATGATATTACATATGAAAAGTGAACATGTTTCACAACAGTTAAAATATATATTTTTTAATTTATGGGATGTTTTGATAAATTTATTTAAAAAATGTGGAATTTCTCGAGAACGGTTCATGCTAGCGTTCTAAAGTTCATCTTAATCGTTTTCTAAGGAAAAATTACATAAGAAATGTCTATTTGCGTAACTTTATTAAAGGTTTTGATTTTTTGATGATTATTTAAAAATTTCACTCGAAAATTTAGGGGAGTTCTGAACATTCGATTACGTTTAAAAACAATAGGCTTCCAGTATTCACGGATTTTAATTTTTATACCAAATTTCATTCGAATCGCTCTATTTGTTCGTGAGATATCGTCTCCACAGACTCACTGACACACACACACACACATTCACTTTCACACACACACACTCATTTACTTTCACACACACACACACATTTACTTTCACACACACACACATACTTTCACACACACACACACACACATACAGATATCACCTCAAAAATGTTTGATTCGTGATCAGGGATGCTTGAAACGTGTTCTCCCGTCGTAAACTCGAATTCGAATTTTCGACCCCTTCACGATACTCTCCTTATACATTATGTATACAAGGAAAGTAAGACTGCATGTCTTCACGATAATTGCAACTCATTTTACAAATTTATCATTTTTAATCAAGCGAGAAAATTAAGACATAGATAAACAGCTTGAAAGTTTAGGGGTGATAGCAGGGTTAGCTGGTTTAAACCCCGTTAAATTAAATCTTGGTTTAAATCATAGTTTAAAACAAAGTTAAAACCATAGTTTTTCGTTTAACAAGCAAGTTAAAAACCGAGTTTACATTAAAAAAAAATCTGATATGGGCAACACATGACTTTCCTTATATAATGTGATGAATTTACTACTTTTACAGTAAAAAAAATAGGTTTTTCTTATAGCAGATACTAATCTTCTTTCCAAGATATTGAATTTTCAGCAATTAGTCATCATTTTCATTGATTTAGTGTCATTTTTATCCATTTGGCGAGATTTTCGTTAATTTGGCGACATTTCAAAAAGGCGCCAAGTTGGCGACATTCCGCCAAATTCGTCGCCAAAACCTCGCCGAGCGTTATGCACTAAGAAATTAGTAATTCTTACAGCAGATAAATGACTATTGGCGTTCAAATACAAAAGTATTACTCAAAGTATCTTTTTTCATGAATGGAACGTGCTAGATCCACGAGAATGATGTCACCCAATTTATCGCATGGTATTACATATGAAAAGTGAACATGTTTCTCAATAGAAATTTTTTTTTTGTTTTATATGACGTTTTGATAATTTTTTAGGAAAATGTGCAATATCTCGAGAACGGTTCATGCTAGCGTTCTAAAACTTATGTCAATCGTTTTCTAATGAAAAATTACATAAGTAATGCCTATCTGCGCAATTTTATTAGAGGTTTTGATTTTTTGGTGATTTTTTCAAAATTTCACTCGAAAATTTTGGGGTTCTGAACATTCGATTGCGTATAAAAACAATAGGCTTCCAGTATTCACGAATTGTAATTTTTGTAACAGATTTCGTTCAAATCGGTCCATTCGTTCGTTCGTTATCGTCTCCACAGGCTCACTGACACACACACACACAAACACACACACACACACACACACACAGACATCACCTCAAAAATGTTCGATTCATGATCAGGGATGCTTGAAAATGCTTGATACGTGCTCTCCCGCCGAAAACCAGAATTCGAATATTTGACCCCTTCACAATACTTTCCTTGTACATTACTGTATATAAGGAAAGTAAAAAATCTGATGTGGGCTACACATGACTTTCCTTATATAATGTAATGAATTTAATACTTTTACAGTTTAAAAAAATGTTATTCTTATAGTAGATATTTATATTCTTTCCAAGATATTGAATTTTCTTCAATGAGTCGTTATTTTCATTGATTTAGCGTCATTTTTATCTATTTGGCTAGATTTTTGTCAAATTGGCAACAATTAAAAATTTCGCCAAGCTGGCGATATTCACCCAAATTCGATGCCAAAATCTCGCCAAGCGTTATGGACGGAGAAATAAGTTATTCTTACAGCAGATAAGACGATACAGACGATGTCACCAAATTTATCGCATGGTATTACATATGAAAAGTGAACATGTTTCTCAATAGGAAATATTTTTTTTTTATTTTATATGACCTTTTGATAATTTTTTTGAAAAACTTACAATATCTCGAGAACGGTTCATGTTAGCGTTTTAAAATTTATTTCAATCATTTTCTAATGAAAAATTACATAAGAAATGTCTATTTGCGTAACTTTATTAGCGGTTTTGGTTTTTTGACGATTTTTTCAAAATTTCACTCGAAAATTTAGGGGGGTTCTGAGCATTCGATTGCGTATAAAAACAATAGGCTTCCAGTGTTTACGGATTGTGATTTTTGTACCAAATTTCAATCGAATCTCTCCATTCGTTCGTTAGTTATCGTCTCCACAGTCTCACTGACACACACACACACACACACAGACATCACTTCAAAAATGTTTGATTCGTGATCAGGGATGCTTGAAACGTGCTCTCCCGTCGAAAACTCGAATTCGAATTTTCGACCCCTTCACAATACTTTCTTTATACATTATGTATATAAGGAAAGTAAAAACTTGTCCATTTCGAGCTTAAGTGTTACAGCAGGAATGTTTTTATTTTCAGGCCATAACAGTTTGGTTTCACACGAATTTATTCATAAAATAACGAGATTTTCTGGCAGACTTTCATAAGTTTAACTAGCCAGTGAACAGCAATCGTGACAAAAATTACCATTTGTCAAAATAAGTTAATCGATACTTTAAAATTTTAGATGGGAAAGAACATTTTACAGCCTGGTTCTAGAAAACAACGACTAGCAAACAATTTGTATCTGTCTATCTCTACGTGCACAGAGCAGTAAAACAAACGTCAGTTCCATATTGAAAACTCATTAGTTTAATTCTAATTGATTTTGCACATATGGAAGATTTTGATAAAATCTCTTTCGTGACGACGAATCGGAAGAAACATGCTGTTGCCATTTGGATGAGATAATTTTTCAAGACTTTTATCTTTCATTATTATCATTATTATTATCGATATGTTCAATCGCTCGACCACTAATCGTTGTCTGGAAAGATAAAGGATTCAGGTACCCATTCTGTTTCTTATTTCTGAAGGAAAAAATATTAATTTTTAGAGGAAAAATATTGTTAAAATATTTGTAAAAATACTGGAGAAATATTGTTAAAATATTTGAAAGAAGTACACATGTAAGGGAAAAACAACTGTTTTTTATATTTTTCGAAGTTTTCTATATATTTTATTTTTTATTTTTTTATTTTTTTCTTCACATGTCACTTTTTTCATCTATATTCTACTTAATCTATACTGTATCATACACCTGAAACTGGCTCAAGAAATAAATTACATATGCTAAACGGTTGAAGTTAGAAACTTGAAACTTTGGCATACACATGGGGTCTATAAATGAGAAATATGTAGAAACTTGAAAGTTTGATCGAAAAATTTAATCATGGAATTGTTTGTTCTACCATTCCCTCAGATATAACTTGAAAACGGTTAAACACAAAAGGTTCGTTTTTATACCAGCACACGCAAAAATTAAAAAATGTTTTTATTAACTTTAATGGTGTACAATCAACCGTTTTTTCGATATTTTAATGTATAGTTAGTTATAGCTGGAGATTTCCGCGTATTTTATCAATAAATGTATTTATATTTTTGAACTTTTATTAAACATTACATCATATTTGAGTTTTTAAATTAATTTTCTTATCATTTGGCAACTTGAGGCATTGTAAAATAGTTCCAAATTGTTCCAAATTTCATCTCATTTGTTTTGTTTACAGCATATAGGATCTATGGTAATTAAGCGAGATACATAATTGTAAAAACAATATAATCTGTCTAAGTGACAAGCGAATATCAAATCTATACATGTCTGACCACGTGCTGTAGATTTTACAGGATCTTATAACGACTTTAAATTCAAGTACCTCATCCAAAATCCAACTATAGATTTTTGTAAGACTTTTAAAGGGGTACAGATTACTGTTTACAAACTTGAAAAAATCTGATGTGGGCAGCACATGACTTTCCCTGCAGACTTATATTAACGTTCTCTTTATTTTAATTAAATTTATTTCACTTTTATTCAATTTTCGTTCTCATTCGGTAATCGGGCTTATTTTCAAAGGTGGCGTAGGGAAAGTACGAAAAACTAAAATATCTCGAGAACGGCTAGACCTAGTGTAATGGGGTTGGACTTATTCTTTTCGTCGTTAAAAATTACGTATTAAACGGGCATTTAATGGATATATCTGAGTATACCTAGTTCTTTAGTTCAGATTTTGACGATATTTGCGGGCTATTAAAAAAGGCAGGTTATTTTTTTCCGAATCGTACCAAAATCTAATCAGCACCAGGGTAACTCACAAGTGACTTATCCACCGAATTTTGTGAAATTCGGTCCATTAGTTTTTCAGTTAGAGTGGATACAAGATTTTGCGGGCCATTTCGCAAAAAAAGGCGAGTTCTTTTATCCCGAATCGTACCCAAAACTAAGCAGCACCAGACACGCTCACAAGTGACTTGCCTACCAAATTTTGTGAAATTCGGTCCATTAGTTTTTTAATTAGAGTGGATACAAAATCTGCACAGACAGACAGACACACAGACAGACACACAGACAGACAGACACACAGACACACACACAGTCGTCACGCTAAAAATAGTTTTTTCGTATTCTAGAGGTCTCGAAACGTGTAGATCCGTCGAAAACTCGAGTTGCGATTTTCGGCATGATTCCAATACTTTCCCTATACATTACCATGTATTGCAAGGAAAGTAAAAAGGAAAAATAATCTTGCTCTTCTTCAAATTGAGAAGACGATTGTTCGAAATCTGTAAAAGCTTTGTAAAAACATGTTATTGATCTGGAAACTGGATTTTCTGCTGAACATTTTTCTTGCTTTTCTTGCTTATTTACATCCTTTTTTTATAGTTTAAAGATATTTCGAGGGAAAGTTAGCAATGTAAAAGAAAAACTCGCTTGGACAATAATTTTTTAATATAACTTTTAAATAAATTGTTGAACATGCTAAAATATTGAAGTTAGTTTTGTCTGATCCTAAATGCTACCCTATCTATATATATAAAGAAGAAAAGTATGTATGTATGTATGATCCAAAATCACGGGAGAATGGCTAAACCGAATTTGATGAAATTTGGTGGGTAGTCTTGAAATAGCCCCACTTAAAATTTAGTCCATATTTCGAGTTTCTAACACTAGGGGTTGTTGCAATATTAATGAAAAACGAAACTTTCGTTTGTCTCATCATCACCGGAGAACAGCTGCACATGAAATTTTGGGGTAACTTCGAAATAGCCCCTCATAAATTTAGTCCAAGTTTTGAGTTTCTAAGACCAGGGATTATCAAGCTATTAATGGAAAACGAAATTTTTTCCTAGGAATGCGACTCTCTAACTCCATGATTCCCAACAAAAAGGGTTGGAAATCGTTGGTTTAAAACGTGAAAGTCAATTAAATCTCTGAGTTTTGTGGGAGTTTATTGAACGTATTACACACGTTTGAAAATCGCAGGTTTGCATTATGAATTTAAATGGAAACTCTATCACCATGGTTCATTTTCCACAATCTTATTCAACAAATTTTATTAATTTGAATAATAAATAAATGAATATAAAAATATCTATCTATTTATCTGTATAAAGAAGAAAAGTATGTATGTATGTATGTATGATCCAATGGATCTGATTGGCCAAAGAGTGACCAATCAGATCCATTTTTTTCTTATATAATGCAATGAATTTACTTCTTTCACAGTGAGAAAAAAATGTATAAGATTCACGGCCCTGTATGTTCTGGTGTAATTTTTATCAGAGTTTTGGATCGTAAATCCCGAGCAACGCCGGGTAATCGCTGCTAGTTTCTTATTAAAAAAAGTATAAATTGCTTGCATTTTTCTTTATTTCGTTCTAAAGTATCACCGTCCAGTGTTTACATTTTTCGTAACGCAGTGTTTACCTTTACATCCAGTGTTTACATTTTTCGTTTCAGTCGGATCCTCGACTATAGATGTTATTCACATCCAAATATGTTTGACTGAAATTACATATACACAAGCATTTAAATTAATGCATTTAAACATATGTAGTCTTATATCAAATTTAGTTGAGTTTTCCTTGCTATTCTGAATAAAAGGGTAGTTTTCTTTTTCTCCCAAGATTGTAAAATTTAATCAACATTAAATTAAGTGGCTTAACTTCCAAATTTCGTGAAAGTCAGGGAACTGGAATGAATGCATACATTGCACAGACAGAGATATACGCAATTATGGCTGAAACATAGGTTATTCGTACTCTAGAGTACACAAAACGTGTAAATCCTCCGAAAACTCAAATTCAAATTTTTCGACTCATGCCGATACTTTTCGTATATATTACCACGTATTGTATGGGAAAATAAAATGGACTATGTTACTAAATGGGGCTTATTCAAACACTTACCATCCAAGACGTGAAGTCTGGGGTAGAGTGGTGCAAGAGGGTTGGCCCACGATCGAAATATCGGCAGCAGAAGACGTATGGATCGGGGGAGGCGGGAGCCTTTTACTCCTGATTGATGATAACGACGTCTCACACCTCGAAACTTCTTCAATTTTCTTGCGCTTGTCGATTGCGGACGGCACTCTTAACAATAGCGAAGCATAACGGTTAGTCTTACTCCAAAATTTTTACCCACCACTTTTTTCTTTATATTTTTATTATCATTACTATTATCTCAACAGACCCTGCACACACAATGGTGGAAGAATGAAAAATTGGCGCGAGATTTTTTGGTTTTTGGCGCGGGATACCATTTTTCGATGATAAACTTTAGAAAAGTCACTTTTGAAAAGATATATCTGTCTTTTGAATGTGGTTTTAAAACCGAGTTACCTTTTTGCCGGTTGCTCTCCCCGGTTATCGTCGGCCGATTCTTCACGGGAAGAGATGACAATAGATCAGTGGTTTTTCGGGACGTAATTTTTCAAGTGTCATGCTGAATTTGGAGAGAATGAGATTTTGGCGGTTCATCGGTTTTTAATGACACCGTCTGAATGAACCTTTTTCCTTGGAAGGATAATATTTAACGCGCCAAAATCGACACCGCTATAAAATATCGCGATTGGCAGCCGTTTCTTTTGTGGCTATTTTATTCTGGCATGGTAATCCCACCAATCAAAGGCTTGCTCGTAGAAAAATGTAAGAAATATTAAGATGGATGCGTTGGAGGGACATTATTTCAATAAGTTACATGAAAGATACCTTATGTCGTTGAAAAAATTTGCACACTGAAGTAACTTAAAGATAAGTCTATTAATTTTTAATATTTATACACTTTGTCATTGACAAAAGTTCAGGAGAAGTTGGATTTGTTTCACGAAATTGTAGAACAGTGATAACAGCAAGCGAGCCGTATCTGTCCCGTGACAAGCTTTGATGTGGCCCGCCAGTATGAAGTTGGTGGGCTAAAAGTTGGTAAAATGAAACATGTGTGTTTATTGGTGGCAAAATTTTCGCCATTTTATTGTTTATACGAAAATTATTACCTTAAAATACCTATTTCTCAGGATCTTCTATAGATAGAGATCGGATGATGTTTAATTTGAATCCAGGATCAACTTCCGGAGGAAGATGAGGGAGGGTTCTCTGAGGATGTCCACTTCCTGTTCTTTGTCTATTCTTGGCTAAAAAATTTCAATTTTTCTTGAAACACATGTTTCTCAAGATTGGCCATGGGTAGAGCTTAGATGATAACTGATATGGATTTAGCATCAGTGCATCATTTTTTAGACGAGGTTGGATGGTTTGCTAAAGATGTTCACTTTCGGTTTCTTCTCTACTTCTGGTTCAATAAATGTTTTGAAACATATATTTTTCAGGATTGGTTATAGATAGAGCTTAGATAATGACTGACGTGGATTTAGTATCAAATTTCGGAAAGGACAAAGGGACTTACTAAGAATTTCTAAATTTGGTTCTGGAGATGTCACTTCCTATTCAAAACTCTATGTTTTCCCAAGGCTCTGCTAAAGATATAGTTTAGACGATGACTGATATTGATCCAGCATCAAATTCCAGTGGGGTTATGGGGTCCAGTAAAAATTTCCAATTCTGGAAATGCCACTTCTATTTTTTTCTTCAAAAATTCACATAATTGTACGAAATAGGCGCGCAAAATAAAATAAAAATATTTAACAGTTCCGTCATAATTGTTAATCCTTCATAAATTGTTTAAATTGTAATTAGCAAAATTTTATTTATTAATGTGCATTGCCACCAGTTCGTGATCCCTAACTACTCACACCAATTCTTTCTTTAAGAAAAATGAGTAGTTTCATGATGATTGATGTTTCTGACTTTACTCAAACTTCTCCAAGCGCAAATAATTGTTTTCCTAATTGTATTATTGCGCTATCGTGCTCACATCATTATGTGTTTCGTCATTAAGAAGCTTGTCTGTTATGTTGAAAACGACCAACTTTCAGTTTGGAAAAGATCCAGTTTCTAGTTTGTGTTTCGTTCTTTATTTCCACATACAGGGCCGTTTTTAACCGTAGGCATAGTAGGCAAGTGCTGAGGGCCTGTGAAGCTCAGGAGGCCTACCTTTGGTGCTCAATGTATCATTTTTTACCATAAAATTGACCTATTGGGTTTACAGCTCTTTAAAATTCACATCCTGGAATGCACTAACTGTGCGATTGTTGTCAAGAAAATGACATATTTGCATGAGAAAAATACTGTGTCGAAAGCCCAGACCATCCGACTCGTCCGTGGACTTAGAGTAGCTGTTTGGATGGCCGGTAGAAAAATACTGTGTAAAATACTTGATTGCTATGACCTTGATGACTTATGATTGAAAACGTGATGACTTATGATTGATGATTCTTGATTGACGATTCTCTATTTTTTACATCTTTTTATGTTGTTAGCATTTTACAAGTTAAGGTTTTATGAGTTACAACTTTCTATTCTATAATTGGAATTTCATTTTATAATTTTATTATATATATATATGAAATTCCAATCATGGAATATATTTTTTTGCATTATATTTTAACGTGGGTGGTTTAAACTAAGAAAAAAACAGTAGCAGCGATCATTTTGGGGAAATTAAATGGAAAATGCGATTTTTATTTTCAAGACAAGAAAATGACATTATGACAGGGGAATGGCACTTAATATAGGCAACTGCTTTGTGAGTATGCATATACAGGGTGTATATAAAAACTGATGGTCAGAAATGTAAGTGGTTATAGAACTCACCAAAACAAACAACTTTCACAATACAATGTGGTGTCGGAAAGCAACCGGCGACCCGCGAGAGGGCGCTTTCTCCGGAGTGGACGAAACGTTGCGTCAAAAGGGAGTGAAGTGAAGACGAATAATGTAAATTTATTGACAAAATGTTTAGAACAAGTGCTCAAATGAACGACCACCAACTGCGAGACAACGTCCCAGCTGCGACGGAGTGAATCCGTACACTTTGGAAGATTCCTAGCATTTCACGAACGTCTGTAGCTACGCCGCTCATTCGGGCGACAAGGTCCTCTGGTGACTCGATGGGTATCTTGTAAACGGCGCTTTTTAGCTGTCCCCAGAGGAAGAATCCAGGCAGGACTGATCGGGAGATCTGGGAGACCACGCGACGGAATCACCACGGCCAATCCATCTGTTCGAAAAGCAATGTCCAGGTAGTTACGCACAATCCTGGTGTAATATGCTGGTGCTCCGCCGTGCTGGAACCACATAATCACTCGATGATTTTCTGGTACAACACGTAGTAAATCTGGCAGCACCTGCTGGAGGAAGGTGAGATACTTCTTTCCGTCTAGGCGGTCTGGTAACAGTTACGGGCCAATTAATTGGTCGTGGATAATCCTTGCCCACATATTCACGGAGATAAAACAAATATATATAAATTATTAAATCCAAAGTTAGAATGTATGTAGTAACTCATAATACACTATTCCAAAATTTTCTACAAAATACAAAGAAATATAAGAAATTAAGACATAAAGAGGAAATAATAAAGCGTAATGCAGGTCATAAAGACAAAGACAATCAACAAATTTCAAAAATGAGGAATGCAAATAAGAAAACAAAAAAATCAAGCAAAAAAGCTTGCACATGGAAGAGATTTAGGCTTACGATAAGTTCATTTCGAAAATATTCTTTTCGGGTCCATATATCCCTTCGAAATGAGCACAAAAATGCTTGTTTCTGAAACACAAGATAGATTTTATCTATAAACTTGTGTTATATGGACGACAAGCATATAGATTGGAACAATAAAGGAAACATAAATACCTTGAAATACATTTCATTAGAGCAACCATGACAAGCAAAATATGGCTAGCTAGACCAATGTTGCCATATGGAGAAATGAAAAGATGTGATTTGCTGTTGCCAAAGAGAGTAATAAAAACTGTACTGCGTAAAAGCAATAAAAAGAGATATTCAACAGTTAAAGCTTCAAGATAAAAAGATGAAAATATAATTTCAAGAGAATGAATAAGTACGGCTAAAATAAGATAATAAGAGAATTTTAGGCTAATCGAAACTTATTAACTATACCATTTACTAAATATGCAGGATATTTATACATTTTACTGGCAATTTTGAGGTTATTAATGTGCAAAGCATGAAATTTTTTATCTGATAATCTATAAATTCTAAAAAGTTGATTAAGTATAATATTTCTAAACAATTGAATCGAGTTGCAGGAATTAAAAGGTAATAATTTATTAATATTAAATTTAAAAAAATCTTTTTTATCATATAAATTAGTAACTATCCCATGAGCAGGTTCTATAATTAGATTTAAATCCAAATAATAAATATTATTACTAATAGAAGTTTCATTAGGTATTAATTCCAAATTATCCGGATAGAAATCTATATCTATGACATAGTTATCAGTAAATACAAGACAAATCAGATCATCCACATATCTGTAAATTTTATAATCTGTTGAAGTAAAGAATTTTTCATATTGATATAGGTATAAATTAGCTAACATACTGCTACTACAGCCACCTTGAGGAACATCTGAGACTTGTAAGTATAATTTATTACCTTGAAAGATATAATTATTGAAAAGAACAAAGTGGAGAAGCTTAGGAAAATTGGTAAATTTAGTTAGATGAGAATGATAAGAAATATAAGCATTATATAAAGCTAAAATGACATCATATATATATATATATATATATATATATATATATCTACAGAGAGGTCTAAACAATTTCTCTTTAATTTAAATAATTTAAATATTCCAGTATAATAATAATCAGGGTTTGGTTTCCCTTGACAATATTTCAAATTTTCAATGATATAGCGCATGACATAACGTCGCTAAGTAGAGGTTTCGTATATATAAGGAGTTAACATTTAAACATGTATTCTCACAAAATATTTGTAATTGGTACCCGTGAATTATTCTTTGTAAAATACATGGAATGTAACCCGTATATGCTTTCCAATCGTCATGTTTTCCTTTAAAAAATATGATATAATATTGTATTTTCAATCAGAACGTGTTTTATTCATGACTGAATTCCATTTCAGAAGTGCTTTTACCGTCGGACCAATAAAAGGTATACAACAACTGTTCAACTAGCTGTTTCTACTCTTGTCGATGTTTCAAATTCAGCTGCACGTTATACTCCCATGCAACTCTTTGTAACTGCGTCAAATTATTTGAATTTCAATTCCTTAAACAGTTTTGAAGCCTTTTAAAGTATAAGTTTTAAATTTAAATTTTATTTAAGGTATAAAGTTTTGTGACTATGAGATTCTTTTTTTTTTTTTAATAAAAATATCATTTTGTGTTCAACTACTTATCTGAGCAGACTTCCTATTATTTGAATATTCCTATATTTTGAAGTTTGTATAAATGTAAACTTAAATGTAAACTAAATAATGTAAACTTAAAATTGTAAAACTGCGAACATAAAAAAAATCATATTTTTGGGTTTTTTTTTTAATTTATATATTCATAAAATTAGTTATATAAATACTATAATGTAGCAAACTACATTATTAATGTTTTTTATCATTAAAGCTAAAATCATTTGAGAGAGAACTTTTTCAGAACTGGCTAAACAAAACTGTGTGTCCCTCTGTCTATTTTATCTGTCTTGTCCAATGTACGTTTTATGTGTATTATTTTTTTAGTCTATAGAAGACATCGTGAAATCGACCGTTAAAGCGCCTTCCTGACGTATCAAGTTGTTTGTATGTATGTATGTATGTATGCATGCTAAAATTATTTGATGAGAGCAATAAATTTATATTCAAAATAGGTTTTGTCCACGTATGTCCCAATCAAACAATGATATATCCAATAACTTTATTGAGAACGTGTTATATCCAAATTAAGTTTATATTGTTTCCCCGTTTTCCACACTTGAATATTCTGAAGTGTGCATAAAGTATATTTCTTGATACGTTTTATATAATAAAGGAAGATCTCTCTCTCTGTGTGTGCGTTTGTGTGTGTTCAGTCTGTAACTGGAAATCAAAGTTTTGTATGTTCATGAAATTTGGTACACTGATACATCAGGACCCAAATAAGTACACCTCGGTGGTATTTTTTTTTATCTAATTTCGAATAAGTTGTTTAATTGATCTATATTTAACCCCGATTTAGGCCTGATTTTATACAAATTGATTCCTTGGCGACCTCAATTATTATCACAGAGTTTCTATTTTGACACCACCAGAAAGATCGAAAAATCCTCTTTCAAAGAAACTTTGAACGGAGTCTATACGATAAATAGAGAACGTTTGATATTTTATATATATATATATATATATATATATATATATATACTTTTTGTGCGTTTTAAACTTCTCCGATTTTTATATTGCGATAAACAAAAATTGACATGCTATCCAAAGTTCATATTTCAACAGCACCTCATTATATTACAGACTACTCCAGAAAAAAATAATTTGATAAACCAATCCGTTGATTAATTATACATTTCTTTTTCAACTCAGACATGGTTTTGATTTTTTTTTTCAATAAACCTAGCAGTCAGCGGACCCCTCACCGGAGTTGTTCTACCCATCAAGGTAAGATATACCCAAGTAGCACCGGCACGTTCAGAGTACGTTCAGAGTGCGTTCAAAGATAGTGTTATAAGTGATATAACGGTGTTTGGTGTTATTTGCACGTGATGTTCGACGTTCTACAATGGTACAATATAAGACGTTCTTTATCTGTGCCAAAAGAACGTGATATTGGAAGTTCTATAATAGTTCAACATAGAACGTTCAATTTTTGTGCGTATAAAGTGTACTGTTTGACGTTCTACAATAGTTCAATAAAAACGTTCCGAAGACCGTGTCAGAAGAACGTGATATTCGGCATGCTATAATAGTACAACATAGAACGTTCAATATCTGTATCGAAAGAGCGTACAATTCGCCGAGCAATAGTAGCACGAATAGCACGTAAAGTATTTTAGACCAATGTACTTTTCAATTTTCTCTCTCTTTTTCCTTCTTTCTCAAAGGTTAAGATTTCCTTTGAGTCTGTTTGCGATTTTCAGCCTTAAATCAGTAAAAATTTAAATATTAAAATCTATTGTTTCTATGTGTTCCTGTATTAATGTATTTTCATCTTTATTTTCTCATACTATATAATATAATATAGAGATGGTATTGTTTCCACAAAAATATACGTATTCAAGAGTTTAATGCTAATATATGTTTTAGGACCTCCTGAACATGTTTTGATTATCTTTGGAGTGATATCCCTCTGTCTGTACTGTGGTCGATTTTTTGTATACTAACTGCAACAAATATTAATGGATTTTTCGCGAAACTTTATATTCGGGTTTGTTATAAAAAAACCTAGAACTAGAAGGAAATTTTTTAAATTCCTGCGAAAACTTAGAACTTGATACGAAATTTTATATTTTTATAACATGGGACAAAATTTGACATATTCATACATAAAAATATTTATTTATGGTTCAATAATAAATACCATCATTGTTGGGAAAAGAAACTGCGATACAATTTTTGTATGAGTGAAGTCATTACCCCAGGTGGACTCGGACATTTTCAAGTATGGTATCAATCAAAAGATTTTTTCAAGTCCTCTAAATTGAAGGGTAACAAGCTATAGTAATGATTTGGCCCAACAATTCCAATTTTTCATTTTTTTTTTCTTAATTTAAATGGGAAAAAAACCTGAGCTTTTTAAGAATGGATTATGGTACGAATTGGGCTACAATTTAGTTAAATTTTTTAGTTTGTGGTGTGATTAAAAGCACGTCCAATCACGATTTTGATCCATAGTTTATTCCAGAAATTAAATGTTCAAACCTATTTTTCTTATGTATTCTTTTAATGTAGAACATACAGTGCATCCCTGATATCAAAATGGGATGGGAAAGGTATTAATTTACCCCTAAAAAAACTGAAAACGTGATGTCAATCGATAAACATCAAGGGTTTTTTTCTTCTTTCTTTCTTTTTTAAGTTTAGGGTGTGAAGATTATGATCACAATCGCGCTCAATCGCGTTTTCGACCCATAGTTCTTTCCAGGAAATAAATGTTCACCATTATTTTTCTGGTGCATTCTTTTAGTGTAGAATACGTAGTGCATTCCTGATATCGAAATGGTACCGGGCATGTATCAGTTTGCCCGTGAAAAAGAGCTGAAAACGGGATTTCAGTCGATAAACATCGAAAGTTTTTGTCAAAGTGCATGAGTAGTTTTTTAAAAAATGTTCCGAGAGAATGTATTTTCTTTTCAAGATATTATACGTAGAACAAAATGGGGTGCTTAATTTTTCCTTTTTTTTTTTTCTTGGTTACTTTAGGGTGTGAAGATTATGATCACAATCGCGTAAAATCGCATTTTTAACGTATAGTTTTTCCCAGAAATTAAATGTTCAAACATAATTTTTGATGTATTATTTTAGTGTGGAATACATAGTACATCCCTGATATCGAAATGGTACCAAGCAGGTATTAGTTTGCCCGTGAAAAAGAGCTGAAAACGGGATTTCAGTCGATAAACATCGAAAGTTTTTGTCAAAGTGCATGAGTAGTTTTTTAAAAAATGTTCCGAGAGAATGTATTTTCTTTTCAAGATATTATACGTAGAACAAAATGGGGTGCTTAATTTTTCCTTTTTTTTTTTTCTTGGTTACTTTAGGGTGTGAAGATTATGATCACAATCGCGTAAAATCGCATTTTTAACCTATAGTTTTTCCCAGAAATTAAATGTTCAAACATAATTTTTTGATGTATTATTTTAGTGTGGAATACATAGTGCATCCCTGATATCGAAATGGTACCAGGCAGGTATTAGTTTGCCCGTGATATAGAGCTGAAAACGGGATTTCAGTCGATAAACATCGAAAGTTTTTGTCAAAGTGCATGAGTAGTTTTTTAAAAAATGTTCCGAGAGAATGTATTTTCTTTTCAAGATATTATACGTAGAACAAAATGGGGTGCTTAATTTTTCCTTTTTTTTTTTTCTTGGTTACTTTAGGGTGTGAAGATTATGATCACAATCGCGTAAAATCGCATTTTTAACCTATAGTTTTTCCCAGAAATTAAATGTTCAAACATAATTTTTTGATGTATTATTTTAGTGTGGAATACATAGTGCATCCCTGATATCGAAATGGTACCAGGCAGGTATTAGTTTGCCCGTGATATAGAGCTGAAAACGGGATTTCAGTCGATAAACATCGAAAGTTTTTGTCAAAGTGCATGAGTAGTTTTTTAAAAAATGTTCCGAGAGAATGTATTTTCTTTTCAAGATATTATACGTAGAACAAAATGGGGTGCTTAATTTTTCCTTTTTTTTTTTTCTTGGTTACTTTAGGGTGTGAAGATTATGATCACAATCGCGTAAAATCGCATTTTTAACCTATAGTTTTTCCCAGAAATTAAATGTTCAAACATAATTTTTTGATGTATTATTTTAGTGTGGAATACATAGTGCATCCCTGATATCGAAATGGTACCAGGCAGGTATTAGTTTGCCCGTGATATAGAGCTGAAAACGGGATTTCAGTCGATAAACATCGAAAGTTTTTGTCAAAGTGCATGAGTAGTTTTTTAAAAAATGTTCCGAGAGAATGTATTTTCTTTTCAAGATATTATACGTAGAACAAAATGGGGTGCTTAATTTTTCCTTTTTTTTTTTTCTTGGTTACTTTAGGGTGTGAAGATTATGATCACAATCGCGTAAAATCGCATTTTTAACCTATAGTTTTTCCCAGAAATTAAATGTTCAAACATAATTTTTTGATGTATTATTTTAGTGTGGAATACATAGTGCATCCCTGATATCGAAATGGTACCAGGCAGGTATTAGTTTGCCCGTGATATAGAGCTGAAAACGGGATTTCAGTCGATAAACATCGAAAGTTTTTGTCAAAGTGCATGAGTAGTTTTTTAAAAAATGTTCCGAGAGAATGTATTTTCTTTTCAAGATATTATACGTAGAACAAAATGGGGTGCTTAATTTTTCCTTTTTTTTTTTTCTTGGTTACTTTAGGGTGTGAAGATTATGATCACAATCGCGTAAAATCGCATTTTTAACCTATAGTTTTTCCCAGAAATTAAATGTTCAAACATAATTTTTTGATGTATTATTTTAGTGTGGAATACATAGTGCATCCCTGATATCGAAATGGTACCAGGCAGGTATTAGTTTGCCCGTGATATAGAGCTGAAAACGGGATTTCAGTCGATAAACATCGAAAGTTTTTGTCAAAGTGCATGAGTAGTTTTTTAAAAAATGTTCCGAGAGAATGTATTTTCTTTTCAAGATATTATACGTAGAACAAAATGGGGTGCTTAATTTTTCCTTTTTTTTTTTTCTTGGTTACTTTAGGGTGTGAAGATTATGATCACAATCGCGTAAAATCGCATTTTTAACCTATAGTTTTTCCCAGAAATTAAATGTTCAAACATAATTTTTTGATGTATTATTTTAGTGTGGAATACATAGTGCATCCCTGATATCGAAATGGTACCAGGCAGGTATTAGTTTGCCCGTGATATAGAGCTGAAAACGGGATTTCAGTCGATAAACATCGAAAGTTTTTGTCAAAGTGCATGAGTAGTTTTTTAAAAAATGTTCCGAGAGAATGTATTTTCTTTTCAAGATATTATACGTAGAACAAAATGGGGTGCTTAATTTTTCCTTTTTTTTTTTTCTTGGTTACTTTAGGGTGTGAAGATTATGATCACAATCGCGTAAAATCGCATTTTTAACCTATAGTTTTTCCCAGAAATTAAATGTTCAAACATAATTTTTTGATGTATTATTTTAGTGTGGAATACATAGTGCATCCCTGATATCGAAATGGTACCAGGCAGGTATTAGTTTGCCCGTGATATAGAGCTGAAAACGGGATTTCAGTCGATAAACATCGAAAGTTTTTGTCAAAGTGCATGAGTAGTTTTTTAAAAAATGTTCCGAGAGAATGTATTTTCTTTTCAAGATATTATACGTAGAACAAAATGGGGTGCTTAATTTTTCCTTTTTTTTTTTTCTTGGTTACTTTAGGGTGTGAAGATTATGATCACAATCGCGTAAAATCGCATTTTTAACCTATAGTTTTTCCCAGAAATTAAATGTTCAAACATAATTTTTTGATGTATTATTTTAGTGTGGAATACATAGTGCATCCCTGATATCGAAATGGTACCAGGCAGGTATTAGTTTGCCCGTGATATAGAGCTGAAAACGGGATTTCAGTCGATAAACATCGAAAGTTTTTGTCAAAGTGCATGAGTAGTTTTTTAAAAAATGTTCCGAGAGAATGTATTTTCTTTTCAAGATATTATACGTAGAACAAAATGGGGTGCTTAATTTTTCCTTTTTTTTTTTTCTTGGTTACTTTAGGGTGTGAAGATTATGATCACAATCGCGTAAAATCGCATTTTTAACCTATAGTTTTTCCCAGAAATTAAATGTTCAAACATAATTTTTTGATGTATTATTTTAGTGTGGAATACATAGTGCATCCCTGATATCGAAATGGTACCAGGCAGGTATTAGTTTGCCCGTGATATAGAGCTGAAAACGGGATTTCAGTCGATAAACATCGAAAGTTTTTGTCAAAGTGCATGAGTAGTTTTTTAAAAAATGTTCCGAGAGAATGTATTTTCTTTTCAAGATATTATACGTAGAACAAAATGGGGTGCTTAATTTTTCCTTTTTTTTTTTTCTTGGTTACTTTAGGGTGTGAAGATTATGATCACAATCGCGTAAAATCGCATTTTTAACCTATAGTTTTTCCCAGAAATTAAATGTTCAAACATAATTTTTTGATGTATTATTTTAGTGTGGAATACATAGTGCATCCCTGATATCGAAATGGTACCAGGCAGGTATTAGTTTGCCCGTGATATAGAGCTGAAAACGGGATTTCAGTCGATAAACATCGAAAGTTTTTGTCAAAGTGCATGAGTAGTTTTTTAAAAAATGTTCCGAGAGAATGTATTTTCTTTTCAAGATATTATACGTAGAACAAAATGGGGTGCTTAATTTTTCCTTTTTTTTTTTTCTTGGTTACTTTAGGGTGTGAAGATTATGATCACAATCGCGTAAAATCGCATTTTTAACCTATAGTTTTTCCCAGAAATTAAATGTTCAAACATAATTTTTTGATGTATTATTTTAGTGTGGAATACATAGTGCATCCCTGATATCGAAATGGTACCAGGCAGGTATTAGTTTGCCCGTGATATAGAGCTGAAAACGGGATTTCAGTCGATAAACATCGAAAGTTTTTGTCAAAGTGCATGAGTAGTTTTTTAAAAAATGTTCCGAGAGAATGTATTTTCTTTTCAAGATATTATACGTAGAACAAAATGGGGTGCTTAATTTTTCCTTTTTTTTTTTTCTTGGTTACTTTAGGGTGTGAAGATTATGATCACAATCGCGTAAAATCGCATTTTTAACCTATAGTTTTTCCCAGAAATTAAATGTTCAAACATAATTTTTTGATGTATTATTTTAGTGTGGAATACATAGTGCATCCCTGATATCGAAATGGTACCAGGCAGGTATTAGTTTGCCCGTGATATAGAGCTGAAAACGGGATTTCAGTCGATAAACATCGAAAGTTTTTGTCAAAGTGCATGAGTAGTTTTTTAAAAAATGTTCCGAGAGAATGTATTTTCTTTTCAAGATATTATACGTAGAACAAAATGGGGTGCTTAATTTTTCCTTTTTTTTTTTTCTTGGTTACTTTAGGGTGTGAAGATTATGATCACAATCGCGTAAAATCGCATTTTTAACCTATAGTTTTTCCCAGAAATTAAATGTTCAAACATAATTTTTTGATGTATTATTTTAGTGTGGAATACATAGTGCATCCCTGATATCGAAATGGTACCAGGCAGGTATTAGTTTGCCCGTGAAAAAGAGCTGAAAACGGGATTTCAGCCTTTAAACATCCAGAGTTTTTGTCTTAAGTACCGGAGTATTTTTATGAAAAATGTTCCGAGGGAATGTATTTTCTTTTCAAGACAATATACGTAGAACAAAATAGGGTATTTAATATTTTTCAATTTTTTTTTTATTTTGTATAGGGCGTGAAAATTATACAATCTCGTCTTCGATCCATATATTTTTCCAGGAATTAACTGTTCAAATCTATTTATCTGATGCTGTATTTCAGTATAGAATCTATAGAATAACCTCGATATCAAAATTGGACTGGAAAGGTATTAGTTTGCCTATGAAAAGGACTAAAAATGTGATTTTAATCGAAAAACTTCGAAAATGGAACAAAATGTATTAATAAAAATTGAATGTTATTTTTAATTTAAATTATTATTATGTTATTCTACGGCGGACATTGTATAGAAAAGGTTTAGAATACAAAACAGGGATATTTGACAAAATCTCTAGTTATACCACTAGATATATGTATGTATTCTTGTAGTATGAAACCTATAAATTTTCTGCCCTATCAAATTGGGAAGGAAAATTTTCGATTTTGGTGTGAAACGAAACCAAAATCATTTTTTAATTTTAATTTTCTCTTTTCTGTAGCCGTAGGATGTAATTCATGAAGTTTCAATATTCAGGAAGAATGTATTTCTTTACAAGATTATTTTCGTTGAGCATACTTCTTAAAAGCCTCGTTTACGATTTATCTCGCATTTGAAACCTTAGTTTTTCCGAAAAGTGATCACTTTGAATGTGTTATATCTTGAAATGTGAAATTTTTTGAAAGAGCGCTTTTCCTTCTATGGTAAGGTAAAAATTATATACATTTTAACCGAAATTTTGATTTCATCACAGAGAACCGTATTTTGATCCTCAATATCCCTTGGAAATGATCTGAAATACAGTCATTTGCGAAAATTGTAAACCACCTATTCGTATTCACTGACCGTATTGCTTCCTGCGGAGTTGCATCATCTTACAGAGACATATGTTGAAGGGGGTAAAAGTTCAAGGGTCAGTTTTCTTCTGGTTTTCAGTCTGAGATAGAAGCGTCGTCAAAAGGGGATTTGGGGCTCATAACTCACTCTCATCGAGCACTTTGAATTTCTAAGAAATTATATATATAGAAATGGAAAATCAAATACCATTGAGTTACTCTACCCCTCCTTCAAATTTTTTCTGACGACACTACTGTGCTGAAAGGTTGTGTACATTTTTTCTTTATAGAGAAAAATGGACAAATTAAGTGTTATTCAGAGGTCACAAATAGTGACTTTATATCATGAAGGTTACTCTGAACGTGGCTTAAGCAGAAATGTGAATGTTAGAACGACTGATATCTATAACATTATCACGAAACATCAAGATACAGGTGATGAAGTGGATGCAAGATGAAGTGGGTGCTCTAATAAACAAGCCCATCTGGTAACAACATTATACGGCAAATTGTTATGCTTTCTCTCAAGAGTTCGTACACGAAAATAAAGTCTTTTCTACATTCAAAAGGATATAATAGTATTAGCGCTGTTTCCCGACGTCTCATGAATGTAAACTAAACGCTATAATGATAAAAAGAGGCTTTACTTTGCAAAATGTGGACTGTTCAAGATTGGTGTCAAGCTCTGTTTTCCTATAAATCAACTTTGTGTCAATTTGCATCACTCACAATCATGTTGTATGACCAAATGCAAAAAGTTTAATGAAAAATACATTGTTATCGTAGTGAAACATTGCCAAGTCAGGTGATGTGGGGTGCTATGTCAGCTTTAGGTACTGCTTCATTGTTCTTTTAGCCGAGAGGCCCTACCATGAATGGTTCTATTTATATGAATATGTTACGAAAAAAGTTAGTAACTCATATGCAAGTGCACAGATGCACATGCATGATGGTACTTCATGCCACAGATCAAGTGTAGTACAGGATTACCTGCAGAGGAAATACATAAACGTGCTTGACTGGCACGACTAAAACCCTATCGAAAATTCAGCAAAAAAAATCCCATCAAATTTCGAATCTTCGATTGACGCAGTAAAGTACGTGTGGCCCTTGTGCAAAGACATTTTAAGCGACTACTGGAATTTTCTCATTGACAAAAGTATGTCACATCGTATTCTGTTCATTACAGGAAACAAAGGTGACCACACAAAGTTCTGATTTCGGTCCTTTCATATACTAAAGAATGTAACTACTCATATGTGATGTTAGTTGTTTCTTTGAAATGGTTAATTTGCCATAGAATGACAGTCGGCAAATATAATTAGTGTTCCCAGCAAATGAACAATAAGCTGTGAAAAGCAATTGAAAAAGTCGTCTTTTGTAGTAATTCGACCTTCATAAGCGGACGGGTTCTCTTATTATGAATCGTAACACCAAATTAGAAAAAATAGTTTTCTAAAAATTTTCTAATTTTTAGGTTTTTAACAAAAAGTTACAATATAAGACGTATTGAACATGTTTGTGTCACTTTTAGAGTAGTTATCACCCTCTTTTCCCTGTCTCTGCGTGTGCAGTAGACGGGCGAGTTCACACTTCACACAAAAAAAAATTATATTGAAATAACCTACAAAAAAATTAAACTATAAAATTGTCGTAATACGGAATATGTGATTAGATTAAAATATTCCTGAATTTCTACATTAGCTTCGACAGAAATTACTTCTCTCTCTCTGTATGTGTGTACGGGGGGAGTGGCAGTTTCCAAATATTTTGTTTACCATTTTTCCCATATGTCGTTTCTATGAAATTCAGTGGGTTCGATGGATTCTTGAGGAGACACAATCCCCAAATACCCCCCCCCCCTCCATTGCAGACGCCACTAATGTTCTAAATTATCAGTTCAAAAGTATAACCACAGCCGGTCTACACACGGTGTAGACCGACTGTGGTATAACACATGATTTAAAAAAAGTTACATTCAATAAACATGGTTCCTCGTGTTTATTGAATATATTTATTGTTGTAACTTGGGTAAATACAATTATGTTTGAACTGGAAAATTTGTAGCTAGAAAAATTGAATTCTGAGATATTTCGGAAACAGTCCCCAAATTATTTTTCAAAATTTTATTTTCATCCATAAGATTTTCTTTTACAGTTAAATATTACTAATTAGTTGTAGTTCTTAATATAAATATGCTTCTGCATGAATGTAACGTTGGTTAAAAAATAAAATAAAATATATGCATCTTTGGAGAATCCTTTTCAGAATTTCTAGTTGGTATCTGGCAACACTTATTCCGTGTTTACGAAAATTTGAATTTGCCATTGCCGTTGAGTTAGATCCCCGCGCGCGCGCGCATGAACGTGGTTCCACGGCCACTGAAGTTATCTGTTGAAGGTAAGTGATTTCATTTCAAATCTAGTTAATATAAAGTTAGGTTAGTTATCTAGTTAAGGTTTTTCTTGTTTTCACATCTTAAAAGCACAAATGACTTACGTGCATTTTCTGCATAGATATAATAAACTTGGAGTTGGTTCTACGGCAACTGAAGTTATCTGTTGAAGGTAAGTGATTTTATTTCAAATTACTGATTAGTTGTATTACTAATTATAACCGGAGTTTAAAACAAATTTCTGCCAAACTAAGAAAAATCGGCCATAAAACTTAGGCAAAACCAAATGCGATATCTTCTACTTTTCATTCCATATTTCACAGTTATTTATGTGCATCTAAGAGGAAGAAACAGGTGGCTCCCAAAATTGTTCGTAAACTTACGAATTTCAAAGAAGTACTGCTCTATCCATTAATAAAAATTAATATTTCAGCATGGGAATTTTTTAATGATATTTATAACATGTTCTTAACAAAACTATATATATTTTATACATAGTTTTACTATGTATAAAATATTTTAAATACATAGTAAAACTTTTTTTTAAAAAAATTAATAATCAAAAAGTTACGTCACAAAACTCTTTGTACCTACAGTTTAAAAAAAATCTCTACATACAGTAAATATTATAATATTGTGGTAAATTAGTACTTAGTAGGATAACTTCTATAACCACAACAGCTTTTTAACATCTGTGAATAGAGTTTACTAGTTTTTTGTAATTTCTGCATCAATGTATCTCCATTCTTCGATCATTACTGTTTTTAGTTCGCTTTTCATTTTAATGTCATTTCTTCGTACTCTAACCTCCAGTTCTCTCCAAATGTGTTCTATTGGGTTTAAATCCGGTGACTGAGGTGGTGTTTTCAGAACTTGTGGACAATTATGAAGACACCAGAGGGGGGTGAATATTAAGACACAACTTTGTGGACAATTATGAAGACACCAGAGGTGAATTATATACTTGTTGCCAAACACATATTCATTTGCTACACATACTCATTTGCTAAATTTTTTTAGTATTTTATAAAAAAATGTCCTTTTAAAGTATCAGGGATTACAAATTATCAGTGTGTGTGTGTGTTTATGGACATGTTTAGCAGTTTACAATAACTGAAGCAACAAATTATTTAATTGAATTTGAATTATCTTAAAATTACCTTAAAGGGTATTTTTATCCCCTAGAAAAAAAAAATTCATGCGAACACTGCCATTAAGAAATTTTGAAACAATCTTATTAGTTGATCACTTCTGGATGTTTGTTTTTTCTTTATGATTGAAATTAATGAGTGGCAAAATCTCTCATATGAAAAATTCTGAATACAGCCTTTTCCAATTTACAGCTTCGTGTTTACAAATGTAATTATTTAAATGTTTAATTTGTAAAAATAAATTATGTTCCTGTTTATAAAATCACACAATTAAAAATAAATCATTTAACATGCTGAGTTCTGCATCAGTCACCAGTGATTGTCAATATACTTTCCGTTTAAGCCGCATTCGTCACCATTGATCTGACTATATATAATTTAAAAAATTATATTCTTAATTAAAAATTAAATAGTTTGAATATTATAAAAAATGTATCTAAATATTACTTCTTATCAGAAAAATTATTTTAATAGGTATTGTTGAAACACTGGATACACATAAATAGTTGTCCTGTGCAGGTTTCACAGAATGTTGTCACTTGTTTCGTCAATTTTCTGGCAATATCTCTTCTAAATCATGTGCATTGTCTTCGTAGCATCTTTTACAATATCTTTGAACTTTCGATGCTCTTCCAGATCTTTGTTGTAATTTGTGACAAGATATTTGAGGTGTATAATTGCAATATTTCTACTTGGAATTCCTTCATAGCAACAATGTGAAAGATAAGACAGCTAATTTCTTTTGAAATTCTGTGATACTCGTATTCTTTTTGGTTATATTTTAAAATAAAATATAAGCATTTAGAACTGATGAAGTATTTAGTAGGAACTCAAAGACTAGCCAGCATATTGCAGCTTGAATGGAAAAGAAAACAAAATAGGCTCAGCGCTTAACGTGTTAAGAAAAGACTACTTCATACCTGCCAACTTGTACGATTTGTCCGTCACAATGTATGAAATTTGTTTCATTTTTACGATTATACGAAATAATCAAAAAATGTATGAATTTAATAGTTTTATTCGTAGGTTAGCGAATTCTAGTGACTGTGCTAGATTTGGCGGAAAACCACTAGTTTTAGTAGAAAATCGCTAGTTTTGGTAACATCAACTTGAAAATCGGAAAAGCATTAATTGCGTTAGTGTTGCCGGTTTTAGGGAAAATTGGGCTTTTTTTTTTCCAGTTTGCTAAAAAAAGATCACTAAGTTTGGCAACAACATAAAATCCATAAATTCTATATCAATGTTGCCAAATTGAACCGATGTGCGCAAATTCGGGTACTTTTCTGTAGAGTTTTTCCAAGATAATTTGGGATAGTTTTGAACAAGTTGCATGGCAACGCCTCACGGAGTAACCAACACAGCTGCCGTGGCTTCCAAGATAATTTGGATGGTTTTAAACAAGTTGTGTGGCAACGCCTCACGGAGTAAACAACACAGTCGCCGCGGCGCCATTTGCATCCAAAATTACATATGTGGATCCAACCCTCTGTAATTCACTTACAGTGATCGTGTCTTGTGGCAAAATGTCCAAAGTAAAGCCTGAACAATATTCCCAAGTGTTTAAACAATCCTACATTCGGGAGTTTTCCTGTATTATGCAGTCTCGCAAAGGTGTGCATTTTGCCTTTTGTTCATTGTGTGCGAGTGATATAAGAATTTCACATGGCAGCTTAAACGATGTAAAAGTACACGTGCGTTTAAAAAACATTGTGATTTTGCATTTAATTTTGAAAAGAATTCAAATGTTGGATCTTTTTTTCATCAAACAACTGGAGATAACGATGTTATTAAAGCAGAATGCCTTTTTACTGCATTCATTATTGAACATAACCTTCCTATTTCTGTTGCTGATCATGATGGACCATTTTTCAAAAAAATGTTCATTCGCTGTGAGACTGCTAAAAATTATGAGTGTGGAAAGACAAAGATTAGTGCTGTTCTGAATAAAATGGCTTCGAGTGGAAAGGAATTATTGGTGGACTTGCTAAAGTTGATTCCATTCTCTATTGCAACTGACGGAAGTAATAGCAATGATGGTCAGTTGTATCCAATTCACAGATTCCCTATTATGTTGCATATCAAAGATAGTGAGTGAAGAAGAAGCGATAGACAAGCTGCATGCTCAGTTTTCTGCGTTTCAGGTAGGTGATATACCAGAACATATTAAAGAGGAATACTAAATGGTCTTACATAAAATTGGCAAATGGTGCTTTAAAATACGATAGGCTTGGCACAGTTATGTTATCAATTTTAACTGCCACATGGAAATGCTGAATGCGAACGCATGTTTAGTCAAATAAAGAAAAATGAGACACAATTTCGTCCTTCGATGTCTGATGCAAATTTAGAAAATTTGTTAATTAAGACCATGCAAAGAGGAAAATGTTACAAGCAAAAATATGATGACAAATTCTTAAAAAATGCAAAGTCTGTTACCTATGACATGTTTAAAAACTCTAGCAATCAAATTCTTGGCCAATAGATGTCATTTTTATGTTACAGTGTTGAAAATTAATTGAATGTCTATATCAAGGTACAATAAAGGTTAATTTCATTAATTTCCTCAGTTGTATTGCCTAATGTTTTCGCATATGAAAATTGTACTCTAATTTTGTACTAATTTTAGATGTCAATTGTACTAATTTCAACATTTTGAGGTTGGCAGGTATGCTACTTCATCTTTTCATATTCCATTTCAAGCTATTTGTCATTCACCATAAATCTGCTTTCAGACTTTCTTATAAAAGATAAACTGGCAAGAATCATAAACAGGGTACTTGCTGCCCTTAAAAGCTTCTGGTTTTGAAAGGATCTTGAAACTACTTAAATTTGTACTAAAATTCTTAATTTTCTTACATATCATGGTTAAAAAAATACAATAAAAGTAGGAAAAATTATCTCTTAAATCCAAGAATGATCATCTGATTGTAAATTTGAGCATTTTTTCCCATCACCATATGGAACAAGATCATCAAGGTATTTCATATATTCCGATTCCTGTTTCTTCCACTGTCCATGATTACTTGAGTCTAACAATAAATTGTTGTAGCATCCATATTCAAGGTGTATCTGAAAAGCTGCAGGACCTTTTTGTATAGCATTTATTTCATTTTGCTGTATAATTATATTCATAACTGTCTAATCATTCAATCAGGAAAATGTTCTTCCATTTTTACGATTTTTTTGTGTCTCTATCTCATTAAAAGCTCATACCTTTCCTTACTTGTGTTTATTAACATAAAATTTCTGCTAAGAGTCTGACAAAGAATCTTTTTAAATCGGATTGATCCAGAATATGTCATTTTGCTTAAATTTAAAGATATTTCATATTGGTCACTGGAGAAATTTTTTATAGGCATTCCTTGAGATATTTGATATAGTGTTGAAATGAAATTATAATTATATTATGTGAAATTTGATAAAACTTCAATTACCTAATATTAATTCAATACTAACAACATTGTGGTATTAGTATTACTTTATTCATTTATCCTTGCATTTCACGTTTTATACAGAATGAATGATTAGATGGTTATCTACTTTGAACGAACACTGTCAATTTTTCTAATTGTCAAGTTGGATTTGCATGAAATATGAGTTAATTTGATACTTTGAAGTACAGGGTGATTATAAAAAAACTTAGTCGATATATATGCTGCCCCTAGAGCTCATACCTTTCAAGGAAGTGGAAAGAAATTTTGGATGCAGGTATTTTAAGGTATGCACTCAAGAATGATGTGAAAAAACAAGTCCTGCTCTCACAGTTAGGGTTACACTACAGTGACACAATTTTAAGATTTTAAAATGGCAACACCTGCTTTTTTTTTTTATTGGAATGTGATCTTCACTGTGAAAAACCATAAATGGCATTGAAACAGTACCTGCAGCATGAAAAATGCCAGTGCTAAGCAAAGACTAAAAAAAGTCATAACTGTGGCGCTCACCAGAACACGAATTTCTGTTCCATTGACGTCACATTTCACACTGTGTGTTCGGCTCAGAACCCAGCCTGCTGAATCTCCTTCGAAAAGAGAAGAGACCAAGGTATGCAGATTTCCAAGTTTGGTGTAAGACACCGTCATGGTTGACGTCATCGCCTTGAGAAAGAAAAGGCATTGTGATTTGAGTACTGCTTGCTTTCTTGCACTTTAACTTGACCAACATGACGCTTACAGTGAAACAGCGAGGTGAAATGGTAAAGCTCTATTACCTGAATGGGCAAAATGCCACAGAGACATCACGTGTCTATCGCACAAACCATTGGCTACGATGATGCTCGTGTTCTGTGCAAGCTGTACGGGACTTGATGCGCAAATTTGAAGAAACTGGTTGCACATGCGATCGATCTCGGTCTGGACGACATTCCATTCCTGTCAAGGTTGTTGCAGAAGTGCATGAGACAATAAACGAAGGTCGTATTGCAGGTGCACATGGTGTTTCACAGATGCTGGATTTGCTGAATTCTACAGTCTGCAAGATTCTGTGCTCTGATCTCCACATGTTTCCGTATCGGTTCCAGCATGTCCAGATGTTGCACAAGTGGATGATAACCAACTATGTTTAGATTTTGCTAATGAATTCCTCATCCGGTGTGACGATAATAACAGATGGCCTTTATGCATTCTGTGGACGGACGAGGCACATTTCTCCTTGACTGATAACATGAATTCAAAGACTGGTAACGGGAATTCTGCATGCATTGGACTGACCAAAATCACCATGATGGGGTAGTCTCACTTGCGTTACTCCACGTAAAAGTGACTGTGTAGTGCGGGATAACAAGTACCTTCATCCTAGGCCCTTACTTTTTTGAAGAGGTTACTGTCGCAGGCCTATGTACGTGTACAGTAACGAGTGACCGCTATGAAGCAGTGTTGACCAATTACATCATTCCTGAATTGCAACAGTGAAATGCCCTATTTGACGTTGTGTGGATGCAAAATGGCACTCCCCCACATGTGGGGTCTTCTGTGAAATGTTTATTGACACAACAATTTGGTGACAAAATTATCTCCTGCCATATCATATTTCCGTGACCACCCAGATCCCCCGATCTCACTCCAGTAGATTTTTGGCTGTGGGGATACATGAAATCAGTACAGGCAGTACTGAGAGTATACAGGCAATCCGCGAACTCTATTTGATTTGAAAGATACCATCACATGTGAGGTTCAACAGATTTCTCTTGCCATGGTATGTGCTTCAGTGTTATCCACCATCTGTTGCATGTAAAGTGTCATCGTGTGTGAAGGCGAGCACATAGAAAATTTGTGATAAACAATAAAATGTTTTGCTTTTCTGTCGCTGGTCTGATCTTATTGGTTGTTTTCACTTTTTTCTTAGTCTCTGCCTAGCTCCGACGTATTTCGTGTTGCAGGTATCATTTCAACTCCATTTATAGTTTTTACTGTGAAAATCACATTCCAATAAAAAAAAGTAGGTATTGCAATTTGAAAATTTCAAAATTGTGTTACTGTAACCCTAACTGTGAGAGCAGGACTGTTGTTTTTTCACATTATTCTTGAGCACATACCTTAAAATACCTGCATCCAAAATTTCTTTACATTTCCTGGAATGGTATGATCGCTAAGGGCTCATATATCTGCAAAGTTTTTTTTTTTTATAATCACCTTGTATATTTACATGTTGTCATCAAGAAAAGTGCCAAATGTGAATGTACAATTCAAAGCCCAAACTTTGTGCTATGAATCTGTATATATTATTGCAACTGTAAAAAAGTAAAGTCATTACATAATGGAAAGGAAACCATATGTTGGCCACATCAGATTTGTTTTCCTTCATACTTTTATTGTCAAATACAAATATATTTTATGTATATATATAATTAAATAGTAATCTTTTCCTTTTTGCTTTTATTTACATAGGAAATTTTTTTTTGTTGACAGACATTTTCTACCTTTGTTGGAGTGGCAGCTCTGTCTCATTTGCCCTTTCGAAAAAACTTTGTTTTTGCCCCTAAAACTGGTGGATATGCTTGCTTATTTGTTACAGGTAATGTTATAAAGGGAGTAGTATTTGCTTTACAGTCATATATTTACTTTAGTTTGAGAATATTAATGCAAATATAAAAAATTTAAAAAAAATGTGATGACCAGTCAAGGTCCGAAGAATATCTTATATATAAGGTTGTCGCATTCATTGAAAAACTTGTCCATGGAAGGAAAGACGAGTGACATCACTGCTAGACCCGTTTCCTGACAGAGACGAGAAAAACTGAAAAACGTTGATTGAAAACTATTTAAATATTTATCCAATAGTAACTCTGTGCAAGCAATATAAAATAAAATAAAACAGTATATGCATAGTAATGTGAAGTTTATGAAAATAAATTCTGTCGATATGAAAAGAAATAGCAAATTTTTGATGAGAAGGGAAGCTATTAAGATTTTAACATAAGAGAAGTTTATACAAAGATTACTGAATGCTATGTTGAAAGATAATTGAATGGTCAGAGAAGAGCTAATAGTTGTTAGGTGCATTATGGGAATCTGTTTGAGAAGGATATAAATATATATTTCTAATCTAAATGGGGCAAATCAGTCGTCATTTAAATATTGACTGTATTCCGAGGTTTACAGGCATGAATAATGCAGTGTAAATTAGAATAAATATTTTCAGGCAATGCATAGCTTTTGTGCAGTTAAAAAATTTTACATGTTTTTGAAAAAATATGTTGTCCAGATTTGAGATAAAGTCAGGAAACTTTCAAAATCATCTGAAGAAAAAACAGTAATTGATTTAAATTTGAAAACACATATTTTATCAAACCATTGCAATAATAATTATTAGTCACGTCAAATGTAGTTTGTTAAGAATTTTTTTTTGTTAGTAAATTTGTTAATAAGGTTTCTGTTAAGGCATTTATATCTTGATCCGTCAAATTGCAGGGCTTCATCCTGAGTACGACAGAGTAGTTTCGATTCAATAAAAATGGTTTTTGTTCAAGAAAGGGATATTCATAAGTTAAAAGAAACTACTGTAATTTTATGAATAATTTTGTAAAAGCAAAATATATTTACAGTCTCATTAAAATGACACATTTACCCTTATTTATTTTAAAGCAAACGTTGAATGGAATCTTTTTAGTTTGAAGCTACCTTCCACATAAATATTAGACAAATTTCGGAGAAAAAAAAAAATTCGTCTTCGAATAAAATGATAAAAATAGCCTTTATTTCTTTTAGCATAAAATTCCAGATGATACCTTCGGCCCCCCCCTTTTATTTTCCACAATTTTCTGTCGCTTTTAAAGTGCCGATTGACGGAATTCTACAGTAATATCTGTACCATAAAAGAAAGTAAATGAATTCAGAAAGACTTCAAATAAACAAAATTAAACAGCAGATGTATATCATTAAATATATAGAAAAGGGGTTTTCTTTAAGCATATAAAATGAAAATATTAATTACATGCATTCAACATACAATGATACAATTTAAATATTTTAAAATCAAATCGATGACATTTTTCAGAAAATTATAAAGTTCAAATATTTTTTGTATAGGAACTATTAGAAACGGAATGGTACGCTTACTTTTACTTGACATAATATGTACCATAGCATTTATATGCAGGAAATTTTAAATTATTAAATTTTTGAAGAAATATGAATTTAATTGCAAATTGATAAAGATAATATGGAGAGTTTTATAGAAATAAATATTATTTAACTCTATTTTAACCAGGGTTGTTTGATTTAAATCGGCTTGATTTAAATCATGATTTAAATCACTTGATTTTTTTAAAAAAATCATTGATTAAAATCATTTTTTAATTTTGTCATTTCTTGAAGGTTTTTTTTTTGTATTTTTATGCTAAAATAACCTGGAACAGAATAAATATTTAAAATAATAAAATTCCACATCTAGACATCTTTAGAGTATATAAAAAAAAAACGGAAATATCCTTTCCTTAACTCTCAGTCAGTGGAGATAACACTATTTATTGCTTGGAGTATAAAATCAAGTAACAATGACAACTGACCAGTGGTGCCAACCTATTTTCTAATTTTATAGCTAAAAATCACTCAAAATATATCTAGAATTATCTAGATTTTCTGTCAGTTACCTATAAACATAGCTAGACAATATTTAACATTTTAATTGTTCTTGTGATGATTTATTGGAATCAGTGGTTGCGATACAGATTTTACATGCATATTTCAAGCTACAAAAATTTAAAATACCTTTTGAAATGTTATTTATATGTGCTGTAATAATTTTTACCATAGAAATAAGAAAATTTGGTTCCTTCCTTTTTTTGTGATTTTTGCTGGCGCATACCAATATACCAAACATTGTTGGGAATAGGATTGACCGGCAGTTTAGCAGATTGGGCTCCCCCACCAATCCCTACCCTCACCTATTTTTTAAGGACTTAAAAAATCACTTAGGGTCATAGGGCCCCTGGACATTATCCCCTTTGTCCCTCCCTCTCTTCAATTTGATAGTCCCCAACCTATACAGTACAAAAACTAAGGCTTTTTGGTACTTTTTGTTCTTGATCACAGTAGAAAAAAAAAACTTTTGAGAAAAATTGTAGCTCCACCTCTGATAAGAATATAAAACACTTTATTTCCACATTAACGAATCATAATCCTAATCTGTAAAATTTGAAGTGCCTGACTGAGAAATGATAAAACTTCATTTTCTATACATTTTCGATATGTAACCATAGCTTCTATGTCCTTCAAAATTTGGGGGAGGGGGGGGGGTTATAATCATAACATGTCCCATATGCGTGTGTCTTAATAGCCCTAATTTGACTGAATCCGAACGTGAAATAACACATTGTTCAAATTATAAAGTATTTTAGGAACAACCACTTTGCTGCAGTAAAATATAAAGAAGAAGGTGGCCAAAAATTGGTTTTGCCTCAAGATGTTCGATGGAATACCATGTTTGACCATTTACATAAAACATTGGTCAAAGTTGATGAAAATATGTGAGGAGTTCAGAGATAAAATTGATAGCCTTGTATACAACAGAGTCCTGAATTTTTCAATTAAAAGAAATGCTGAAGACATGCTCAAAAAGCTTGAACGAATCTCCCTATCTTTAGATGCAGTGCAAAAAGATAGCTCAATTTCCATAGCTGTGCACATATGGAAAAGCTAGAAGAAAATTTGACTGAACAAAAAATAGATAAAACAAACATGAAGCATTTTTCCATCCGCTACAATCAAGCACTGGGTGCTCCTCACTTTTTATCGTATTTATTGGACCCTCGATATTGTGGCAGCAAGCTGACAGAAACAGAGAAAAAATCAGCATTCACCTTTTCCATTGAAAAGTATATGACAAGTTTTATGCCAATAATAATGAAGTTTTTAGGCAAGGCTGATCCGTTTTATAATTTTCTATTTGAGCAAGATGTTGTTTCCCAAATGTCACCCTTGGGATGGTGGAAAACACACACACACATTTTAATTCTGCTTGTGTAGCTATCTCTACAAACAACAAAATCATCACCAAGGCTATTCAACAATTTTTTACTGCAGTAGCTACCTCTGCATCTGTGGAACGTATATTTTCTACATATGGATTAGTACATTCCACTCTTAGAAATAAGTTGGGCAATGAAAAAGCTGAAAAATTAGTTTTTCTGTACGAAACTTTAAATCAAATACTATGCCCTAAATGCTTTTTGTAAATAAACATTGTACAGTAGACTCTCGATATAATGATCCCAGCGGGACCATTGAATGTGGGTCGTAATAACCAATGGTAGTTATAAAGATCACACATAACATCTATGAGGATGCATCCAGGGCCAAAGTCTCTGGTCGATATATTGGAAAGGTCTCGAAAAAGAGGGTCATTATACCGAGAGTCTGCTGTATTACTTTACTGTTTACTTAAATTTGTATTTTCATGCTTTTTTTTTTTTTTTCCAATTTCCAGTGTTAGAAATTTGTACTAATAAAAAATCATTTAAGAGACTCAGATGAATGAAATTACCTGTTAAATGGTATGTTTTTATTATATAAATGAAAAAGGTATTATTAAATATTAATACTTAAAAACATCATCTTTCTTTAAAATCTTGACTTTTTAATAAGCTTGTCATAATCCCTTCCCTTTTCAAGTCCTTCATAATATCAAACCTAATAGATTTTAAGATATCATAGCTCTTTATTAATATAAATTCAAATAAAGAACTTAAAACCGCATAATAGTTCCATATAATTAATATAGCCTAGATTTATAAATTGAATAAAATAACTCAATTAAAAAAAACCCTATTTATTTAAAAAGTCTTTGGGTTTTTTTAACCCCTGCATATATTTTTTAATCTTATATTAATATATATTCAATTAATTTTTTTAAAATTATACAGTACATTAATATAGTCTAACCTACCTTCTGATCTGAAAAATATAAAAAATTGATTTTGTAAAAGGCTAATTTAAATCAAAAAAATCCGATTTAAATAAAAAAAATCTGATTTAAATCAAAAAAATCCGATTTTTTTGATTTTTTTAAAAAAATCATGATTTTTATCCACCCTGATTTTAACATATTTCTCATTAATTTTATCCTATTTCAAACCTTTAATACATAATACAGACAGTAAAGTGCACAGTCTCTATTTAATGAATTTGAATGGAATATGTGGTTTAAAATCTTTAATATGTTGTAAAATTGATTGTTAAAAAATACTATATTAAAATCCATATTCATACAATATATTTGCAAGTAAAAATATTAATAAAGATTATCAGTTTACACATGAAATATGTAAATTTTGTGTAAAAAAGAAGCTGAAAGTATTTGTTATACGAAATCACCTGGAAAATCATATTCTTGTCTTAGTATATAATTTGTCAAACCACTGTTTTTGACTCCTTCATCTGTTAATTACAGCAATTTAGTTTGGTTTGCATTCAAATTTGAGGTCATTTGTCATATTTCAGAGTTAGCACATTATTTTAGGAAACATTTCGTTTATGTTTAAAGCAAGGCATTTTTAAATAAAACCATGCTGTTTTCCAACATTTTTCTACGAAGCGCCGCTGGTCTACAGATTGGAAGGTTTAGCAGTGATGTCACAACTCGTCCAGAAATGTTACCATGGGGGGAATAGCGAACAAGACAACCTGTTAATATTCTATTAACCTTGCTAACCAGTAAGATTTTCAAAGTTCATTTTCAATCTTTCTAAAAGTTAATAGAAAACAGTTTTCCATCACCAAAGCACAAACACTTTCCATAATTTCAAGATTCCTGCTTGTTGATGGCATGCCTGAACTGTGATCATTATGAACAGACGTTTGTTCATCCTTGAAACAATTGCACCAGAGTTTTGTGTCATCTCCATAGCATTATTCCTGAAAGCGTGCTAGAAAATCTTCCTGATTATTTCAGACTCGGCATCAAGATTTTTACAAGACTTGCTGAATGGTGTTGCTCAACACGTTAGTTCATTATGGTTCAAGATGGATATACAGTAAGTATGAAAAACATAACAAACCCAGGTGCTTGCCTTCTTGGTTGTAACTAAGTCAAGCAGTAATGAAAGAATTCATGCATGCCCATTAAGGTCAAATGTATCTGCTGACACTGCCCTGCCACAGAGTTCGCACTAGTTTACATGAAAGGAAATAAGGTTGAATACTTTTTGATTACAGTAGTATGTCTATGATCGAATCAATAACATAAGTCCAGGCTTGCTTATACTTTAATAATTGCATTTTTAACTTTGTGAAAGACCATTTTTGAAATAGGACATTTCTAAACAGTTTTCATGGCTTTTGTATTTTTTATAATTTAAACAAAGTTGACAGTGTGATTGTTAATTTGTTATAGTTAATGAATTCTTTAATTTTATTATAGTTTTTTTCTTTTTTTTTTTCAGGACTCTTTTCAACTAGAATATAGAATGAGTACTTTTCTAAAGGAATGCAAAGAAGCTCTTCCTTGTCAAGAATCTGAAAAAATATTAAAATGTTTAAAATTGTCGATTTTTTCATATTCTGTTAGACCAAAATATACACATGTTTATTGTACCTTAATAAAAATGAAAACTATGTAAACATTTTCTCATCTTTTTATTTGAAAGTTTATTAATGTGATTTTTTTTTTCAGCCCTTGGTGTTCAAGCAACTTAAAAAGAGTCATTATTACACAAATTTTGAAATTCATTCTTGATTAAAATAATTTTTTTTTAATTTCTGTTATACAGCTGGTAACTGTTTAACATTTTTAATGCTTCCATGTAAATAATGGACATACCATTGTATTTTTTGGTGGTGTGCACAGAAATGATGGCTATAGCTGTCTTGAATATTATCCTATATTACAACGCATCATATTTTTATATATTTGCATCTTTAAAACTTGACTAAAATTTTTTATGAAAGGCAGTGAATCTACCATTAGCAGGTACAAGATAAAAATTTAGCGAGGTCTCAACTTTGGAAAAAACTATTTACACCCCCTAACTATTTATATCCTCTTTAGAGGTAAATGAGTATTATTTATGAGTTTAATTGTTAGGCTAGTTAAAAAGATTCCAATATACAGCCTCACTTCATTTGTGTGATCCAGGTGGATCGAGATCAACAATTAAAAAATTATTAGATACATGCTAAAGAGCAGTTATGATGCTATTCAATCTGCTTAATGAATCAGTTGCTAGTGAATGTGATATTTATATTTTGTCAATTGGAAAAAAAAAACTGAAATCAAGATGCTTGAGAATGCTGAACTAAGATGCCTTGTGGACAGACACCCTAGGGAACATGACATTGTTGGAAGAAGACTGATCCCGTGCCAAAGGCGTACCTTTCTTTGAAGAAGATAAGCCTACAATGTTTACAAAACCAATGTGAGCAACTTAAAACATTCACCACTATAAAAAAAAACCTTTACTTTAATGCCATAAAACATTGATTAAAACTATCATCCAGTTTTAGAGGCAAAGGCAGTTCTTGCCTTCATTATTGCTAGTTTTTAATTTGAAGGCCTCCTAAATTGGTTAATAATTTTAATCAACCTTGTATGCTGTTAAATAGGAAAATAATTCTTTTTTGCGTGTGTTTGTGGATTATTCCTGACAGCTGTTTGAGTAATTTTTTTTTTCTAAGCATTAGCCTTCCCCTGATTAAGTTTATTTCAATCAAGACTGGACAACTTCAATCGGTGGTGTGGAAGGTATTATCAAACTCAAATACAATAGAATTGTAAGAAGAAGCTGGAACCTAAATTATTTTTTCACTTCAATCAAGTTTTGTCCCTTTGGAAATAACTTCTATGAATGGTATTCTTCAAATGTTAATATTTATAGGATGAATTAAATAAAATGATGACAAAAATGTCCATCCCTGAGAATCAAAAGACAGCATTTAAATTTTGTGCAAGAAAATCTTTGACACATTTAACTAAATGTTTGATTGATTAATATTGCTACTTATTCATTTTTTTATCTTATAAAATGTGTAAACGTTACAGAAAAATGTTTTAAAATTGAATAACAGGAAAATAATAGATAAGTTGAGGCTTTTATTTATATCTGAGTAAAAGAACATAAGTAATAATTTGCATACATATTATTTCAAAATATTAATTTTGATTGATTTTCTGCATTCTGAAATAAGTCATTATTTAAATTTTAATGTGACATTTACATAATTTTGACTTGTAAAGTGAAACAAATATTTAACATTATCATAGGATTTAAAGAAGTGGGGAGAGATTAATTAAGTTAATCAAATTCGAAGATCGTAGTTTTAACCTCCACTTGGAAGCACGTCACACATATATACATATATTAGACATGTAAATTAGTGAAAGTTAATTATAAAAAACCCTAACACCATTTCTGCTAAAATGAACTGGTTTACAACGTAAAATGCAGCGCAAATCAAGATTAATAAACATACGTACGTTTCGAAAATTAACTGGATTTTCTTCAGTGTAAAAATACTTTTTACATTGAAGACGGTAATCCAATTAATTTCCGAAACATACGTAGGTGTATATATCTTGATTTGCTCATCATTGTACGTCATAAACCAGTTCATTATTGGTTTTGCGTGTGCCAAGTCACGTGCCTTACCAATCTCTCGTTTGTGGGGGGGGGGGAGAGGGGTTCCAATCTAGGTGTCTTAACACGCTTATTCGACGTGCAATATAACGTTATCAAATGGTTCTAGAAACACGTGCTTATCTATAGTACTATAAAAGTTCTCTGAACAATAGTATTCGACGTGATATACCACGTGAAAAAGTTGTGTTATAGCACCAATTCTGTACGTACTTTTCGACGGTGTTTTGCTGTGACAGATAGACGTCATTCGGCACGTGCTACTAGAACGTGCTCTGTACGTATCCACAGTACGTACTGTGTACGTGCCCGTAGTACGTGATCGAAACGTTTTCGTAGTACTAAATCTGTATGTGCTCTGAACGTGCCGGTGCTACTTGGGTAGGGTCGCAGGTTCTACATCTCCCGAGGGAAGAAACCAGACTCATTTTGTTGAGTGGAGAGCGGGTGGTTAACCTTCTCATTTCCAAAGATATCATGTTTGATATTCTTTGAGCTTTTGAGCCTTTTATTTTTCTTCTGCTTTGTGGAGAGCGTGTTACTAGATTTGGAGTATGGTCTTATATGTATCTATATTATTTAAGTAAAGGGTACTTATTTTGCGATGCCAATGCATAAATTGGCTTAATTGTGCTGAAATTGTTGAAATTAAAATTTAAATTGTGGCATGCAATTTTCTCTATTATTTAAACGAAGAAAATTTATTTATTTTGTTATTTTATATAACTACCCTGCTTTAAGTCACAAGAAGCGGCTGGTACATTTTCTAGTTTAAATTATATGAGAAAAATATTATACTTATAACACAAAGCAAATAGAAGTTACGAGTTTTTTGTGTATACTGTAAAATTACATTATTATGACAAAACACGCTTTGAATGCTAGCTCCTCATATATAGATGTTTAATAAATATTTCTTTCGTTAAAAATCACAAGTAAGATTTCAAATTAAACAAGAAAGATCAATCATGCATAAAGCATTGATTATGAAACACTTTTCAACTGTGCAATTTTATTTAAACATCTCTAAAATGCGAAACATTCAGCTCTGATATATTTTGAATTAACGCAGTACTACAATAATTTATTATATTTGAAAACTTAAAACTTTATCGAAAAAAATAAAGTATCTTCAAATGACATCATCGAATATAAATCGTCAGACTCCCTATGTAAAAGCTGTGAATATTTCATTCCTACACTTTTATTCCAGACTTCAGAGTTAAATAATTTTGCGTGAAAAGAATTCAGCAATTCTTATACAACTCATTTTAGATTCACTTGTTTACATTCTGCATCCATTAAAATTAGGTTTCGTTATAGAAATAATTAAAGTTTGATGATCATTTAAACTCAAAAATTTTGTAATTGCGTTGGCGCAGAATATAAATGCTTAGAAAATTCGCAAAATTAAAATGGTTTTAGGATGGATGCAACACTAAATATAAATGTAAAAGAACTTTAAGAATCACGATTTTTACTCTGGGAAAAAAGATGGATGCCACATTTTATTTTGAAGTGGGTCAGGTGATCTTTTCATATTATATGGGTGTAATTATTATTTTAATTTTTATTTAAAAAGCTACCGAACATATTTTGCTGAAATTTCATTGTATATATTTTATGGGATAATTTGAATATTTTCTTAAATTTTCGAAGCAATTTGTAAGTTTTAACTTTTAAAATTTGTTTGAATAATTAGTATCAATGTATTTCATTTTTTTTAACCCGGATTCAATCCAAAACTAATTGGGTGATATTATTCATTTACATTCCCATATGTCCCACAGATCGTCGCAACAGCATACTAAAATTTCGTTTAGATAAAGTCATCCTTACGGCAGTTATCGTGCGAACGGACAGACAGAATGAACAAAGTCATAAACACTTTTCAACTATGTTGGAAAGTGTTAAAAGGCAGCTTTTACGGCACAATTCCGCTTATAATTCGATTTTATATCTGTTTGTAATTAAAATGCTTTCCTTTCCAAATTTAGGGCACGAAACATTAAGAAGTTCATTTGACTCAACGATGAGGAAACTAGCTACGACGGTTTACAGTCGGTACGGCACTTTCTCCCTCCCGTTTGTATGTTCTTGAAGGAATCGTCTGCGATAAACTATGGCTAGCCCGCTAGAACACACAATCAAGACCGCCGATAAAACTTCATCACAGAAAAGATGTTACGGAAAAATTGGGCTAATAAAGACTGCAAGGGTGAGAAACATATAATAAAAAAAAACTATCCTAGATGGCGCTTTGGTCGACTCTCCCTGAAAGATTTCCCCCCATATCTGATCAAAGCAAAACACTTAGGGGACCATCCATTTACTCTTTGTGTGATGACAGAGCTGGGAAAATAATATCCGTGTGTCTTCCTCGATAGACATCTACATTGGCGGGAGCCGAATGCTTTTGTTTCGGCCGGGAAAAAACAGGAAAATTAATTGGGACCGGGATCAATGTGGGAAAACTGATAGGATTATTAATAGTTGTCAGTCATATTTTATCGGGGGGAGGGGGCATTTTTGGTGTTTTGTCTGCTCCGGATTGAAAGATGGCGATCAAGGATTTATGGGAACGCTTTTTGAGGATGGTCTTATTGGGGCAAAAGATGGTGGATGGCTGCGAGGAATAAATCAAATGGCGCAGATCGTAATTTGTTCGAAAGAAGCCTTCATTCTTGGAAATTTTTCTTTCTTTCCTGCCAGTTTCTTTGCATTAACATATTGATTCTTTGTTAATTCTTGAATAGTCTTCGATTTGGGAGTTGCAGTATTTGTTATTTATAACAATGTTGTAACACACAGCAACTTTGAGATTGGCAGTTTCAACAAAATTGCAATTGTGAGGTGAGCAGTACATCAACTTTCCTACTGACTCTAATTTAATTTTCATTTTATTTTTCTGTTTATATTAACATATCGATTATTTGTTCTTGAATAGTTTCAAGTTTGGGAGTTACAGTATTTTTAACACTTTACAACATAGTTGAAAAGTGTTTATGACTTTGTTCATTCTGTCTGTCTGTCCGTTAGCACGATAACTGCCGTAAAAATGACCTTATCAAAATGAAATTTTAGTATGTTTTTCAGACGGTCTGTGGGACCTATAGGAATATAAATAAATAATATCAATCAATTAGTTTTTTATTGAACCCGGGTTGAAAAAATGAAATACATTGAATCCTATGGGACCTAATTTTTCGAACATTTTTTAAGCAAATTTAAAATTCACGAATTGCTTCGAAATTTTTAGGAAATATTCACATTATCCCATAAAATATATAAAAAAAAATTCAGTAAAATATGTTAAGTATTTTTTTTATTAAAAATTATTTAATATAGGAAAAAAAAAATCAATTAAATTCTGACTTTTGGGATATCCTCCAGAAAGAAAAAAGAGATATATTATATAATAAATATCTTTCCAAGTGTTTAATCATTTTGTATATGAGAGAGGCTTCACATTTTAAAATAAATTTGGTAGATAACAATTTTTCATTTTTTTTCATTTTATATAACTCTTCATGATATACTTATTTGATAGCATTTTTAACGCGTTTTCCTACGTCCTAGAGAGTTAACATTTGGTACACAGATTAAATTTGTTCAACATTTTATTCGACAAAAATTTGGTGGATCTTTAAATATAGATCATACATGTTTTTCTAAATAGCCTGCAAATAATCCCCGTTCGCTTCTATAAATCATTGTTGTAATATTGTTAAAAATTCTGATGTGGGCAGTACATGTCTTTCCCTGCAGACTCATATTCATGTTCTCTTTATTTCTTCAATAATAATTTGAGTTTATCTGCACAAAATAACAGCCATAAGTATTTTAAATGACATTGAATTTGCACGTTAAACTTAAATTTGGCTCTCATTTGATAGCTGGACTTATTGTCAAAGGTGGCGTAGCGAAAACGCGAAAAAACTAGAATATCTCAAGAACGGCAAGTCCTAGAGTAATGGGGTTAGTCTTATTCTTTTTGTTGTCAAAAATCACGTATAAAATAGGAATTTAATGGATATAATTGAGCACACGTAGTCTTTTATTTTTATATTTAACGATTTTTGCGGGCCATTTCGCAAAAATAGCCAGTTCCTTTTTCCCGAATCATACTAGAATAACCTACAAATGATTTATATACCAAATCTTTTTTAATTTGGTATATAAATCTCTTGTAAGTTACTGAAATATTATACACCAAATTTTGTTAAATTTGTTCCATTAGTTTTTAGCTAGAGTGGATAAAGGCAATTTCTGCCGGCCATTCCGTAAAGAAGGCAGATTCTTTTATTACGAATCGTACTATAATCTAATGAACATCAGGATTTCCCACAAAAAACATACCTACCAAATTTTATGAAATTCGGTCCATTAGTTTTTCAATTAGAGTGGATGTAATATCCTCACAGACACACAGAAACATACACAGATACACCCTTACACACACAGACGTCTTCCTAAAAATAGTTTTTTCGTGTTCTAGAAGTCCCAAAACGTGTAGATCCTTTGAAAATTCGAGTTCCGATCTTCGGCACGATTCCAATACTTTGAGTACATACACACACACACACACATATATTATCTGTGTATCTGTGTATTATCTGTGTATCTAAATTCCGTGCCTATGCAATTACAATAGTTGTAATTTTAAATGATCCCTAAACTTTTATTATTTCTTCAACGAAGCCTAATTTTAACATATGCAGAATGCAAATATCTCAAGCGATTGTAAGGTGAGTTACATAAGAATTGCCGAATTTTTTTCACACAATATTATTTAGCTCTGGTGTCTAGAATACAAGTTATATGAATGAAATATTCATTGATTTTGCATAGAGAATCAGATGATTTATGTTTCGATACAGTTTTAAATATTTAAGTATAATAAATTACTGTAGTACTGTGATAATGTAAAAGATATCACCACTGAATGTATCACATTTTAGAAATTTTTAAATGAAATTGCATTTCAGCTGGAAAGTGTTCCATAATCAATGCTTATGCATGATTGATCTTTCTTGTTTATTTATAACAATGCTGTAACGCACAATAACTTTGAGATTGAAAACTTAACAAAATTGCAAATGTGATGCGAGCAGTACACCAATTTTCCTACTGACTCTAATTTAATTTTCATATTTTTTTGTTTTCTATTTTTATTGAAATTCTACGGGATATTCATACCCATAAAATCCTCTTATTGAGGGATTTTTCAAAATTTGGATTGTCGATTTTTACTTTCCTATATTATGTAATATAATGTACAGAAAGTATCTTTTTCACGAAAATTTTCTAATTCGCGATTTTCATGCCAACATATGTTTTAAGGCCTCCTAAACACGTTTTGTTCTATTTTTGGAGTGATGTCTCTTTGTTTGTGTGTACGATTTTTTATGTACACAATAGCGACTACAAATATTAATGAATTTTCATGAAACGTTATATCCAGCTCTGTTGTTAAAATATGAAGAACTAGATAGATTTTTCTTTTTAAATTCGAGTGAAAACTTCGAAATTTATTTGAAATTTTATATTTTTTTAACATTGCAGAATAGTGTAAAATTTGACATAATTATGCATGAAATGGTTTATTTATGGTTCAATGATCACGAGGCTTAATAGTTTCAATTATTGTTGTGAAAAATAACAGGGATACAATTTTTTTTGTCCGTGACGTCATTATCCCCCCCCCTTCCTCCTTGGGGGGCAAATTAACTTGGGGGTACATTGTCAATTATGGTATCAATCGAAAGATATTTTAAGCCGTTTAAAGTGAAGGGTAACGCACTATAATTATAATAATTTGGACCCATGATAGTAATTTTTAGAATTTATTTTGTAAAATTTGGGGGGATAAAACTACTGAAAATGGATTCTGGTATGAGAAAGTCGAGTGAGTTGTATCTTCTTTCTGTTTATGGTTATTGTTCCATTGACATAAACGTTAGACATACAAAATTTTAGACTTATTCTTGTATTCTAAGTATACACACATGAATCAAGAGGATCCAGATGCTATAAAATAATTAATTCGGAAATTTCATAAAAAAACTGATATATAATCTGTCAAGGATACGGTAACTAATGATGCTGAAAACTGACGCTGCAGCGTTTTTAATACTAATAACGTATGGGACTATAAATAAATTGGCCTTTCTGTGTTTCTGGGTGGTGATGGTGGTGGGGAAGAAGGGGGAGAGGGAGGGTTCTAGGAAACTTTTTACCCTTGAATTTGTTTACACCGGGGGAGATCTTACACCTTTCTGGTAGGTCGGACGGTCTGGGTTTCAACAACAACACCGGGGGATATATCGAAGATCTAGCAGAATTCAATTAAATTTAATTACAATTTGCATTTCATTTTTAAAAACTTCAATTATGCAAATGTTTTTATTTTAAGGTATAACTTCTATACTTTTGCATTCTAATTAGCAATAATTATTTTTTTCTGGAAGCAGTAGTTTTATCGCAATCACGCTCGCAAGCAAAATGTATTAAAATAAAATTGTAATAAATTCGTGACATTATACAATTTTTTAAAATATTATTTTCAGATTCATCTTATTGAAAACATTATCCTATATGCAACATATATTCACTCATTAGACAATTTTTTTTTAGGTATTATTGATTCATACATTGTAAAACATTTGCAACCATGTTACTGACAGTTTCAGAGGAATCAACTGCGCGTAATGGGGAGTAAGGTTCCTGATGGTTATGGATAATGTATATTGATTGATGATTCTCTATTTAATACTTCTTTTTTAATGTCTAGGCATATTTTAAGTTAGGGTTATTTGAGTTACAACGTCTCTCTCTCTCTATATATATATATAATCAGTCCGAAAAGGAAAATGAAGATTTGAAAGCAAAGTACCAAAAATTGGCAGGGGGGCTGTGACCCCCTCACCCCTGTTAAAGCAAGCTTTATGTCGCGACAACACTCCCGGAGGCCGGTACATTGCAATAAAATGAACTTTGGCAATTCTTGTATTTACAGTTTTTTATACAATGTGTATATATATATATATATAGAGCTGGATCTCGACAATTATATCTTATATTTGTTTGTGTATGTTGTCTATTTACATCTTACAATTTGATACATTCGTATTCTTTTTTGCAATATACCGGCTCTCCGGGAGTGTTGTCGCGACGCAAAACATGCTTAACCGGGGTGAGGGGGTCACAACTTCCCCCGGCCATCTTTTGGTATATTGTTTCCATCCATACCTCTTTTCTTTTTGAAAATATATATATATATATATATATATATATACAAAAATGACGCTTCGGCAGACGACAATTAGCTGAATGTTTTAGAAATGAAGCTGGAATTTTCATGAACGCCTGTAATTGCTGCTTTTCTGATTGTTTGCCGGAATTATCAACAAAGTAGTTGAAAAAAATGAGCAAAGTTTGCAGAATGTTTTACGGTGTAGGAGAAAAGGTACACGATAAAATGAAGCATGGGAGTTCACCCTGTTTATGGCACTTTAAAGTTCCCGAGAGCCTTAAAGGGGTGAAATTTTTTCACGGCCCCCTCGATTACGCAACGCAACGATTACGCAACGCAAGTTTGCTTTAGGGTAAGCCCGTCACGTTATCGAGTGTGGCCGTGATTTTGTTAAAGCTTAATCAAATAGAAAGTGTATTGAATTGCTTCCCCTATGTTGCAAATACGATTTTGAGGGATACAAATGTGTTACAAATACAATTTTGAGGGAAACAAATGTGTTACAAGTACAATTTTTGCGTTTTCCCCCTGTGTTACAAATACAAGCTTTTGGGATACAAATGTGTTACAAATACAATTTTTGTGTTTTTCCTCGGTGTTACAAACCCAATTTTTGGGGGATTTTTTGTTTAGTCTGTGTACAAGTGAGGAAACAGGACCATGATTAGTTAGGAATAAGGTAAAAATAAAGTAAAATATTTTGAATGTGTGCAAAAGTTGATATTGATTAAAGGTAAGGTCGATTGATACTAGTGAGCAAAGATTCGAAGGTAAGGTTGCTCGATGCTAGCGTTGAGACCCAGACCCACCGACCTACCAGAAAGGTGTAAGGTAACTGTATGGACGGCCGGGAAGTGCCACCCAATTTAGACCGGAACCCAGTGGGGGAGGCATCCACAGGGACCGTATCCTCCTTCCCCTACCACCAACCTCTCGGAAGGACTTACGGACCCACATGTTTAACGTGATCGTACTCCGCATGAACACGGCGGCATTTGTGGTAGCGTGCAAATCTAGCGCGCAAACCACGGGGATACCGCACCCGAGATGGCCAACAGCACGCGGTGTTCCGAGGTGGTCACCCACCAAGTACTATCCGCGCCCGATGCTGCTTGACTTCGGTGATCTAACGAGAACCGGTGTTTTCAGCACGGTACGGCCGTTGGCCTTTGCTCGATGCTAGCGTGCAAAAATTCGTAGAAGCAGTGAAAAAATTTATGCTAGGTTTTATTCAATGGTCCATATCCATACTACAAGTGTGCAAAGATTAGTTTTCTAGATCACAGGGGGCTTTTGCGGGGTCAGAGAAAACTTTTCGAAACAACATATTTTTTTCTCTTCGCTGCCCCCCACCCTCCACCCCTGGGAAGGAATCAAAAATCCGGCTCCGTCTAATTCTGTGCCGTGACTGTTACCATAAATGTGCATACAGTCTTCACGTTTATAAGTGAACTTCTGGAAGGTCAGAAATTGTACAAACATGCTAGAAAATTATGATAAAAATGACATATTTTGAACGGGAATTTTTGAAAAAACATTATTTAGTATGCTATTAGGAATTACACGTGTATAAAAACATCAGCAACGTTGGGTATCTCTGTCAGTGTCAAAAATTATTTATTCAATATGATACTTGAGGATGTTGAAATCGCGATGTTCGTGCGGCTTTTTTCTTAATGCGATAGCGTTGGGTTGATTATGTTCAGGGTGCGTGGTACACATCTAAAGTGAAAAGGGTTGACGTTTCACATTTAACAGATGGCTTGTAAAACGGCGCTTTTGAAACTAACGTTTTTTTTTAAATTTTGATAGTGAATCCGATAAATAAACAAAAAACAATGTGTTGCAGTTATATGTGTCTTGATAGGGGTAAAACATCTGTGAAAAAAGTTATTTTCAGAAAAGAATCATGTCGTTGAGTTTAAAGTCGAAATAAACCTTTCTCCGCATTTTATTTATCATGTTAATCTATGGCCAGTGGCTGTAATTTTTAACGATGAAGGAGCACTAACGACATGTTTCTTCAAAGAGCACTTATTCTTTCGAGGAACACCAGCAATCAATTGAGTACTTTCAGGAGTACTGCCACCGTCAATATTACACAATCACTGCAGTGTTCATAGGGAAATTCTTAAGCATCCCAGTATCTTTGTGAGGAAAAGTTTATCAATCTACACGTTAGATCTATAGAAATGTTACTCAATTAAAAACAAAACGATTGCAACGCCTCTAACGGAGAATTGAAAAGTTTAAGATAACGAACTCGAGGAAGATGAAGGATCATAACCCCCTCTTGTAAATACTGATGGGAAAATACTAGTTTTCTATATTGAAAACCGAAATCCAGCATTTTATTCTTACCAATTTGATCTTAATTCCCTCCCTCATTTTCCGAAAAGTTTTAGTTTCACTTGAAAAGTAACAAGCTGTAGCAAGAAAGTGAACCAAAACAGTGAAATCGGTAAGGAGGAGGAGGTCTCTCCGTAAGGCTAGAAGAATCCGTCACAGTAAACTATAATTTCTAAAATATAATTGCTGACAGTAAATATAATATTTAAATAATTATAAAGTTCTTTAAGAGGAATTTTATTAATTTTATACTTTCACGTTTCTAAATTCAGAAATTTAAAAATTAACTTTGAAATATTATGTTTCTAATTTTGTGTTTACTCTTTGATCTTTGGTGATGCACTATAAACATGTTTGTTATGACATCGGGTAATCCTGTCCTGGTTCAAAGCGGTAGCACTTTCAATTCTAGAATATTAAATAGGTGCTTTAAAGTTGTTTCAAAGAATCTTTTGTAGTGCTTCTGTTGCTGTTATAGCGAATGCTTAACCTTTTGATTCCTGAAACTATCGCAGCAAGGAAATAATACACGACAAAACATTCTAGGATTAGAAATTTCGATCAATCAAGCTGTTGAATTTTTGAAATGAAAATGGCAACGACTCCATTTTTCAGAGTAACGATGTTCCTATTCCACTTCCTTCCTCAAATTAATTAAACAATAACAGCTACGTACACCCCAGGCAAGTCTTTCTTCCTTTTCAGCGGAATTTTAAATCGCACACTTCTGCTTCTTGTCATCGTGGCCCAAACAAAATGGCGCTGCGCTTATCGGATTCCATTTGGAATAAAAGATTTCCATTTCCGGCTTCCGGTTTTACGTTCAGATATTCCAGTTCCATCCCCTTTGTTCCGTGGTGTGGTGCGACCACCGATAGGACACCAGGCAGACGTTCTTCCAAAAGTTCTAAAGTATATCTTGCACTAGATTTATGTTCGGAGATTGAACTCTATTATCCATTTTACTCTGCTGTAATTGTTAAGAAAACAATGGTGCTTTGCATTCATGTTTTCTGTTTGCACAATGGCTTTCGAGTGCACGCGTTTTGTGCATAGGCCTAGGGCAAAAATTTGCAATATAATGAGTCTACAAAAAATCACTTTTGGGATTGTTGCCAAATGTTTAATTACTTACAAACTATGAGGAAATATTTTTTTTAATATTTTTAATAATAAATTTCTGCCTGTATCGTAAAAGGTATATCTTTGAAATTTTAATTAAAATTCATTTTTTGCAGTAAAATATTCACTCTATACATATGATACAATTTTCTGCAAGTAATGAGTAAATGTTTAAGAAATATCAAATAGTTTATTGTTTTTAAAACTCGCATATATTCTAATCTAATTTGGCTCTCCAAAGGAAAGCATTTTACTTAAAGTCTATAATGAAGTGAAAGGCAATGAAAATCGTAATGAAGAGGACAACTAAAATTAATTGTAAATAAATAAAATCAGATATCTATTTTCCTGCATGTGTTACTTTAGTCATTGTAAGTATCCCAAAAAACAAAATGGCTTTAGAACATCGAGCGCATTGTTACCATCACATGAATGAACCTTATGTCGTGAATTATTGCAAAAAATTGTTAGTAAATTCATAACTTCTATAGATAGGTTTAAAGCAGAATTACAAACGCAGCCATTTTTGTGGCTAGTGTAGTCATTTTTGGATTCAGAACGTTTGAAGAAATGGCAAAATCTAGGCAAATGGTGAAGTTGTCCACTCTGGCACCATCGCTCATATAAGTAAAATGAGGTGGCATCATCTGTTGTTCTAATCATCACAGTTATGAAAATTGAACTATATTTTATTTTGGCATATAGTTTCTCTGCTTTTTTTATTAGTTCATTCTTTGTAGAATTCCATGAAGTTCTCAACACAAATAACTAAATCTTTTCACACGTTATCACTAGTGACAACCGATTTGCACGTCTGTTCCTAATGGCGCTCTGTGCTCCACGGTTACAGACATTCAATAGTGTCTTAAAACATTCTTTTTTCTTCCGAAAGACAGTTGAAAACTACCGAAAAACGTTCATTTTTGAACAAAAAGTGCAATATATTTCACATCCAGATATATTCTCACGTAGTCCACTCTCTCTCTCTCTCTTTGGCCGTATCCCACACACAAACGCCTTCTGCCTTTCGCAAAGGCGACAAGATAAAAATTCAATTTCTTTAAAATAAACGGTTTTGTGTTGAGGTCTTTTCATTCTGTAAATGGTTTGTAAAAGACGATGGATGGTTTCCAAAACTTTCGAGAAAGGTCTCTTGCTTTTTCTGCCGCGATCACGGTTTTTGAAAGGCGACTTTGATGCATGGTGGGCAGTCCTATGTCCACGTAGAAATCCGGCGTGAAAAATTTGAAAAGAACGTGTTCGTGAATTTTGTTCGTTGAGAGACCTCTTTTGTTGGAAGTTTTATAGCGGGGCAGATTTTCCCCCTTTTCACCCTGCTGAGGAGGCTGCTGTAACATGGCGAAAGAATAATTGATTAAGTTCAGAAGTGAAAACTAGAACACATAATGCAATATTGTATTATATTGCCGATGTTAAGCGATAAAAAAACTATAACTTCAAATTTATGATATATTACTTATAGCAAGCCCTATAATGCTGATATGTCCAACTTTTGCAAGCAAGGGGACACCAAATGTTTTGCTCAATATTCTTCTATGGGCTTTATTTTTCTTTAAAAATTCCTCTATGGTTCTAGAAAATGATATGGTTACAGGATGCATCACATTTTATTAACGTTCATTGCAATATTTCATCAAGATTAAATATCTTAGAATATAGTATCGATAATAGAAAGTTATGAAAAAGTTATTCTAGTTATACAAGATCAATTTAGCTTTATCAATAACTATTTTATTTAAAGTAGATAAGGTTCGTTCTGGATTCAACCTACAGACTCTCATTGAACAGTCTGAACAGTCTTAACATGGATATTAAAACGCTCACCATCATTATTAAAACACAGGTGGCCAGATAGGACTCACGGAACGCTGGATAGACAGTCCCTGGAATGAATATTTACGTACGCACCGTAATTACTGAAACATAAGTAGACAAGGTTCATTAGTTGAATTCGACTCATAGACCTCACATTGAACAGTCCTAGCATGATGACTAAAACGCTCACCATCATCATTAAAACACAGGTATGATAGGGTTCGTTGACCAGATTGGACTCATGGAACACATGATAGACAGTTCCTGGAATGAATATTAAAAATCTCACTATCATCACTGAAACACAAGTAGACAAGTTCCATTAGTTTAATTTGGCCTACGGGCTGCTAGTTTGATAAATCACACAACACATGACCATTAGACCTCTATATAAGATTTATTAAAATGACCATTAGACCTCGATATGAGATTTACTACACCAGTTTAACAGTTCTGGCATGATGAATATAATGTTCGTCATCGCCATTTAAACACAGGTAGATATGTATCATCGTTTACTGGATTTTATATATGAACCGCCAGTTGGACAGTCTTGGAATATTAGTAAAAGAGCTCACAATCACCATTAAAATACAGTAGACGAGGTTCGTTGGCCGGATTGACCCACTGGCCGCCAGTTTCACAGTCCTAATATAATGGTTCAAACATTTTCCATCATAACTGAAATATGGACAGTTAAGCCACGTGATGAGGGTTTAATCATAGAGACTGCATTGGAAGACTGCGGGTGGTGTTTTTCACAGTGAAAATACAGCACATTTTCCTTAGAACATTTTTCACGAAATGCGTCCATTCTTTGGTAATTTGCTGAAATCTAGCTCTAGTCTAATAAAATTCCTATCCTTTTCCTTTATTAGCAATGGCACACTGAACACATTGTATTTTTCTTTTAATACGATAGATTTCTTATTAAAAGAAAAAAAATATTCATGAAGAATTTCTTTAGGACATTTCCTAAAAAACGATCATTGGGTGCACTGGAATGAAATGGACCATTCAGGGGGTTTCATTAAAATAAATGGACAGTTAGGTGGTACAATTGAAAGAAATGGGCAAAATTTAAAATAATGGACGATTAATGGATATGAGTATAATTGAAAGAATCAGATAGTTTAGAATGCCGTGAATAAGGGCATAGAACCGATGTTCTAAATCATTTTCGATTATAGATGCTAACTAAATTAATGTTTCATATATATTTTTATGAATTTTAATTTATTAAATGTATGGCACATTCACATGTTCACACATTTACTGTGTTTTAAATGAGTCATACATTTGATTCCTTTATGATTTTATATCATCCTGAGTGAGGAGGATTCCTTGGTGTCAAATCTGCCCAGCAAGGGGTCCGCGACATGCTAAAGGTTGTCAACCACCCATTCGAAGGAGAAATTAGCGAATCGATTGATCGCTGTAAATTTTTGTTCATCCGTACGTATCTTTGCGACGATTGGAGGAAAAATGTTGTATATAAATATGCACAACATTCATGTATACAGATGTGCCCAATCATTGATCTCTGTTGCTTTTGATTACTTCGACTTTTGTTCTTTCCGTATACGTGTGACGATTGGAGAAAAAAAATGGAGTATATAAATGTGCATAATATGCATGAATGATTGATGGCTGTCGATTTTGATACTCCGACTCTTGTTCTGTCCGTTTCCTTGTGACGATTGTTGGAGAAAAAATGGAGTATATAAATGTGCACAACATACATGAATGATTTGATCGCTGTTGATTTTGATTACTTCGAATTTTGTTCTGTCAGTATCCTTGCGACGATTTTTGGAAAAAAATGAAGTATGTAAATGTGCACAACATTCATGTATACAGACGTGCCCAACGTTTAATCTTGCATTTCAGACATTCCGTGGGTGGTTCTCCCCCTTTCAGAGACATCTGTTTCTCCACAGATAATGTTTTGGGCTTTCATTAGTTTTTATAACGAGATAAAAGGCGAAAAACATTCGAAGCAGATATCGTTGACGCATGCTTCGAAAACATAAAGCAAGGCTCGGAATAGTACTCGGAAAGCGCGGAGCAGATAATGAAATGCTTTTAACTCTATCATATCCAGTCACGTGATATTGTTCTATAAATACTAAATTGCTGTTCCATGAAACAAAATGTCGAATAAAATAACCAATATCAGTGGCGTCGCAAGGTCATGGCCTACCAATTGGCAGAGCAATCGCCTTAGTTTCTGTTACAATCCATCTTGGTAAACGAAATACAGATTTTTAAATCCACCTTCGGGTAGGTCAGGCGGACTGGGTAAAAAAAAAAGACACGTAAAGCTGGGTAGGGATGTTGTTAGAACGGATAGATAGCACTCTGTCCCGTTTTGATCCTCGAAACAATTTCTTTAAAAATAGCACATAATACTCGAAAATTATCGACCGATTTAGATGGCAAAAAGAAACGTCATCGTCAGGATACAGAAGAAGCTCAACCGTCACTCGTCAGAGAGAGATCGGCGACTGCTGCAGGAACATCATACTTGCTGTGACGAGTTAAGGTTGAACTTTTAGTGTGTCCTAACGAAGAAGGCTGTTTTTTACTTCAAAACTGCCTCTCTGTCTGTCTGTCTGTGATCGATTTCTTGTGTACATATATTATCATGTTGTTGTTGTTGAGACCCAGACCGTCCGACCTACCAGAAAGGTGTAAGGTAACTGTATGGACGGCCGGGAAGTGCCACCCAATTTAGACCGGAACCCAGTGGGGGAGGCATCCACAGGGACCGTACCCTCCTTCCCCTACCACCAACCTCTCGGAAGGACTTACGGACCCACATGTTTAACGTGATCGTACTCCGCATGAACACGGCGGCATTTGTGGTAGCGTGCAAATCTAGCGCGCAAACCACGGGGATACCGCACCCGAGATGGCCAACAGCACGCGGTGTTCCGAGGTGGTCACCCACCAAGTACTAACCGCGCCCGATGCTGCTTGACTTCGGTGATCTAACGAGAACCGGTGTTTTCAGCACGGTACGGCCGTTGGCATATATTATCATGTGTACATATATCGATTTCTTGTGTACATATATCTTGTGTACATTAAATTCGTCACAAAACACCCAAATTTATTCGAAATTATATATTTTTTTTAACATGACAGCTCAATGATCATAACACTTAATTGTTTCAATAATTGTTATGAATGATTACCAAGATACACTTTTCTTCGTGTTCGTGGCGTCATTAGCTCCTCTAAGGGGGGGGGGGGCGGCAAGTCGTCCCAGGGGAGGATACACTGTCAAGTATGGTATCAATCGAAAGATTTTTTCAAGCCCCTTAAAGTGAAGAGTAAGTACCACGCTATAATTGGGATCATTTGTACCCACGGTGCCGATTTTTCAAAATTTTTCTTGTAAAATAAAAACATAAAGCTACTAAAAAATGGATTCTAATATGAGAAAGTCGATTGAGCCACAACTCAGTTTATTTTATTATATGCAGCTTTTAACGAAGTTATTTGGATTTTATGCTTTAGCAACAGTTTGAGCTGTACGTAATACCTAACTGCCTCAACATGATCGGAGAGTAAAATGTTAAACAGTACTTTAACTGCCCCAACAAGATCGTGAAGTGAAAACTTAAACAATACTTTAACTGCCCCAACATCATTGGAGAGTAAAAACTTATAGAATACATTCCGAGAAAAAGGATAAATTCGAACGAACAAAATCATCTCTAAATAGGAAATCTGGGAAGAGAAAACAAGGGGCTCGGGGAAAAGGAGGGGGGGGGGGGGGGTACGTGGTGAGGGCTCGAAGATGGATTCTGTCTCTGACTTGGTCACGAATTCCCGGATAAACGGGAACTGGGCCTCGAGATAGCCGGTATGCACGAACGCGTCTCGAAATAGCGAATGTGTTTTTTATGTCCGTAGTCTACTTTTTTTTGTATTTTTGTGCTTTAGATCTCACCAGAACGGTCATAGATAAATAATGGACTGGACGCGAACAGATTTGTTGTTCTCCGTTTATCCCTGCTACTCGCATTATAGCTGAGAGGGCGTGATTGCATATATTTCAGAATATATTTGTGAATGAAAATATCTGAGGTAAAGGGAACCATTCTGTTTTCTCATATATTTATGGTTGATATTGCTCAGACGCGCTTGAATTATAAGAAGTACTATAACAGATATAACCGCTGTTGCTCGTAATTTAAAATTTCTGCAAATTCTAATGATATTCGAAATCATATTGTTCTTTGATAAATTTCCTTAAAAAATATATAGTTTAATTTCTATTTGAATAAATCTGATGTAGGCAGCACATGACTTTCCCTACATGATATTTTTTCTTTCACAGCTTTCAGTGACTTTACTTTTTACGCCAATCTATATAAATAAAATTGAAAATCTGTCTGTCTGTCTGTCTGTTTGTCCCATCATCACGGGAAAACGGCTGAACCGAATTTGATGAAATTTTGTGGGTAGCCTAGAAATAGCCCCACTAAAATTTAGTCCATGTTTTGAGTTTCTACGATCAGTGGTTCTCGAGATATTAGTAAAAAACGAAATTTTCGTTTGTCTCATCATCACGGGAAAACGGCTGAACCGAATTTAATGAAATTTTGTGAATAGACTTGAAATGGCACCCCATAAATTTAGTCTAAGTTTCGAGTTTCTAAGACCAGGGGTTGTCGAGATATTAATGAAAAACGGAACTTTTTCCTAGGAATTCTACTCTCCAACTCCGTGATTTATCCAAACGAAAAGGATGAAAATCGTTTGTTTAAAACGCCAAAATGAAATAAAACTTTATTTCCGAGTTTAGTACAGGATTTTTGCATTAATTAGTCACTATAGGAAAACATGAATTGTTTGAAACATGAATTTAAATGGAAAAATCTATCTCCATGGTTCATCTTTCACAAGCTTTTACTCAACGATGAAAAGTATCAAGAAATCAAAATGGCTATTTAATTTCGCATTTTACGAGGAAGATTCTATCTTATATCATGTTGCTCGGCAACGGAATTAAATTAAATGTGTTGTTAATATTTATTATTATTTTTTCTATTTGAATAATAAATAAATGGATGTAAAAATATATTTTATAAATGAACGGTTTGATTGTTCTATTAATTATATACATTGCGGGATGCGTATATCACTTTCATTTATTTTAGCAAAGAGGTTTCAAGCTCATATATTGTGTTTAGCTAATAAACTCATATATTGTGTTTACGCAATAAATTCATTTAGCCGATTGTTGAAGCAGAAAACGAGTAGAACGGATGTATGTATCTTCTAATACAATTTTAGTATTTTCATTTAGTATATACAAACGGGATCAGAATATTTTATTCTTCAGATCTGCAAATTCAGAGCTACGAATTTAGCGGAATATCTCTAAATAACTTGGTAACTTTTCTTACACTTTACCAAATTAGCGGAAATGTCTCCAAATTGATGAAAATGACCCAAATCAATGAAATTAAATTTGTTTTTTTAGAATAGAGTACTGAAATGATGTTCCTGTAGCATTTGTCGGTCAGCCCATTCATCCTACTTAGTAACACATTAAACGAATTTTTTTAATATCACCAAATTGATAAAAATATGGAATTGATAAAATCGCGCTTAATAAATGAAATTGTGTTTTGTTAGGAAATAGTATTGTGATGATGTTTCGTCAATTTGTCGCAAAATGGGACTATGAGTTCTACAGTCCTACTTGGCGATAAATTTGGCGATTTTTTAAGTTATCGCTAAATTGACGAAAATGTTGCCAAACCTTCCATGAAGATCGCATTATTCAGACGATGTGATTTCCATCATTTTATTTGAAGCAAATGATATGTCGCTTAGCAACGGATCCAATGTGTTATGCGACATACGATTTTTATTAAATTTTTTCAGATTTGAATAATAAAAATATGTATATAAAATAAATTTCATTGACATTGCATTTTTGACTGGATAATATCAATTACGGTCTTCAGGTTTAAACATCATTATTATTGATATTTTCGGGGACTGTTGATTCAGGGATTATTGATATTTTCAAATTATTATGCCATTGTTTTATTATGACGAAAATTGTTGAAACTCATATATAGTACGTTGTACGAGTAATCTTCTACAAATGCACGGGTATATCTTCTAATCTACGAGAATATAAGTAGTACAGGTATATTGGCATATATTTTGATATATATTGGCATATATTGGAATCAAATACGACCTTCTGGTATTAAGATTACGGGGATTCTTGATACTTTAAATTTATTACGTCATCTCTTTTATTTTGGCAACTATTTTTGAGACTCATATTGCAATACGGGTAAGCTTCTACTAACACACTGGCATATTTTCTAATCTGCGACAATATAAGTAGCACGGGGTTGCATATATTGATTCAATTCCTTTTTTTTTGTAAATTTGCTTGCAAAAGAGGCCAGGATGTTTTATTCTTCAGATCTGTCCGTGAAGATAATTTTGCATAGTAATAAGTAATTTTGCATAGTAATTTTGCATAGTAAATTTTGCATAAACTACCTTACTTTTGTCACTCATAGAGTGAAATTAGACTATGTTGCCAATTATAAAGGAAAAAATAAAATAACTAATGTGCGCCAATCTTGAAAATAAGAGAAAGGTCTCTCCCTTTCTCTCTCTCTCTCTGTATATATATATTATCGTATATATATATATATATATATATATATATATATATATATATATATATATAATATAAGAAATTTAAATGTATGAAGAGCACATGTAAAAATAAAAATGAAATTAAAAATAAAAATAAAATAGACCTAACGTTTGACTTGAGAATAATTAAATAAAACAGGTACTGAATGCCCCTCGTTCCATGTTTCATATATAAGGTAAGCATTTGAAATCTGGATATCATGTTAAGAAAGACTTGATATTGTTAAGCCTGTAACTACACTCAATAATGAAATCAATATTTATATTTTAAAAAAGCATATGTAATACAGGTACTAAACCCCTCGTTCCCTGCATTAACATACATGGTGTAAGTGCATGAATAGTGAATGAGATGAATTTATTCAAACTGATAAATCAGCAAATGGAGCTAGGTCTTTACTGCCACCCAAAAATTGTGAGAGTATCACACCAGAAAAATACACTATAATAAAAGTGAAAAGTATTTCCGAAACCATGTACGTTCTCAAGGACCATACCTCTTTCGGTAATCCTGAAATTTTACGTTTCTAATATATATATATATATATATATATATATAAGAATATGTAATAATAAAAAAATTATGTAATAATAATAAAAAAAAATCAAGTAATATTAACATCACCATAGAAGCAAATTCACGGCCATAATGCCGATAAGAGAAAAGAACAGCACCAGCCCAAATTCGATGATTAGTCAGAGTTAAATTCCTCCTCAGGTCTGAGTATTTAACTCTAACTACCCAAACACATGCCTGTTTCAGATAGAGCAATAGTACATTGCTATAAATACTCCAACCCAGACTACAGGCATCAAAAAATGAAAAAATGAAAATAGGATACATTAAGAAAAATTGTATTACCATGCGGCATGAACCCTTCTTCTTCCACCACGTGTATACACGATCAACCTCAACAGCTTAATTACCTAGAAGCACCGGAATGAACAAGTCGAAATTCTACCAGGGAGTCAGTACGAACGTTCACAGTAATACTCCCAGACCCGTCCAGTGAGTCTAAGCTGGAGACCGGACAAGCAATTCAGAATATGAACATCCCATATATGCAATTCTGAATATGACCATGAATCAAAGATGAAAATTCTTACTAAACAAGTAATTCATAGGAAAACTGGACAAACGAGAATACCACTATACACCATTATAATGGCTCTCAAATCGTAGTTTCAATACTGGCAAAAGTTACAATTTTTTTGCGAAAATAAAATTCAAAACATTAATGTTAATGCATCTTATTTTCCGATTTTTTCTAATTTTTTTGACTTAGTTTATTATTTTTCATTTTTATTTATTTATATAATTAATAAATAATTATATATAATTTATATATATATATATATATATATATTGGATTATTTCGTTTTATATGATCTGGTAATAAATAAACTAAGCAATTGATAAATAGCACATAAAACGAAACGAAACATAAAAGGGTTCTACGAGGTTTTATCAGATAATTTTAGAATTAATTTTTAACGTTAGTAGCCTCCTTCGTTCTTCTCGTGGTATCAGAGGCGACATCTGGTGACAAGCTCACTTCTACTTGGGTTCAGATGGATCATTTCTCATGATAACCCGCTTGCACGATCGAGCATGAAAATAGCTTCTTTCCCTTGTCCCTCTATCGTCATCCAAGGCAATGTCTTTGTTTATCTTTCTATCCTACACGAACGTGTTGGAGATAGATTGATGGACAAAAGTGATGGTAGGTATGTATTTTTTACGGACAGCGGAAGACACATTATAGACCGGGGAAATATTACAAGATAATGTTGTACTTAGATGAATGTATAGACCCTTCATCTAGGGCGATGGACGGACTGCAAATTATACGAATTATACGGAGTGAGAGTGTACAGTCTCACAAAAATATAATCAAACTATTGTACCCCCATACGAAATTGTTTAACTAGACAAACCGGTAAGCATTAAAAAAAAACAATACGCACCTTATGAAAACAATTGATCGGTTGGCATTTTTTGGATCATCCACTTCATTCCAAAAACAAAAAAATCTGATGTGGGCAACACCTGACTTTCCTTACATAATGTAATGAATTTACTACTTTTACAGTAAAAAAAACAGGTTTTTTTTATTGTAGATACTAATATTCTTTCCAATATATGGAATTTTCGACAATTAGTCGTCATTTTCATTAATTTAGCGTCGTTTTTATCCATTTGGCGAGATTTTCGTTAGTTTGGCAACATTTCAAAAAGTCGCCAAGTTGGCGACATTCCGCCAAATTCGTCGCCAAAATTTCGCCAAGCGTTATGGACGAAGAAATAAGTTATTCTTACAGCAGATAAATTACTATTGGCGTTCAAAGACAAAAGTATTACTTAAAAGTATCTTTTTTCATGAATGGAACGAGCTAGATCAACAAGAATGATGTCACCCAATTAATCGCATGGTATTACATATGAAAAGTGAACAAGTTTCTCAATAGGAAATATTTTTATTTTATTTTATATGACTTTTTAATAATTTTTTTGAAAAATATGCAATATCTCAAGAACGGTTCATGTTAGCGCTCTAAAATTTATGTCAATCGTTTTCTAATGAAAAATTACATAAGAAATGTCTATTTGCGTAACTTTATTAGCGGTTTTGATTTTTTGACGATTTTTTCAAAATTTCATTCGAAAATTTAGGGGGGTTCTGAACATTCGATTGCGTATAAAAACAATAGGCTTCCAGTGTTTACGGATTGTGATTTTTGTACCAAATTTTGTTCGAATCGGTCAATTCGTTCGTCAGTTATCGTCTCCACAGACTCACTGCACACACACACATACACACACACACATACTCTCTCACACACACACACAGTCATCACTTCAAAAATGTTTTATTCGTGATCAAGGATGCTTGAAACGTGTTCTCCCGTCGAAAACTCTAATTCGAATTTTCGACCCCATCACAATACTTTCCTTATACATTATGTATATAAGGAAAGTAATAAGATTGTAAAAAAAATGAAACACTAGTTAAATGGAACTCCTACCTTGGAGTTTGCAGGGTTTATATATCTGTGACGCAAATTACAATTATCTGATGATGAAGAATTTTCCGCAGCTCCAAAAGTTGGGATTAACAGATAATGGACTTTCCGTGCCTCAAATTATAGATATATTCGATGATGAAGAGGATCCCGACCAGCAAGATCAAACACCGGTCAAAAAAAAAAAAACTAGAATTTTAATTTAAGAAAAAATATTTGTGTCTTTGAGCATATTAGTTCGAACTCAGACACGGATTCACTGTGTTATGAAATTGGAACAATGGTATTCAACAAAATGTTGGAAATAACACCTCTACCAGGTCACCGCTACAATAAATTATAGTCCCATCACCAAATCCGGTGTATTGCCGCTCCCAAACTATCAAAGTGGAAGTGGATGCTTTTGAAAGAATTGCAGAATTCATTACAAAACTAGCACAAAGATACAGAAATTTTGTTGTGGATTCCTCTAACCCCTAGGTATCAACTCCTAATGTACAATCCTTTACGGTATATGCCCCACCAATGCACCAAAATAGAAACCAAAGAGCTATCTTAGATCCCAATTATTTTTTTTATGTGGTGGCATATCAGTAGAAAGCTTAGATGATATAAAATTAGTACATAGATATTGTTCGTATGAGAACTGTTTAAAACTTTGCTGAACAAATGAATAATCTTCAATAGCTGTGAGGAGGTTTTAAAAAAATTACTAGATACTGGGCCGAAGAAAAAAATAATACATGTAAAAAATATTAATGAGCAAGTAGCCCTTGACTCTTTAGTAAAATTACTAAAGTATACTAAAAATGGAGAAAGGAGCTTTGGCATGTAGGTCTGTCTATCCTCTCAAAATTGGAAATAATTTACAGAGCGACACCCAATATTGTAAACTTTTCCATTAGTTTAAAGAATAAGTTCTGAATTACTAAGTAATTCAGAAAACAGTACGCTTGCACGGGTATGAATTTTCCCTTTATTCCTCCAGGGCTGGGTGCTATAAGTGTATCATGTTTAATTTCGAACGGAAAAAGTGAAGGGTAGGGTAGGAACCAGAGAGTTATCTCAGATCTCTATAATTATTTATGTGGTAACTTGGTTAGATAAAAATAACAATATAGATAATGTACTAGAAAAGAAAGTTAGAACCATCAAGTACTAGTGCGAAGACTTTATTAAAACATGTAGTACAAAAACCTCATATTAAATTAGTACTAATTGTTCGATTACTTCTTTTAGATACTGTACAATCGACTATCTCGTACAATCATTTTCCACAGTGATTTGTTGCATTTTTACTTTCTCATACGTAGTATTGAGAAAGTTTTTTCCCGAAAATTTTCGATTTAGGCATTTTGATGCCAGTATATGTTTTAAGACTTCCTGTACACGTTTGGACTATTTTAGCAGTGATGTCTGTCTGATATCTGTGGTCGATTTCTTGTGTATACAATAGCGGCTACAAATATTAATGGATTTTCACGAAACTTTATATACGACTTTGTTATCAAAAGAATTAGAATTAGATAGAATTTTTTTTAATTCGAGCGGAAACTTCTAAATTTATTCGAAATTATATATTTTTTTAACATGACAGCATAGAACAAAATTTGCTATAATCATGCATAAAAGGGTTATGTACGGCTCAATGATCACGAAACTTATTAGTTTCAATCATTGTTGTGAAAAATAGTTGCGATATAATTTTTACTTTCCTTATATACATAATGTATAAGGAAAGTGTTGTGACGGGGTCGAAAATTCGAATTCGAGTTTCCTACGGGAGAGCACGTTTCAAGCATCCCTGATCACGAATCGAGCATTTTTGAGGTGATGTCTGTGTGTGTGTGTGTGTGTGTGTGTGTGTGTTTCAGTGAGTCTAATGGAGACGATATCTCACGAACAAATAGTCCGATTAGAATGAAATTTAGCACAAAAATCACAATCCGTGAATACAGGGAGCTTATTACTTTTAGACGTAATCGAATGTTCAGAACCCCCCTAAATTTTCGAGTAAAATATTGAAAAAATCATCAAAAAATCAAAACCTTTAATAAAGTTATGCAAATAGACATTTCTTATGCAATTTTTTCTTAAAAAACGATTGACATAAACTTTAGAACGCTAGCATGAACTGTTCTTGAGATATTGCACATTTAAAAAAATATCAAAAAGTTCCATAAATTAATAAAACTATATTAACTGTTGAGAAACATATTCACTTTTCATATGCAATATTATGCGATAATTTGGGTGACATCATTCTCGTGGATCAAGCTCGTTCCATTCATGAGAAGATACTTTGAGTAACACTTTTGTATTTGAACGCTAATAATTTATCTGCTATAAGAATAACTTATTTCTTCGTCCATAACGCTTGACGAGACTTTGGCGCCGAATTTGGCGGAATGTCGCCAGCTTGGAGACTTTTTAAAATGTTGCCAAATTATCGAAAATCTCACCAAATGGATAAAAATGACCCTAAATCAATGAAAATGACGACTCATTGAAAGTTCAATATCTTGGAAATAATATAAATATCTACTATAAGAAAAACCTATTTTTTTATTGTAAAAGTAGTAAATTCATTGCATTATATAAGGAAAGTCATGTGTTGCCCACATCAGATTTTTTTTTATTTGCGACATCATTAGCCATACTTAAGCGCAAGTCCCTCCCCATGGGATAGATTGTCAAATATGGTATCAATCGAAATATTTTTCAAGCCCTTTAAAGTGAAGGGTAACACCATATGAGTGTAATCATTTAGAACCATGATTACAATCATGACGAACGGCAATGACCACTAAATCGTAGTCCACGAATGGCAAAGGATTATCAATCCGGTGCTTTCTTGCTTTCCTGACATTTGAGTCTAAATATTTCTTAAATTCAATTCTCATTAAATTTTCAAATTTGTTATTCAAGTTATTCAAAACTCGTTTTCAACTTTAAAGCCAAATTATCAATCAAACTTAGAATATCCAAGAAAAAAAAAGATTTCGCTCCAAATTTTGAAAACTAGAGATACATTAAACGCATCATTAATTAAGAATATGCATTTAGTTGTTATTTCATTAATTTATTAGTTCCGCTATGCCCATTGCATTTACTGCTTTATTTCTAATGCATGTTAGATTTAAATGACTAATCGTTTGAACGAAGTCGAAGCATAAGGTAAGAAATGATTTTTCATTCTGAAAATGACATATTATGCAGCAGAGGCTTTCAATTATCCAGTTACCTGTTTGATAGAATACTAATTAGAAAATGTTCAAATAATACCGTAAAATATATGATGTGAATGAACGATTATTAAAGTTCATTATTACTTGGTTCACTGCCAAAGTCTTCATTTTATGAGACAGTTTAGTAGTAGTTTCGAGTTTGGTTAGAGTTAGACCATTGAGCTTTGTTATACACCTCATCTTTCACACCTTATCACACATCTTCTCCGGTCTAGTTACAAATTACAAAAATTCCATCTAGATCTAGTTTATTATATAATTGTTAGAGATATAATATTTTGTGGCATACCTGCATTTGTTCTCAAGTCATTGCGTACAAACTTCTTATACATACATACGTTTCTCGATGAGTTTCTATGTTTTGCGAATAGTTCATAAATAATCGAACTTAAGTTTTCTGTAAAAAGTCAAAGTTCAGTATTCTGTTACTTGTCAAACTCCAGTATTCTGTTACTAGCTACACTTCAGTGTTCTCTGAATACTCAAATTTTAGTGTTCTTTGAATAGTCGTACTTCAGTGTTCTTTGAATAGTCGTACTTCAGTGTTCTTTGAATAGTCGTACTTCAGTGTTCTTTGAATAGTCGTACTTCAGTGTTCTTTGAATAGTTGTACTTCAGTGTTCTTTGAATAGTCGTACTTCAGTCTTCTTTGAATAATCGTACTTCAGTGTTCTTTGAATAGTCGTACTTCAGTGTTCTTTGAATAGTCGTACTTCAGTGTTCTTTGAATTGTCGTACTTCAGTGTTCTTTGAATAGTCGTACTTCAGTGTTCTTTGAATAGTCGTACTTCAGTCTTCTTTGAATAGTCGTACTTCAGTGTTCTTTGAATAGTCGTACTTCAGTGTTCTTTGAATTGTCGTACTTCAGTGTTCTTTGAATTTTCGTACTTCAGTGTTCTTTGAATATTCGAACTTCAGTGTTCTTTGAATAGTCGTACTTCAGTGTTCTTTGAATAGTTGTACTTCAGTGTTCTTTGAATAGTCGTACTTCAGTGTTCTTTGAATAGTCGTACTTCAGTGTTCTTTGAATAGTCGTACTTCAGTGTTCTTTGAATAGTCGTACTTCAGTGTTCTTTGAATAGTCGTACTTCAGTGTTCTTTGAATAGTCGTACTTCAGTCTTCTTTGAATAGTCGTACTTCAGTGTTCTTTGAATAGTTGTACTTCAGTGTTCTTTGAATAGTCGTACTTCAGTGTTCTTTGAATAGTCGTACTTCAGTGTTCTTTGAAAAGTCGTACTTCAGTGTTCTTTGAATAGTCGTACTTCAGTGTTCTTTGAATAGTCGTACTTCAGTGTTCTTTGAAAAGTCGTACTTCAGTGTTCTTTGAATATTCGAACTTCAGTGTTTTGTGAATAGTCAAATTTTAGTGATTTTTAATGTTCGAACTGCAGTGTTCGTTGAATAGTAGAACTTCAGTGTTCGAGAAATTCAGTGTTTGAACAATCGAACTTCAGTTTTACTTGAATATTCGAACTTGTATGTTCTATACAGAGTTGAACTTTTGCCTTTTGTAAATCGTCGAATTTCAGTGTTCTGTACATAACCGAGCTTCAGTATTCCGTGCATTGTCAATTTTGTTCTTTGTGCATAGTCAAACATCAGTGTTTTGTAAAAAGTCGAGCTTAACTTTAGTGTTACATAATTTAGTGTTACATAAATAGTGTTACATAACCCCAGTGCTATTTGAAGAGTTGTACTTCAGTGTTCCATGCATAGTCAAACTTCTGTGTTGTATGCACAGTTGAACTACTTCAGTGTTCTTTGAATAGTCGAGATTTCCTGTTCCGTGAATAATCGAACTTCAGTGCTCTATGAATTGCCGAATTTTAATGTACCATGACTAGTCAAACTTTAGTGAGTTAAGCTTCAGTGTTTCATGAATTGCCGAACAGTCCTGTACATAGTTGAACTTCAGTGTTCTGGGAATAGTTGAACTCCAGTGTTTCACATAGAGTCGATCTTTTAGTCAGTCATATATCGACATACAGGGTGAGTCAGAACTCTTGGGCCAAACTTTAAGGGGTGATAAATCACATCTAAACAAGCAATTTTTGTCATACAAAGCAGGGTCGTAACGCAAGAGGTGAACCGCTAGACGTCGCTGACATTGAACTCAGTGAAGACTGCGTCAGAACTAACCAGGGTTTAAGCTGATCGCCTGATCTCTGCTGTCTCGACTTTTTCTTACGGGGCCATATGAAAAGTCTCATCTACGATAGCCCCATCGACTCCGATGAGGACCATGTTGCTAGGATTGCTGTTGCTGCCTGCGTTGTCCAAGATATGCCGGGTGTTTCTTCTAACGTACGGCGCTCGCTGTTTTTGTCATACAAAGCAGGGTCTTAACGCAAGAGGTGAACCGCTAGGTGGTAGCTCATGAAATGAGGAAATGATGACTCTCTCGTGAAAAGAGGAAACACAAAAATGACAGAGTATGTACGAAGTACGTTTTACTGACAGAAATTGCAGAATGCATGGACAAAATTACAGAAACGGCTCAAAAGTGCGACCACCAGCAGTAATGCAGGCTTCACACCTGCGACGTAGCGAGCTGCGCACGTTAGCAAAAACACTCGGCATATCTTTGACAACGCCCGCAGCAACAGCAATCCCAGCAACAAGGTCCTCGTCGGAGTCGATGGGGCTATCGTAGATGGGACTTTTCATATGGCCCCGTAAGAAAAAGTCGAGACAGGAGAGATCAGGCGATCAGCTTAAACCCAGGCTAGTTCTGACGCAGCCGTTACTGCGTTCAATGTCAGCGACGTCTAGCGGTTCACCTCTTGCTATAAGACCCTGCTTTGTATGACAAAAATTGCTTGTTTAGATGTGATTTATCACCCCTTAAAGTTCGGCCTAAGAGTTCTGACTTACCCTGTATAGTCAGTCTTCTGTGAATAATCTAACTTCACTGTTCCATGAATAGTCGAGTTTCAGTGTTTTGGTCAGAGCGTTGTTCACCACTGTTATTTTATTTAAAGTTTGTCTATCGTTTTTGTTATATGCTTAACTACTGAATTAACAAATAATATCTGCCAAAATGTGTGTGTTATATCCCTGTAAATTATGGGTATTATTATGACTAAGACGTCCAGATTATCGTTTTCATAATTGTAAATAATCAATCAAACACGAAAGAGGAATAAAGAAAGACGAAATTTCTTCTACAATAAACAAAAAGTAGGGAGACGCTAAGCTCATTGTTAGTTAAGAGTTGTTATATATTAACAAGTTACATTTAATGCTTAATTTATTGTTGATGCATGTCCTAGTTAAATGACTCGTAGTTAAAACAAGACAGAAATAATTGGAAAGCGAATAATTATTCTTTCTAAATTGGAAATACAACAAGCGTTTAAAAATAGATTGGCTATTCAGGTGTTTAATGGAATTTCATTACGAAAATATACTTAATAGCAACTGAAAAATAACTGGATTACGAGTGATCATTTGATTTTCACATATTATTCATGTCATTTAATAACACTCATCGGAATCCTTATCAGACAGAATGAGATAAACATTTTTTAAACATGTTTCAATCTTTTTCCTATTTAAACATTTGCTACTCATTTAAAGTTTCAATTTCGGATGACGAATTTAAAAATAATTTTTTAAAAATCTGATGTGGGCAACACACGACTTTCCTTATATAATGCAACCTTCCTTATATAATTTACTACTTTCACTACTTTTACTACTTTCCTTATATAATTTACAACTTTTACAGTAAATAAAATACGTCTTTCTTATAGTAGATACTTATATTCTTTCCAAGATATTGAATTTTCGACAATTAGTCGTCATTTTCATTGATTTAGCGTCATTTTTATCCATTTGGCGAGATTTTAGTTAATTTGGCAACATTTCAAAAAGTCGTCAAGTTGACGGCATTCCGCCAAATTCGTCGCAAAAATCTCGCCAAGCGTTATGGATGGAGAAATAAGTTATTCTTATAGCGGTTAAATGAATATTGGCGTTTAAATACAAAAGTATTATTTAAAGTACCTTTTCTCATGAATGGAACGAGCTAGGTCCACGAGAATGATGTCACCCAATTTATCGCATGATATTACATATGAAAAGTGAACATATTTCTCAAGAGTTAATATTTTTTATTAATTTATGGGATTTTTTGATAAATTTATTTGAAAAATGTGCAATATCTCGAGACCGGTTTATGATAGCGTTCTAAAGTTTATGTCAATCGTTTTCTTAGGAAAAATTACATAAGAAATGTCTATTTATGTAACTTTATTAAAGGTTTTGATTGTTTGATGATATTTTCAAAATTTCACTCGAAGATTTAGGTGGTTTTTCAACATTCGATTACGTTTAAAAACAATAGGCTTCCAGTATTCACGGCTTGTGATTTTTGTACCAAATTTCATTCGAATCGCTCCATTCGTTCGTGAGATATCGTTTCCACAGACTCACTGACACACACACACACACATTCACACACACACATACTTTCACACACACACATACTTTCAAACACACGCACATACTTTCACACACACACACACACAGACATCACTTCAAAAATGTTCGATTCGTGATCAGGGATGCTTGAAACGTGCTCTTCCGTCGAAAACTCGAATCGACCGTAATGTGTGGCCCCCTTTCGGAAAGAGTAATTCGAGTAATTAAGTAATTCGAGTAATAAAGTAATTTGAGTAATAAAGTAATTCGAGTTTTAGATGGATATACACGTTTCGGGTCCTCTAGAACGCAAATACACCATTTTTATTTAAGTTTGTCTCTCTCTCTCGCTTTCTCTCTCTCTCGCTCTCTCTCTCTCTGTCTTTTGCTCTCGCGTTCTCTCTGTCGCTCTCTCTCTCGCTTTCTCTCTCTCGCTTTCTCACTCTCTCTCTCTCGCTTTCGCTCTCTCTCGCTCTCTCTCTCTCTGTATGTGTGTGTGTGAGTGGGTATGAATGTGTGTGTATGGATGTATGGGAGTGGATGTGAATGTATGTGTGTGTGTGTGTGTTTAATTTGTGTATTCACTCTATCCAAAAAACTATTCAATGAAATTTCCCAAAATTTGGTAGGTAAGTCACTTGTAGGTTATCCTGGTTAGAATTTGTTTGATTCTGAAAATTATAACTTGTTACCTATTACGAAGTGGCCCGCAGAAATGATCGAAATATGTAATTTAACTCTAAACATGATTAAATATATCAAATAAATGCTTGTGTTATACATCGGTTCTTGACAACAACAGAAAAGAAATAAATAAAATAATAAGATCAATTGCATACCTCTAGAACAAATTGTTCTGTAGATATATATTTTGCAACTCTTGTAACTTATTCGGTTCTTCAGACTCATTTGTGTCGTTTACAGGTTCTCAAAGCGTTACAGGTTACTCGCTAACTGTTTATGAATAGCTATAGGAATTTTGGTCTGCACCCGAATTTCATCTCGATGCTCCGATCATATACTTTACGTTAAAATAGAAAATTAATTTGCTAACTTGCTGGACGATATATAAATTAAATTTATAATAATATAATAAATATATAAATTAAATTTGTATATTTATTATATATAAATTATAAGATATATAATTTATATATTTATTATATATAAATTATATATCTGTAAAATTTATATATTTATTATATATAAATTATACAGATATATAAATTAAATTTATATATCTGATGAGAAGAATAAAATTAAAACACTCCCTCAGACCGATATTTTTAACTATTGTTTCAAGAATATTTTTTTTTAAATATTGAAGTATTTAAATTATTCTTATATATTCAGAATCTGGGCCATATTTCCGACAAAACGAGAAAATTATTTGCATTTTTATTCGTTCGGTTTGGAAGCATGGGCGTCCAAATTGTTTACATTTTTCATGTTTTAAACCACAGATTCCCCAAGCATGGATGCTATTTCCATCGAAATTGGATTCGAATATGTAGCGAAAGTCATGTGCTGCCCACATCAGATTTTCTGCGCCGGTAGTCTGATTCTAACGCCGGGATCCAAGTGAAATATTTTCGTTCCGCAAATTTGCAAAAGACTTTGCAGATTCCACTTTGACAATAAGAATTTTCGATTTCGTCCCAGTAGCTCAACGGTGGAGCGCTGGCTAACCAGTTCGAAGATCCAGGTTTCGGTTCCCGGTTGGGACACTAAGATCCTTTACAATGGCGCCCGAACAAATTAACTCTGTAGGTTAGTGCAAAGATGTCTGAGATCTGAAGACCCCAGACCGTGCGACTCACATAGTGGGTTTAGAGTAGCTAGCTGCACGGCCGTGAAAGGATACCTCCTGCACTCAGGAGGCACCCAAGGTCTACCATCCCCGCAAACGGAACATTTATTTAGATCTAAAAAGATAATAATTGATGAAAAATATTGTGATTAAACAGACAGTTTTACATTATATTTGAACTTGACAAGTACGTCCATTTTCCAAAAATGAGAAAAGGGTTATTGCGAATATGGATAAAAAGATCATTGAAAAATAAAATTTAGAGAAAAACAGTTATTAAAAAAAATTAAATTAAAAAAAATAGAAAAAATGGAGGGAACACAGTAAGTTCATATAAGTTAATAAGAATGAAATAAAGGCATTCATTGATCCAAATTAATTGAGAGCAGAATCTACTCATAAGCTTAGGTCACTTTATTAGAAATTTCCATGGCAACAGGAATACAGTTTTCAATTTTATCTACTGAAGAAGGGTTTGAACGAACTTTAGAGAACCAAATTGGTTTATTAGAGGGGGAGGGTTTGCAGAAATGAAAATGTTTAGAAAAATGACAATCGAAAATGTAATGGTCAACGTCACTGAATTTATTGCAAATACAGTTAGAGGTCTGAGGTCTGAAAGTGAACCCTAGTACGACTAATAAGGATTCAGTGGACGCTGTAAGATTGAGCGCCGATTTCGAATTGAGAGGATACTAACCACGCAAGATACTAGGATAAAAAATAGTAGTATCAGGAGGCGAACCTATGGATAAAATAGAAGGTGGTCAATCAGATTGCTTGCTGCTCGCCAATCTGACGTTAGAGGGTGGAGAATTCAGAGTCCACTTCGACACTAATAGATTGCAAATTCGTCCCAGAACCTCAACGGTAGAGCGCCGGCTGGCCAGTTCGGAGATCCAGGGCTCGATTCCCGGCTGTGACAGCAAGCTCTTTACAACTATAACAACTGACTAATTTGCAAAATTGTGAAACGAAAATGTTTTACTTGGAATCCGGCCTAGTAATCCAAATCCAAACAGTTTTTCCAACCACATGCAACTGTCTCCCCCATCATGATTCTATAAAATGAAATCGTCACCCTCTAACATAAGTCATTGCGAGAGCGTATACACTTACGGTCCATACCTCTCGATGACGTATGGACCGTAATAAAACACCCCCCATCTGAGTATCTATCTGTCCGATCTAACACGGAGAGAAAACAACTCAGATTAATAGAGACCGGAGAAGAACCTCCCGTGGTAAATACCTGTTGCAACCGTATAGGCGGCATGGGATGGAGGGAACGTGGGAGGAAAAAAGATAGACCTGGGCTGTTGCGGGTGGCATTAGTCAGAGGTAAGATTGCGAGAAAGATGGGGGGTTAATGATAAAGGCGTTACAGGAGAAAAGAAGAATCAGATGTGGACAGTAGATGACTTTCACTACGAAGTTTTTTTTCAGGTGAAACATTCTACGATTACGGAGATGAATCGTGAAAGAAATGTGAGAGATGAAATGGAAGTAAGTAACGGAAGTGACGTCATATTGTTATGAGTAAGTAACAGGACACCATGTTTATAATTTGAAAGTGTGGATCGCTTGACGTTAACGACACATTCAATGATCCTGATGATGAATTTGGCAAAATATCGCCGAATTGACGAATTTTGATGAGTTCTATAAAATTGACTGTCAGTACTATCCTATGTTGACCATCAGGCAACTTTGGAAGGGGATGTGATCCTTCTTTTGTTCAGTAGGGTACGGGAGATATCTCATTTCATGTTAGATATAGGGGGAAAAGTCGATTATAAAGTTGTAGAGCGTTACAAAATTAGTGCGAAGCATTTTTGTCTCCCCTTCACACAAAAAAGGAAAGGAACACTGAAAACCAGTATATACAATCTAAGTTCAACCCCTCTTGAAATAAATTGAATTTTTAGATAATGCGACAGAATAAAATTGACTATATTAAACACAAAATACTAAACATTCACCTCCAGTAACGAGGCATTCTTGCCTACGTGTAATAAGATGTCTTTGCATGTTTTCAATACCTCTGCACATTCACTCTTGCATGCAGATTAATAAAATTATTACTTTTCTTATATACATAATGTATAAGGAAAGTATTGTGACGGGGTCGAAAATTCGAATTCGAGTTTTCGACGGGAGCACGTTTCAAGCATCCCTGATCACGAATCAAACATTTTTGAAGTGATGTGTGTGTGTGTGTGTGTCAGTGAGTCTGTGGAGACGATAACTGACGAACGAATAGACCGATTCGAACGAAATTTGGTACAAAAATCACAATCCGTAAACACTGGAAGCCTATTGTTTTTATACACAATCGAATGTTCAGAACCCGCCTAAATTTTCGAGTGAAATTTTGTAAAAATCGTCAAAAAATCAAAACCGCTAATAAAGTTACGCAAATAGACATGTCTTATGTAATTTTTCATTGGGAAACGATTGAAATAAATTTTAGAATGCTAACATGAGCCATTCTCGAGATGTTGCACATTTTTCAAAAAAATTATCAAAAAGTTATATAAAATAAAAAAAATATTTCCTATTGAGAAACATGTTCACTTTTCATATGTAATACCATGCGATAAATTGGGTGACATCCTTCTCGTGGATCTAGCTCGTTCCATTCATGAAAAAAGATATGTTGAGTAATACTTTTGTATTTGAACGCCAATAGTCATTTATCTGCTGTAAGAATAACTTATTTCTCCGTCCATAACGCTTGGCGAGATTTTGGCGACAAATTTGGCGGAATGTCGCCAACTTGGCGACATTTTTAATTGTTGCCAAATTAACAAAATTCTCGCCAAATTGATAAAAATGACGCTAAATCAATGAAAATGACTACTAATTGAAGAAAATTCAATATCTTGGAAAGAATATAAGTATCTACTATAAGAGTAACATTTTTTTTTAACTGTAAAAGTAGTAAATTCATTGCATTATAAAAGGAAAGTCATGTGTTGCCCACATCAGATTTTTTATTTTAAAATCGTTATTTAGAACGTTATTTCCATTTTTTGCAAAGGGGGCATAAATGCTTTACTGATTTTGCAACTTCCTAAATCTTTGTAATTGATTTTTTCCCCTTTATGTCTAACAGGGAGCGATTTTATACGGCCCCGTAGCCCGTTATAAAATAGGGTCAGCCCCCGAAAATTTTCATCGTGTACCGCCATATGGATTTCTATATACTAGCATGAAAATTATACGATAACCCTAATACATCTCGAGTTAGCTGCCTAGCTACTGATAGTAATAGTTAAAACTTCATTCAAAACTTTGTCGAATAAGCACAATTTGGAGTATAGAATTAATACAATACAATAAAATGTCCAACAACTTTCCCTGACAATTTATATAGAGCCATCTACTTCAATTCATCCACGGGAAAAGAAAGCTCTGGCTGGCAATCGAGATGATGGAGGGCGAAGCAATAAAACACCTCCAGAAAAGGTTGAAAAATGAAGCCATCCTCATTGATTTCTATCACACCTTGCAGCAATAGTGTAAACAACGAGAAAATAGATCTTCAAGATAATGAAAAGAAAAACTGTTATCAACTAAGAAATAATTTTTCTTCAACCTACCTTCTCCAAATTATCATTTTCCAAAATTTTCTTATTCAAGATTTTGTCGGACAAGCGCGCTTTGGAGTATAGAATTAATACAATATAATAAAATGTCCAAAAACGTTACTTGACAATGTATATAGAGCCATCTACTTCAATTCATCCACAGGAAAAGAAAGCTGTGGCTGGCAATCGAGATGATGGAGGGCGACGCAATAAAACATCTCCAGAAAAGGATGACAGATGAAGGCATCATCTTTGATTTCTATCACATCTTGCAGCAATAGTGTAAACAACGAGAAAATAGATCTTCAAGATAATGAAAAAGAGAAACTCTTAGCAACTAAGAAATAATTTTACTTCCACCTACCTTCTGCAAATTATCATTTTCCAAAACTTTATTCAAGATTTTGTCGGACAAGCAAGCTTTGGTGTATAGAATTAATACAATATAATAAAATGTCCAACAACTTTCCTTGACAATGTATACAGAGCCATCTACTTCAAATCATCCACGGAAAAAGAAAACTCTGGCTGGCAATCGAGATGATGGAGGACGACGCAATAAAACACCTCGAGAAAAGGTTGAAAGATAAAGGCATCATCTTTGATTTCTATCACACCTTACAGCAACAGTGTAGACATCAAGGAAATAGATCTTCAAGATGATGGAAAAGAAAAACTCTTAGCAGCTAAGAAATATTTTTATTTCCATCTATCTTCTATAAAGTATTATTTTCCAAAAAATTTTTAATTCAAGATTTTCTTGGATAAGCAAGCTTTGGAGTATAGAATTAATACAATAGAATAAAATATCCGATTCTATTATAATAGAATTGGACGTTTTGTGCAAATGACCAACTCTATTGACTTTCATCAAGATAATTAAGCAGCTGAATTCCCTATCAATATTCCCTTTTCAAATATGATCCCTAAGATCGAAAACAGTTTTAACATTTTTAAACACATGCATTTCGCTGTGACAAAACACTACAAGCATGCATATTTGGCTTATACCCTTTATTTTAACTTTTACTATCTGGTTAATAGTAGAGCATGCTTTTTAAACTTTTTTAATTTAATTAACTTTTTAATTTTCTCTTATTTTCACGAAACTTTGTGATTTAAATTGAACGTTTTCTGTGATTTAATCGCGATTTCCTAAAGTTTCATAACTATGCATCCTCCGGATTTCACTTTTCCTACAATACATAGTAATATATAGGGTTCCTAGAAATTACCAAAAGCCGCCCCAATAACTTCACGATTATGCACGTCTTCTAGATAAAATCTATCTTCTAGATCTATCCTCTATCTTTTAGATAAAAATGGCCATGTCCGATCGAATAAATGCGATTAAAGCGCCCCTAGCTGAGAATTAAAGAAGTTAGGCAATAAAGGGTGATAGAAGAAAAATATTATTTTCAAAGTTGTAGAGGATTGTCTAAATGGTAGGAATCAATACGAGGAGCAGACGAAATTCGAATACAAAAAGCATTAAACACTAGTTATACTTAATCTATTGTTAGATGCGCCGCCACGACACAATATTGTTAAACGTTGCCGAGCGATTTTCCGGCGTATGCAAATAATACTATCAGTGACATGGATCAGTGACATCTCTGAGATAAAAGACATCACGTACTGAACGAGATGTGGGAATTGGCGTGACTCCTAATGGCGTGCTACTCATCCTGAACACTGTCGAGGAAAAATATTGAGATAATTGCGATTTGAGTTTTTGACGGATTCACACGTTTTTACCAATCTAGAATACAAAAAAAAATTCATTTTAGCATATGTCTGTCTGTGAAAGGTGTGTATTCATTCTAGCTCTAAGACTATTCTAAGAAAATTCCTAAAATTTGGTAGTTTAGTTATTTATAAGTTATCCAAGAGCTAAATAGATTTACTACGATTTTTAAAAATATAACTTTGTTTAATGGCCCTCAAAAATTCGTCCAAATCTGAAATATAGGAATTCATATACTTAAAAAGAGTATCTAGATTGAATGCTTTGCTTAACTTTTGTGATACAGCGAATAAAACTCATTACTCTATTTTTCATTTTATTTATTTATTTATTTATTTTTATTTATTTATTTACTTATTTTAGTTTATGTTATTATTTCCTTCTTTATTTTATTTATTTTACTTTATTTCTGTGATCTGGTGCCATTTTAAAACGCGCTAAGTCGTCAAATGAAGAACAAAATTATTTTATAAAGAAAAATTTGATCATAATTTTTTATAAGTATCCATTTAATATGTTATATTGTGCGATAAAGCTTAAATTAAAGCCATTTTAATTAATGTCATTTTAAAGCGCGCTATGTCACCAAACGAAGAACGAAATTATTTTATAACGGAAAATTGGATATCATAATATATATATATATATATATATATATCTATTGTATGTGTTATTTTGTGCAATAAAGCCTAAATTAATGCATTCCGGAACATATGAAAACGAATATATATGAGTAAGTAAAAGAGCTCCGTGTGCTGCCCATATCAGATTATATTTTCATGCACTCATGATCCAAAAGGTGTCGCCAAGCCTGGAGATAGTTCCTGAGTGATGTCACCTTATCAGGCCCAAGATCTTTACCCGAGGAATACACATGAAACGATCATCTATCAACATAAGTGAGTCCCGAGATTGAGGTGTTGCTTTCCGGGCTTTTATTGATACCTTTTAATCTCCTTTCTTGGGGCTCCCAGCGGCGAACCTTTCTCTCTCGGAGATCTTATCGGCTGTTGTCTCACAGTCATTGCAACAGGTGGAATCTGAGATCTGTGTGGAGTGTAATAAATAAGAAAGTGCTCGGTTTCAGGTCAATGAATTATATTGATGGCATTGCCAGCGTGTAAAAACCTATCTTATATGCGTATTTCAACAATCTTAATATTATATTTTTTATATGTTAAAATACATATATAAGATAGATTTTTACAATTACAATTATTTATATATATATATAAATGTATATATATATATATATATATATATATATATGTATATATGTATGTATGTATATGTATGTATGTATATATATATGTATGTATGTATATATGTGTGTATGTATATATATATGTGTGTATATATATATATATATATATGTGTGTATGTATATATATATGTGTGTATATATATATATATGTATGTATATATATATGTATGTATATATATATATATATATATATATGTATGTATATATATATATATGTATATATATATGTATATATATATATATATGTATGTATATGTATATATATGTATGTATGTATATATATGTATATATATATATATATATATGTATATATATATATATGTATGTATATATATATGTATATATATATATATATATATATATATATATATATATATATATATATATATATATATATATATATATATATATATATTATTGAGATTAAGTTAAATACTAGCAGTATATCCGTTCTTCGTACGGAATATATAATATAGACATTTATACAATTATATACAATTATGTGCAAATTTCTATAGTATTCTAAATGACATTGTTATTCAAAACATTGTATTAAATATTTAATTTATTTCTCTTAAGAATAAGTATGAGAATCTCTGTACTCGCTATGCAAAATTATCTTCACATGCAGATCTGACAAATGAAACACTCTGGTGATGTCGTTTGTAAACAAATTAAAAAAAAATATGGAATTGGAACAATATATGCCATTATGAAAGCTCTATAAAATTGTTTCAACATATGGTAAAATGAAAGCATTGAAATGGTATTGGAACATATACCCGTAACATTCTATTGGCTTAACTCAATACATCAGGTTGAAAATGTTTTGCCAAAAGAAAACAGATGACTTAAGAAATTGAAAATATCAATAATCCCCGTTACCTTTCAACCTGAAAGCCGTAATTGATATAATTCAATCAAACATGCAATTCTGATAAAATTTATGTTTATATACACTTCTTAATTGTCTAAATCGGGAAAAATGTAATAAAAATCGTCTGCTGTAAATTTAATAAAAATCGTCTAGACTCTCTATAGAAACTTCTAGAAATCTCTCATATTTCGTAGAATATTTGCTATTTCGGGGTGTTTCTTCGAACCTTCGAAAAGTTGCCTAATGTCGTCAACTTGGAGATAAATCGCCAAATCCGCCCCCATCCGAAATTCAGCACTTGGCAACCGTAGATTCACGTCATTGTAAAAGTTGCATGTATGGGGATTTTTTTCTCTATCCAGTTCTTAAAAGAAGACTCCACTGACAGCGTTTCACACGTTTCTAACAGTATTAAAAACGTCAAAACTCCTATGATTTAGTTATTCTTTAAATCAAATTTGCGATTAACGTTTAAAATGATTCGCCAGAATCCATAAAAAATAAACACTATATTCGTGGAAACGAAACGATTCAGATCAAAAATAACCCTGTCGTAAAGAGAAGGAAAGGGAATCAGTACTTCTCCAAAGCATTCCGCAGCTTAGACACGTCTACCCGGGCTTATACGGAAATTCATAGAAGTTGCGCAAGCATTTTATTTTAATTCCATTCCCAATCCAATGTCAGCTATAAGGGTAGACATTTTAAGATACGTCTCATAAAATATACGTCATCACTTGAGGGTCTGGCGCCCATCGCATCAAAAAGACGTCTGCATCTCCCTTCCTTTATTAAGTTTTATACATTTATATAGAATAATATATAATTAAAATAAAAGTTACTCGATCGTAAATAATTTGGGTAAACACTGTCTACTTTATCTTTCTTCTTCTTCTTCTGCCAAAGTCGCCCGTCTTACCCAAAAGTGTAAAGTATACCTTATATCTCTTCTTCTTTGCGACCCAGACCGTCCGACACACCCGAAGGTGTAAGGTATCTGTTTGGACGGCTGGGAAGTGTCACCCAATTTAGACCGGAACCCAGTGTGAAAGGCATCCTTAGAGACCGTACCCTCCTTCTCCTACCATCAACCTCTCGGAAGGACTTACGGACCCACATATTTAACATGCCCGTACTCCGCATGAACAGTTTGAGAAAAGCCTTGAATCGAACTCGGGTCGTCCAAGTGCAATCCCCGCGCGCTAACCACTGGGCTGTCCCACCCCACCTTATCTCCCTTGAAGCTTCGCCACTGGAGGAGTTTACAGTTGTGGATTTCGTTACCCAATATTAACCCTATGAAGATTGGATGTAATTTTTTCCTCCAGTTGGGGTGAAGGGGGTAAGTGGTAACATCCAACCATCCTGCTACGCCATGCTCACAATAATAAAGGTTGAAAACCAATTTTATAAATGCTCTTCATTCTTACTGTTGTTTCGTCAAAATGACGATTACTGCCGATGATCGTAATTAAACATTCAAATTGTACTCCGAGAGAGCGTTTCAGAAACAATCAAGATTTAAAGCAAAGATCGCGAACACTGTTAATGAATATTTCTTAGAACAAAAGAAAAAAGAAAATTTCGAACATTTGAGATAAAGGAAGAAATGGCTGCAACGGGACACACACACATAAATATAGTTTACACATTTCGCAGGAAGAAAAAAAAAAGAGAAATTAGGTCGTTGAACAGCAACATAAAGAATGAAAAAAAGTATTGAAAGAGATGACTTCTCGTAGCCCTTCCAAGTGCAAACTTAGCTGTGAGACAGTTAATGTATAAAATAAATGTAAAAAAGAATGGAAAGATTTAGATGAAGAGAAGAGCTCTGTTTAAAAGCCAATTTAGAGATTATATCTTTGTAGTTTTTTCTAAATATCTTTTTTTTCTTTTCTTATACTTTTCATCGGCTGACCTTTAAATGCAATGAATTTTTCACTAAAAAAGACCATTACCTTAGTTAGAAACCTATTACGTTGCTCCGTACGTTTGGCGAAGAAGGGGAAGGGGTGCAATAAAATTAAAGATATCTCACATCTTTCAAATGAGGAGAAGTAGTATATAACATACCCGCTTAGGGCAGAAAATAATTACTGTATTGTGCGACTCTTAATATACCTTAAATAAATGCCTAAATACGCTTTGTGGACTAAGCTCTAGCATAATTAAAAGTTGAGATATGGTCAAATAAGTGAAAAAAAAGCACAATAGGGCGGCACATTATGAATTCAATCAGGTATTATCCAGGCTGACCGAGCTCAACAGCAATCCAGGCGACTCTGCCTATGTTATGGACTCAGCTATAAGCGACTTAATAGACGTCAATACCTAATCTCACCTTCTGCCAGTAGTTTCCGAATAGTATCCCTTGATACAGGATGCAAGGGGGATGACGTCGCCATTGGTGTGGACGTGACTCCTCTCCCGATTTCATGGTCCTTCTTCAGCAGTTGTCAGTCTGGAGCGTCCTCAACCTCTGCGATGGCTATATGTATTTTCTCTGATCTGCTGTTGCCAACACCGAACAACTACCATATCGTTTCGACCAAGATGTCGACTGATACGTCTGTTGGATCAACCAGCTTCCCTTAGGCCTATGATGCGATCTCTATCTAAATCTGACAGTTGCTCGTACCGCCGTCGAGTACATCTCAAAGGCATCTTTCTACAAAACTTCCGGTATCAAACCAGAAAATCCAGTTCCAGTTGCCGTTTTAAATGCTGCACAATGCGTCGTTCTCATGTGCGTTGCATGAGGCTTATAACAGCATTGCCACTGGCAGTTTGATCATTTGCATAACTCTTAAAACGACATTTGCATGCCGAATGTCGCAGCTGTCTCTCAATTTTTGTAAGGGTGCATATATTTTTTCGGTACAGAGTGTGTTTTATGATAAGTCAACTTATTTTGCCTCATAAAGTTAATAAATGAACGTAAGATTAAATTAAACTTTAAAACGTTATAACAACATTTAAAAGAAATTGTTCGGTATTTAATAAAAAATCTGATGTGGGCAACACATGACTTTCCTTATATAATGCAATGAATTTACTACTTTTACAGTTAAAAAAAATGTTATTCTTACAGTAGATACTTATATTCTTTCCAAGATATTGAATTTTCTTCTATTAGTCGTCATTTTCATAGATTTAGCGTCATTTTTATCCATTTGGCGAGATTTTTGTTAATTTGGCAGCAATTAAAAATGTCGCCAAGTTGGCGACATTCCGCCAAATTCGTCGCCAAAATTTCGCCAAGCGTTATGGACGGAGAAATAAGTTACTCTTACAGCAGATAAATGACTATTGGCGTTCAAATACAAAAGTATTACTCAAAGTATCTCTTTTCATTAATGGAACGAGCTAGATCCACGAGAATGATGTCACCAATTTTATATAACTTTTTGATAATTTTTTTGAGAATGTGCAAGATGTCGAGAACGGTTCATGTTAGCGTTCTAAAATTTATGTCAATCGTTTTCTAATGAAAAATTACATAAGAAATGTCTATTTGCGTAACTTTATTAGTGGTTTTGATTTTTTGACAATTATTTCAAAATTTCACTAGAAAATTTAGGGAGGTTCTGAACATTCGATTGCGTATAAAAACAATAGGCTTCCAGTGTTTAGGGATTGTGATTTTTGTACCAATTTTTTTTTGGAATCGGTCCATTCGTTCGTTAGTTATCGTCTCCACAGACACATTGACACACACACGCACACACACACACACATACTTTCACACACACATACATACACACACACAGACATCACTTCAAAAATGTTTGATTCGCGATCAGGGATGCTTGAAACGTGCTCTCCAGTCGAAAACTCCCCGTGACAATACTTTCCTTATACATTATGTATATAAGGAAAGTAATAAATAATTGAGCAAAAATAATAAATATATTAGGAAGCATTTGCATTTTATGCATTGGCGTATCCAAGATCTTATAAAGGGGATTGTTATAATCAGTTGATAGGTTATAGTGCTGAAGTTTGTTTACCAATATGGACTCTATGCAAAGCAAATATAAATTTTCTGCCAGTTGGGTGTTTGGGGTTATAACATCTTCTCTGCCTAAGCATCTTACTCTGTCTGGGAACAGCACTGCTTTTTAACACTTTACAACATAGTTGAAAAGTGTTTATGACTTTCTTCATTCATTCTGTATGTCTGTCAGTCTGTCCGTTAGCACGATAACTGCCGTAAAAATGGCTTTATCAAAATAAAATTTTAGTATGTTGTTCAGACGGTCTGTGGGACCTATGGGAATATAAATGAATAATATCACCCAATTCGTTTTGGATTGAACCCGGGTTGAAAACATGAAATACATTTAACCCTATGGGCCCTAATTTTTCAAACATATTTTAAGCGAATTTAAAATTCGCAAATTGCTTCGAACGTTTTAGTAAATATTCAAATTATCCCATAAAATATAAAAAAAAAATCAGAAAATATATTCAGTAGTTTTTTAAATAAAAATTAAAATAATAATTACACGTGACCGTGTAATAATTACACGTGACAAAATAATAATTACACGTGACAAAACAATAATCTCGTGACCATTATATGAGGAGCTCACGTGACCCACTTCAAAATAAAATATGACATCCATCTTGTCTCAAAATCTTGATTTTTAAGGTTCTTTTAATTCATATTTAGTGTTGTATCCGTCCTAAAACCGCTTTATTTTTGCTTAAATTCTTCGCATCTACATACTGAAACATCGCAATTACAATATATTTGAGTTTAAATGATTATCAAACTTTGATTATTTCTATAACAAAGCCTAATTTCCACTTATGGGAAATGTAAACACCAAAAGATGTAGAATGAGTTGTATAAGAATTGCTGCATTTCTTTAATGCAAAATTATTTAGCTCAGGAAGTCTGCAATATAGCTGACATGAATGAAACATTCATTGATTTTACACCCAGACGATTTTTTCGATGAAGTTTTAAGCATAGAGTAAAATTACTTGTACCTCCATGGTTTTAAGTTTTTAAATAAAATAAATTATTATAGTAGTGTGATGAATGAAAGGATTGGAAAAATGTTTATGAATGAAATGCTGCTTTTACATGGAAGCGATTTATATTTCGATGACGTCATTTGAATAAAGTTCAATTGTTTTCGATGAAGTTTTCAAATATAATAAATTATTGTAGAATTATGATAATTTTAATGAAAATGTTGTATTATAATAATTTTAATGAAAATATCAATGAGGAATGTATCGCATTTTAGAAATGTTTAAACCAGGCATTTTATATTTCAATGCCGTGATTTGAATGAAGTTCATTTGTTTCGATGAAGTTTTAAGTTTTCAAATATAATAAATTAATGTAGTATTGTGATAATTTTAAAAATACTATCGAGGAATGTATCGCATTTTAGAGCTATTTATATAAAATTGCATTGAAGTTGGAAAGTGTTTCAAAATCAATGCTATATGCATGATTGATCTTTCTTGTTTATATTTACCGTTGCTAATATTTACCTTAAATCCATACAAAAGTATCTTTTTACAGTCACGAAAAGTTTTCTCCCCCATTGGCCAGGCACTTGATAGGTAAATCATTCGCATATTTAGCGGACGAAGCATGAATCAATTTGACGTCATACTACTTTGTAATTGCGCCCCACAGGGGGCGGACCACATTACGTCCGTTGGCCGCTCAATTTTAACCGAAATCCAATGGGAGTTGATCACAGGGACCTACAGATTTATCGTACCCATATTCCACGTAGACACGGGGACAGTGTTTCTTTCAGGCATACCTTCGGGGGGGGGGGGGGCGAAACCTCTGCGCTTACATGTATTCGCTCCCCCCTTCGGAGACATTTTATGAAACCTAGTTTCTATTTATGCGACACAGCATTTAGATATATTATTTATATAAGGCAAATAAAAACCTTGGCCCTCCTAACATGTCATTCGCCCCCCCCCCCCTCCCCCCGGACTAAAAGTCCTGAAAGAAACACTGCATGGGGATATTTTTAGGTGACACCGAGGATCGAACTCGGCGGTTCTCTCGCCATAAACAATAGACTATCTCAGTCCGGCGCAGGGTTATGATCCTCTCCCGCCCTCCACCATTGAACAAACTCTCTCAAAACACGCCACTGTATTTTCGATATTTAACTCAGCGGATAATATTTACCTTTAGCGCATAAAAACGTCCCCTTTAATGTTCGCGAAAAGATCTGTTTAGAATTCCATAACACCCCTTCGTGATTATCACCATTCTGGAAAGACCGTTAGATAACGATAACTGTGATGATGACCGACATTAAATTTAGAATCTGACTCCCAGAAAGACTTTCAAGAACAATCAAGATTTCGCTAGAAGGTCACAAGACCCGGTTAATGAATATTTCCGAGAACAACAACAAAAAAAAATGTGCTGTTTCGAACATTTTAGATAAAGGCAAATGGCACCAACGGGACACGGTCGCATAAACTTCATTTCTAGACAAGCTATATCTGCAGTGGGGAAAAAAGGTTTTAAAGTCGCCCAAAAGCGGCATAAAAAATGGAAATAAATAGATGGCGCTACAATTGACTTTCCGTCTGCAACCGTTGCTTTGAAACAGTTAACGTACAAAATAAATGAATTTAAAAGAAAAAAAAATAATGGGATGAGGAGATTTAGATGAAGAGAAGAGGCCCGTTTAAAAGCTAATTTAGAGATCTTATCTATATCGATTTTTTTTTCTGAATCTTTTTTTTTTCTGGATAAATGTTCTCATTGTACCGTTTTCATCTGCTGACCAATAAAAGTGATGAGATTTTTCACTATTACTTTAATGTTCTTTTATGTTACCCTACATTGTTGTAAAGAAAAAGAGAGGGAGGGGGTAAAAATTAGATTTGAAGACATAATTGACCTCCTTTGACATCCATATTATTAAGTTCAGTTTTTAATAAAATGATACACACCAGTCTATATTTCTTGAATAGATGCAAAGTATTTCATCAAGAAATGCAGACTGGTGTGGGCATTTCACTTTATACAGATCAAACACCGGTGATCGATTGATTGTAATACCATACATTCCAAGTTCCAGAAAAATAATTCATTTACCCATGTACGATTAGGCTCACTGTAAAATATCATGAAGGAACAATGTGGTACAGTGAGCAAACACATTAATTATAAGTATACATTATCATACATTCTAAATTAAATATTTACATATATAATACTCTAGGCTGCATTAACCAACTCCTAAACTGAACAGCAGGTGTCAAGTGTGTACAAATCAATTATAAAAATTTTTATTGAATATCATATAGCTGATTGCTTAATATGTGTACATTAATTAATATTACATCGAAAACTTGCGATTTTTAATATATATATATTAAAATGTTTTTCCCACAAAGAGACAAGGATTATATAAAAAAATTAAACTCAATTTTCCGAGTTATTCAATTTTTGTAAATGGTGACATTTTCGCCAGTTTCGCCAGAGATATTTTTCAATTTGGCAACATTTTCCAAAACAGCGCCAAATTTTGTCGGCAATATCACCAAAGTGCATTGCCAAATGCATCACATTTATAGCCAAAGTTTAAAAAGCAATTTCATTTGTAGTCTTAACATAGTGACCTATGTTCTCAATCACCTCAACGAATTTTAAAATTCGGACTTCGTCACGACCTAAAAGTTGATGAGTTTTATAAGTGATCTAAATTTCATGCTAACCCGTCGAATAATCTCTGAGAAACAGCCTTAACTACAGAAACGTATTTGAGTCAATGCCAAGAAAACTCAGCTCGTATGGCGCTGCGCTTCAACTTATATTTTTCTCATTGAACTCATAGCTGTAGGTTTTCTGCTGCTTGATTTTAACAGCTTTTTCGGATTTATTTACTAAAACTTCAATGCAGTAAATATTTTAAAATTCAGAAAAGTACATTTGGCGCTGGCGATTAAAAGTTTTTGGCATTCATCATGTTTCAGGACTGTTGGAGGAGTTTTGATCTCTTGCACCATCCTCGTTACCGCCATTATCACCGGCATGATCACAATTTCTCAATCTCTCAATGATTTTATGTCCTCCTCTACGTCCTGTTCTATGCTTTCGTCGTGTCCTGCAGCTATGCATACAATTTCATTCGTCAGTAACCAGATCTAAGACTCACTTCAGGTTATTGGCCTCACCCTTATTCGTTGAGGCAGCACGTGACCTATGTTCGGGCTAAAATGCAGAAGACAGAAAGCAGCAATGTTCTGTTTAATAAATAAGATGGTGCCCATTGATGTTCCTATACTTACGCAGTTGCACCGGATGGAAATTTGAACTTTTAATTCTGATATCAAAGCGACCATGGGAAACTATAGGACACACCCCATAAGGGTTTTTTTTCCAAAGTAACTTAATTCTGACACGATACAGACTCAGGGGATTCGCAATATTAGTCACTAAAGTTTATCGAACCAAAATGTTTGGGAACCATTGGTACTAATTAACATATAATTTGCAGATATTTTTCAATTGCAACTAGGCTAATGTCTTGTCTCGTCTTCCAGGTCAGTCCGAGGACAGTCTTGAGTCCATCGCCTCCCTCCTGCGACTACCCCTCGACGTGTTTTCGGTACGGGATCCTCAGGATGACGTACACGAATTCACACTCTACACCTGCAGAAAGCTGAAGTGTGGTGCCACCTTCGGGCCGTATGAAGGGAAGCTGGTAGCGGGAGAAGACACTGAAGGACTGAACGTCATCGAGGTGAGAGACAGCAATGTAAAGTTTTGTCATGTTAAGATTCGTACTGCTCAAACTGCTTCTAAAGTACTAAAGCTAAGAAAACTTCGTTAAAAGCAATATACGACGCAGAATTAATAGTGCGACTGGTTTCAAAAGCAAGAAATAGCCTTCTTCGTAATGATAAACAAGAAGCGCAACCATCACTCGTCAGAGCTAGATCGAAATATCGTTTTATTTTCCTCTTTAGTCTTTTATCATTCATTTATAGTGCCCTGCCACTTGTTTTTTCCTGCATGGTTTTTACTTTTTTTATGCTCTTGCCGTTGGCCATCTCCTTTAACTGCTTCAGTCATTTTTCTGTTCTGAAATTAGTTACCGATCTAGCTCTGAGCTGCTCGAAGCTGATATGAGCCTTCGAAACCGGTCGGCACTATTTATTTTGTATTTTGCGTTTATTTTAACGAAGTTTTTTCAGTTCTATCATGCTAAGATTGTTTCCACTCCTGTTAAAGTCGTCCTCCTGTCAAGGTCGTCGGTTACTGAATTTTATCTAATGGTCAGTATTCTCCGAGAAATAAAAACGATGTACTTACTCTCTCTCCAATGGCTGGATCGAACTTGCCCCTTAGTCATCCCAGTCCTTTTCATCCTCTTAGATGGGATTACAGGAATATGACACCACAATGGTTACATGTGACCTACAAGGAAAATGCTTATTAAAATTCAGATTCCTAGCTCGATAAATTTGAAGAATATGACCAGACAAACCACTGGACAATTCCATTCTTTCTGACCTCCTTACTCGTGGGCTGTTAATAGTTATCTTTTTAGTGGATACCTCCGACTCATTATAAACATTTCGGTAAAAATACAGGTTAATCACTCGAGATGTTGTGAAGAATCCATGATGAGCCAGATTGAGTAGAAATTTTCAATCAGTTTCTTAGCGATCGAAAAAAATATCGTAAAGTTTCAATTTCAACACCATTGCAAGTCCACAGAACGCTCCCTCTCAATAATCGTCAACAGTATCATGCTTTCCAGATTTTTTACAAATGTTTGAAAAAGCATATGCACGGCCGCGTTTAGGTGAAGTTCATTCTTATCATCTGAACACCCGATATCAGTTGTACTAAAAATAGTTACAATAAAAAAAATTGACGATCATTAACCTGCAAGATTTCACTCTCTATTAAAAATTGTTATCTGGAGTGATTAAATATTGGCATAATATTATATTAAATGTAAGTATTAATATTTTTAATTTATGAAATTAAATATAATATTTAGTTTATTGAAGTTAAATCAATATTTTAAATGGTTTTAGATGTTGAAACTAAATGTTTCTTAATAAGTAAAAACCCTTTGCGCAAAGGATAAGGTGACTTGACCAGCGTATTTAAGCACAAATGAAATAACAACGCGACGTTTCGGAGATATACTGAATCATCTTTGTCAGTGCTAGACAGACCAACAAACCCGAAGTCAAAAAGACAAAATGGGACAAATTCCCAATAAATAAGACATTGTAGTCCCATTTAGTCTTTGTGACTTCGGGTTTGTTGGTCTGTTTAGCACTGACAAAAGAGACCTAGCGTGTCCTCGAAATAGCTGTATGTTGCATTGTTATTTTATTTGTGCTGAAGTATGTTGCTCAAGCTTCCTTAAATTTTCATTGTTAGTAGCATAGTATTATGTGCAAACCTATTTAATATGTACCAAATATCTAACTTTAAACACTTTAATGTGTTGTACATGAACCAATGTTAAAACATAAAATACAACTAAGAATTTATTGCTGTTTTAGAAGAACTGATACTCACCTGATAACGCAACAAACATATATCTCTTAACCGAAAACTTTTTAAATTTCCCCTCTTAAATCTTTTCAAACAGAGTTCAGGTTTTACAAATTCCCATCAGATAAGATATTGATTATTAGCTCTCTCTCACTCTCTTCTAGGTGCTTTATCATGGCCGCAGGTAATTTTTTCAATTTTTAGAAATCTCTCTCTATTTTCGACATCCCCCACCAACATAATGATTTTAGTTTTTTTTTTTCCCTTTCAAATTTTTTTTTTTATCAAACCACCAATAAGAGTTTTAATGGCGACTTTTCCTTATCGATCAATGGAATCTTAGAAAAGAAAAATTTGACAGAACAAAAAATAAGAATTGCAGTAGGGAAAGAGTGGATGGGGGAGGGGGGGGGGGGGTAAAGTAAAAGTAATCGATTAAAAAATGTATTTCATCCCTGTTGAAACATCATTTTTTTTTCTGGAGATGATGTAGAGAGTGTAAATTTTCACTTATCGAATTCGGATCAAAAAAAGTAATCGCTCCCAAATATTCTGACAACAATGGCGGCGCAGAAGTACAAATTACCTCAGGTTTCTTTTTAATAAATTTGTTCTTGGGGGCGAAAGAGTTGTAAAGTTTAGATTTTGTTAGCATTAAAATGTTGCTTTTGCAAATTTAAAAAAGCAAAAATGATTAGAATATGGTGTTTACTACAACGATGTAGGAAAATATATTTTACTAAGCAGGGACCATATGCGGCCATACTGCCAAAGGTGGATAACTCATTCAGAAATAATTTTTGAAACGAATTTCACAGTATTTAGGTTCTGTTAAAATCAATGTTCAACATTATTAGAGTAAATTTCTTGTTTTAACTCTAGAACTGAGATTGCGTAATAAATTTTATCGAAATAAGGCCAAAGTTATTTCAATTTTATTTTTGTTTATATGGGATTACTTGCAGTTACACTACCCAGGCCTTCTGACTTAACTGAAGGTTTAAAGTAGCAATTGGACGACCGGGAAAATTTTATTTAAATTTTGTCGCTTGCAATTTAATAATATGTTCCTTATACAGTCAGTGAGGCAAGAAACAGGAAAATAATTAAACAATATAAAGCCAAAACCAAATTTTATAGTAAAACAATAACCAATAAAAAAGTCCGAAATACAAACAATACAATAAAGCATGAGTAGGAAGAACCATAAATTTAAGATAGAAATATTAAATGTGGCTACTTTAATCCCATTTAATATTAGCCACCTGCGACGACCACTCACGTATCTTTATGAAAAAGATCTGGACGTAAATCGCCATTGACTGATCCCATTAGCACATTCTATAATAACCCGCGCATCTTATAACACGCACGATTTAAAAACCCTCTCTCTAAATGACGCAGTGAAAGATTCACGTTTCCGGACCCCCCCCCCCCTCCCCCCTCGTTTAAATTAAGAAAACACTGCCTTAAAATGCGTTATCATGGCCACTGAAATAAGTGTGTAACAGTCGAAATTGTATCTTTATACCTTTTTTTGCCAATAATTAAGAAATTGTAATAGAAAAATATATTTTAAAAGAAGGAGGAACAGTATGCATTTTGCTCAATTAAAATTTGATGATCAGACTGAGAGTAGATTCTTTGATGTCGGAATATTAAAACCAATTACGTCTTTAAATCCCGAAAATATCCACTTTATCCTAAAAATGTATGCTTCTGGAAAATGTTAATTCTACCTATTGAGCTTAAGTCTGAAAGTTATCTAACTTTTTTAAGCCTATGTTAAAAGATTATATTTATTCATATACGGATTAAGTACTATTTCATTATTATAATTAGCGCATTTGCTAAGGATTGTTTTACATATGCTGTCGATCTTTCTTTATTGGTTTAGCTTAGCGAATTGAACGAACTTACTAGTCTCTAGGCCGCATTGTAATAAATGGTGTTTGTGTTTTGTCTTTATGTCATGTTTTGAGTCTGTTGTTATGCTTGTCTGTATCGTCTTGTTGTTGTATTATTATGTATATGGTAGCATTAATACATTTGCATTTGAATTTGAAAAATATTCACATAAAATCTGAATATCGTATTACGGATTCTGGTTAAAGCTCATTTTGAAGATAGTTTTTCGTACTTTATGCAGGTATGAAGATTGGAATTGTGCGATAGTTTTTCCAATCTCTACAAACAGATTAGTGTGAAAATTATGAGAATTGCTCAAAATTCCGCGTAAACATAAAATAATAATAAAAAAAAAAAAACCGAACTTTCTCATTCGAAGAACATTTCCAATGGACATCTAAAGAATCATACGAAGAACATTTAAATTTGTTCGACATTAATTATTTATTTTAATTTGTGCGAAATTTTGTAGCTGCATGTTTATTGTTTCTTTTTCTGATAGAAACTAATTCTTAATAGAACCAAAGTGTCAGTATCCTTAAAATACATCACTTCTATGAAATGCTTTTAATGATTGAAACTCTGTTAAGAGAATGGATTTGATTTAAGTTTCATCCTCCTACACCTACTCACCGAATAAAGGCAATTGGAAGGTTTTCGTGTGGCTGTAACAATCATTTATAACTCGAATTGCGGCTTAACAGACTTGCAAATTTATTTAATCGATTCGCTAGGCGTATTGGGGCCAGTTTTATGGTTAAATTATTTTACACTTTTCACCACGATGATTTTTTTATTTGAGTATTATCCCGGACAACGCCGAGTATGCTTGCTAGTGCGCAATAAAAGTAAAATAAAATTCACGGAATTTTTCTCGTAGTTTCAGGTATAAACTGTTAAATCATTTTTGGCAAGATATCCTTTCGACAATTCGCAGAAACAGCGTATAAGAACTGAAAGTTAACGCCATTTTTACCATAAATTTCTATCTAGAAGTGAAAAAAAAAATCTAACTCAGAACGGGAAGAGATCCAATGTTAATGATCAGAGCCAGATAGGAAATAATTTTAATACATCAGGTGGGAAAACGGTCGTAGGTGATCGAAAGTTCCATCGTTGCCATTTCGAAAATGGAATAAAACGTATTGTTGGTTATCGTCACCCCTAACAGTTCGTTTGCCCAAATCGAGCCATCGAACTTTTGTGCCAGGGCGCAATTTGGGTCGGCACTAAAAATTTAGTTGGCACATTTACGCGTAGTATTAGGGGGAAAAAATTAATTCTGGTTCCAAAGTTTGATAAGATTAAATGTTAAGCGATTTTTTTTTTCGTGCAGCAGGGCATTTCGCTCAGGACATTTTTGCCCTCTTGGAGTAATTTTTAACTGAGTTTTTGGTTGGAACTTTATTATAAAATTTGTTATATCGGTAATAGAGATAAAAAATATTCCGTGAAATATATTTATTCAGATTGCATTAAAATGATCTAAAAATCTATTTCTTAATTTAAAGGAAAAGACTATCAAATATCTTTTGTAATATAGTATATATAAAAAGATTTGCTTTTCTGAAGACTTTCGAATTTGAAATTTTGATGAAAGTACACATTTTGAAGGAATCTGAAAGGTAGCAGTATTTATAACTCCCCCCCCCCCCCCCGCAAACAATGGACAACGGAATCGGATAGTGAATTATAGATATATGGGATTATAGATTTTTCAGTCCATATAAAATCTATTGCTAAGTAGTTTTCACTGTAGAAACGCTATTTCTGTATCTATCGTTTCCGGTCGTTCAATATCTGAATTTGGCTTAACAATATCCATTCTAACCTCACTTTCAACATTATTACCAGCACTCTTCACTTCATCTTCTTCTCTTGCATAGATCTAACAAAGTTAAACTTTCAAAATAATTCATTATTTTATTGATTCTAAAACTTTAATAGTTTTGTTTTACTCAACTAGAGGGCTCCACCTCTGATAGCCACGCTTCGCCTCCTACTCGCTGGCGCTCGCAGAGCTCCCTTCGCGAGCTCTCTCAAGCCAAACCAAAGTTAAAACCGAAAAATGGTTTATTTCACAGTGTTCCTCTATTATTTTTCTACAAATATACCAAAATTCATATTTTTGTATACTATACTTTTGCGATACACTACAGACAATCTCTATGGACACGCCAATACGGAAGATCATTTTTTTCTTCAGAAGTGATTAAAAAGTAGAATAACTCGTAAATTACATCCAAGTTTGAAAAAAGGCTCCGTCTTGCTAAAATTCAACTACATAAGTAGATGCTTGTGAAACTTCGTAGATTTGCTATTGTTAGTCTGTCCAGGACGCGAAATCGCAGGTCATATATTTTGTATTTGATTTGTATTAAATATTTCTTAAACTAAAGTTTAAATAGAAAAAAATGTTTATTTCAGCGTGTTCCCCAAACATTTCTTTCTCTACAAGTGTAAAAAATATTTTTGTATGCCATAGTTTTATTCGGTACGAAGCAGAAAAACTCGAGGAACGAGAAATTTGTCAAACAGCGACGGCTACTTTTTTTAATATAGAAATATTACAAAACATTACACTCCAGTTAATTTTTTTTATATTCTGATACTGATTATCATCCAACTAGACCTTAATATGGTACAAATAATAATATTGAATAAACATATATGTGATATGTATGAATAATAAACATATATGAATACTAGGGGGCTCTGCCCCCTGCTCGCTCCGCTCGCCCAAAACACTTCGGGAGGCTTCGCTTCTTACTCGCTGCTCTCGCAGAGCTCGCTTCATATCTATCTTTCCAAAAATCTCTTTTCTATCCCTGCTTATTTTCCGCAAGAAGGAAAAGCAGGGATTTTCCTTAGCCCAGGGAATCCAAAAACTGAATTCCTTGACCATGAGCTCGCTTCGTGAGCTATTTCATGCTAAACTAAAGTTTAAATCTATAAACGATTTATTTCATCGTATTACCCTATAATTTCTCTGTAAATGTACCAAATTTTATATTTTTATATGCTATAGTTTTTACGGTGTGAGACAGAGAAATCGCTAGACGTTCCTATACGAAAAAAAAATTCACTTCAGAAGTGCATAAAAAGTAAAAATATCTCAAAAACTACAAAAACTAAAAAGATGATTCTGTTTTGCAACAATTTACCCTTGTAGGTACTTGCCTGCAAAAATTCGTGGTCTTGCTATTCTCAGTCTTTCCAGGACGTGAACTCGCAGCTCAAATATTTTGTCTTTGACTTTGACACTAAATATTTCTTAAACTGCAATATATATCAAAAAGCGGTTTATTTTAACGTATGTCGCAAAGCATTTTCTACAAATGTATCAAATTTTATATTTTTATATGCAATAGTTTTTGCGGTACGAAGCAAAGAATCTCGAGAAACGAGAAATTTGTCAAACGGCGGCGACGGCGTCAGCTATTTTTTTTTTAATATAGAGAGATATAATAATAATATGGAAAAACATGGAATAAACATGTATGAGAATGCTGGGTGGCGCTTCACATTCTAAATACTTATTCTGATACTGAAGGAATTTCAGGTTTGCTTTAATGGCGGCTGTGGTTCTGCAAACGATTGGCAAAAATCGTTCCCATCAGAATGTCTTATCTTTCCAGCTGACAAATTCTTATCGATAATTTTTCCCACCCTGAAACACTTATAGTGTGGTCTTGTCAAGGTAATAATGGGATTTCGATGTACGACAGATAGCAGATTTTTCTTGTAAGGCCTTGCCCATTCGTCGCAATTTCTCTTGAATATAGAAATATAGTTTATCCAATCTGTTAAGCCATGTACTATCCATTAAAATGTCTTATGCGTTTTCTATGTAAGCAATGCATTTCTAGAAGAGTATTTGAAAAGAATATAAAGGGTTGGTTGTACAAGTAAAGAGATATGTGAAAAATAATCAGTAAACCGGAAAAAATTTAGCTGTGTATTATTGTAACAAAATTTAATCGGCTCAAGGGTAATACAAAAACCCTTACCATATTTTGTTAAATTTGTAAAGAACCTTGCTGCCCCAACCGGGAATCGGACCCTAGATCGCCGAACTGACCAGCCGATGCTCTACCGTAGCGCTACTGGGACGAAATTGTAAGCTCCTATTGTCGAAGTGGACTCTGTAAATTTTGTTGAATACTTTGGAATAGTGGATAAATAGAGGGGATGAATACATTAAATGGACACACACACACACAAAAGTCACTCTAAAAATGGTGATTTATATAGTGTCCGAAACGTGTAGATTTGTTGAAAGCTCGATTTCTTATTTCCGACCGGATTCCAATACTTTTCCTACCATGTATTGTAGGGAAAGCAATAATTTATTCTATCAAATATATATATTTACTCAGATCCGCCAAATGTCTGTTTTAAAGGATAACAAACAAGCAAACTAAAATTCCCCAGAGCAACACCAGCTTCTGTCAATAGGGTAGCAAACGTAACACCGGTTGCCAAATAAAATAAACAGAAACGACAGATTTATAACACAGAGCAAGTAAAGAAGCAGGATCCTATGAATGAAAAGTATATACTAAAGAATAATATGAACAATAACATAAGTATTCAAAGTACTTGTTTCGTGAATAAAGCTGCGAACTTAGTATCCTACGATAAATTGAAAAAGAAAGTAGCCGGTTTTGAAATCTGTATGAGTTGTTCAAAATAACTGTGAAAAATAACAGTTTATAAAAGTGCGTGAGTTTTTCAAAATAGCTGTAAAAATGAACAGTTTATAAATCTGCATGAGTCGTTCAAAACAGCTGTAAAAATTAGCAGTTTCAAAATATGCATGTGTTGTTCGAAACAGCTGTAAATAAATAATTTATAAATATGCATGAATCGTTCAAAACAGCCCTAAAAATTAACAATTTCGAAATCTGCATGAGTCGTTTAAAACAGCTGTAAAAAATAACAGTTCATAAATCTGTACCGAAAATAAGTAGAAAGTGAGACTTGGCCTGCGGAAACTTAAGGCAAACAATAGGTTTTGAATACTTTATGAACTAACTTCATCGGCTAAATTATAAAGAACTTACGATCAAAACAAACTGTAAAAATTCCAATTAATGAAAGTACCAGTATTCTTTTAAATTAAACTTCATCCATTAAATTAAATAAACCTATGACCAAACTGTAAAAACAGAAATATTTTATACAAGTAACAAATTGACACTCTTACTATTTATTGTATTGCATGCTATTGTTACTAATCTTCACAGCATATTGCCTATCCCCGAGGGAAAAGCGCATTTACAGGCAACCATTGCCATTATTTGAAGGTCCTTGGCGCCCGAAATTTTGTTATTTATCACCAACTTGGCGAATTTGGGTGAGCTTTAGAAAATGCTCAAATTTTGTAGATTAATTAAAAATTTCTCGTGCCACGTCAATTTTTCTATAAATTTCCACAAAGTGTATATAAACCGGTTATCACTGAGTTAAAAGTGGTTGACGTGATACAATAAAAATGAATTGTAAAATACGTCGGTGTTTTAAGAATATAAACTTTTGTTTAGTGAATGAGTTAAGCATTTAATTTCTCTTTTATTGTACCTGACATTCATTTAGTGAATTAATCCTGTAGGTTAGTGCAAAGATGTCGGAGGTCTGAAGACCCCAGATTGTGCGACTCACATAGTGGGTTTAGAGTAGCTAGCTGCACGGACGGGAAAGGATGCCTTCTGCACTCAGGAGGCACCCAAGGTCTACCATCCTGCCGAACAAACATTTATTTAGTTCTGAAAAGATAACAACTGATGAGAAATAAATAGTGTGATTAAACAGACAGTTTTGCATTATATTTGAACATGACAAGTACGTCCATTTTTCAAGAATGGGAAAAGGGTTATTACGAATATAGATAAAAGGATCATTGAAAAATAAAATTTAGAGTGAGGTATATTAACATAATAAAAAATAGATTAAAATTAAAGAAAATAATAAAATTTTAAAAGTAAAATTATGAAAAGGAAAAAAAAATTATGCACATGAAAAACAAAAACAGAAATTTAGAATAAAATTTAGAAAAGAAAAATTAGAAAAAATACAAATAAAAAGGATCAAAAGAAAAAGAAAGAACAGAGAAAATAAGAACAGTTAACATAGCTTTTTTTTCTAAACAGAAAATATGGAGGGAACACGATAACAATAAGTTCATATAAGTTAATAAGAATGAAATAAAGGGATTCATTGATTCAAATTAATTGAGAGCAGAATCTACTCATAAGCTTAGGTCACTTTATTAGAAATTTCCATGGCAACAAGAATACAGTTTTTAATTTTACCTACTGAAGAGGTAATTGAACGAACTTTGGAGAACCAAATTGGTTTATTAGAGGGATGGGGGGGGGGGGGGGGATTGCAGAGGTGAAAATTTTTAGAAAAAGGACAATCGAAAATGTAATGGTCAACGTCACCGAATTTATTGCAAATACAGTTAGAGGTGGATTTAATTTTGAAAAAGTATTGGTAATCAAGAAAGGAGCCATGACTAGTAAGAAAGTAAATGAGGTATTTATTAAAAATTTGTAAATTCGGATTCACGATAGGGAGGTAAGACAGGATTCTAGCCGGATGTCGGAGGTCCGAAAGTGACCCTAATACGACAAGCGCGAATTCAGTGGACTCTGAAAGATTGAACGTCAATTTCAAATTGAGAGTACTAGCAGGTGGCTAACCAGAGATAAAATAGCAGGAGGTGTCCAGTCAGATTGTCAATTGACCGCCAATCTGACCTTAGAGGGTGGAGGATGCCGAGTCCACTTCCACTATAAGAGCTTGCAATTTCCTCCCACTAGCTCAACGGTAGAGCGTGAGCTGGCCAATTCGAAGATCCAAGGTTCGATTCCCAGTTGGGGCAGCAAGGCTCTTTTCAATGCTTTTAAATAGAAGCTTCTCCTTATATGCAAATGCACCCAAAGTTTCCGAGGATACTCCGTTACAGTATTTTATATGAAGCTTTCTAAACCTTTTTGCCTCATGAGCAGCAGTTTAGGCGCATTTTCGATTTTCTTATCAATTCCATAACGATGTTTGGCAACATTCATGCTGCAATAGAGTGAAGTTCATTTCGTATCCTCAAATTTAGCGGATTGCCACTTAAAGATGTCTCACATCCAAAGCGCGGAAGTGGTTTTTCCAACCGCATTCTTCGATTTCGAAGTCGCGATAAAAGGCCAGATGTATCACCTTAAAAAAATTATATATATATATATATATATATATATCTCCAGACATGAGTGCGACACAAAACGAGACGAAGCTAAAGGTCCTAAAAAGGCAATGGAGAAAAGATAAGGTACCGCTTTTAATCAAATGAGACGGCCGCTTTAATTCTTTGGCTCGCTTCTTATCCGTAGAAGGCAGAATATTAGTCTCCTTACGACTGATTCATACGGGATGGAAAAAAAAGCGCTGCTGTTGTTCGGAAATAAAAAAATAAAGAAACAATCACAAGCCTTTTAAAGGATCATTCGGTTAAGTATCATGTATAAAAGTAAATGAAAGATATGAAGAAGGCGATGAACTGATAAAATCTGTGAATTGGGTTTTGAACGAGCTGTGCTTTAAGTTATTTTTACTTTCTCTGTGAAACTTCATTACGATTGGAACGTTAGTGAAGCTAGTAGTAGAGTTCAAATTTTGCAGGAATCAGAGACGACTTTTTGCGGGAGATGTTTTTAAAAATATGGGACTTACACTGAAAAAAATTTATCTACATCATAAAACTGGTGAGACTGTCTGATGAAGTGATGAATTTACAGCTCAAACAGTTGGAGTCAGAAACTTCAAAATGTGCATACACGTTGGACATGACCTATAAATAGTGAGAAAAAATTAATATCTTGGAATTCCATCTGAGAAATTTATAAATCTCGCAATTTTTCACTCCAGTATTCTTTTAGATATAACTATAAAATGGCTAGAAACACAAAATTCGTTTTAATACCATTCTAAATGTTTTTAATTAACTGTATGGATATACAATGAACTGTTTTTGAGATATTTTAATTTTTTGTTAAAACAGACGATTTATTTTATTTTAATTTTTATTTAAAACAGATGATTTTTTATTAAATTTTTAGTTAAAACAGACGATTTTTTATTTTATTTATTAATTCGATTTTTTAAAGTTTTTTATCTCAATTGTAACCATAGTAAAATGGTTATAATTTAAATACCAATATCGTCTGCAGGATATTCTTCTAATGCAGTAATTCTTGCTCTATGGATTGCGATCCAAAAGTGGGTCACCGAGGTTTTTGGAATGTGTCGCTGCCCCACATCTGCCATAGAAAATAAAATTATATGCCAATGTAGGTGTTTCCAGGAAGACCGCCATTGACCATCATATCGATTCGATACTTTTAATTTTCTTTATGTTAAATATTTGGAGAAAATCAATCATGCAGATTTCATAACTCTACTCAGTTCCAGAATACATCCATTATAACATTTGTTCTCTTTGCTATCAACAAGTCCTTCTGGTTATATATTGGTCAGCAAGTATCCAGTGGTCAGGTGAAGACCAGGAACTGACACAGCATTGACTCAAAGGATAATGTCCGAATGCATCTGTCATGATTAGAGGGGGGATGAGTTCGATTAATGGAGGGGGATTAGTGGTGACGTTGTTTGTCAAATATTCCCAACAACGGTATGACCAAATGTAGTGTGGATATAGGGGAGGATACGATATATGGGGAGTAAGTTACGGAATTTGGAAGAAATTTGAAATGATGATCAAGATTACCATGGTGATTTTTGTATGAAGAATTTTGTATTAGATTTTTATATGAAAAAAAAAAACAGAAGTGTTTTTGTTCGAAATCGTTCACACACACACACAAATATCAAAAAGATCTATATAATAATTGTCTAGTGTATTTTTGTTATTCTAGACCTTTCGGAAGTCTTCCGGTGATATAGAAGACTGATTTTTGCATACTTGTAGTATAAATCAGTGATGCCCCAACCCGTTGATCGTGATCTACCAGTCAGTCACCATGGCTTGCCAAGTCGATCTTTGAATGAATTGAAGGGATAGGGCATTTTACTTTATGGGAACGAAAATTAACGAGTGAAGTTAAATACATTTATAATTTGATTACCTTTTCATTTTAAGTGTAGTAATTCACATTATAAATTTAAAGATGATTCAGTTTTGAACGTATCAAGTTAAATAAATTTATTTCATTAAAAATGTGATAGATATTTAAAGCAGAATTTAAAATCTTCTGCGAAATAGCACATCCTCTACCAGTGCAGAGCCACCAGCCGTACCGTGCTGAAAACACCGGTTCTCGTTAGATCACCGAAGTCAGGCAGCATCGGGCGCGGTTAGTACTTGGGTGGGTGACCCCCTGGGAACACCGCGTGCTGTTGGCTCATTTCGGGCGCGGTAGCTCGGTGGTTTGCGCACTGGATTTGCACGCTGCCACAACTGCCGCCGTGTTCATGCGGAGTACGATCACGTTAAACATGTGGGTCCGTAAGTCCTTCCGAGAGGTTGGTGGTAGGGGAAGGAGGGTACGGTCCCTGTGGATGCCTCCCCCACTGGGTTCCGGTCTAAATTGCGTGGCACTTCCGGGCCGTCCAAACAGTTACCTTACACCTTTCTGGTAGGTCGGACGGTCTGGGTCTCAAGAGCAACAACAGAATCCTCTACCAGTGCAACTTTTGCAAGTTAAAGAAACAACTCTCTCTCTCTCTCTCTCTCAATCAGTCGATCGCAGGCTTTTCGTTTTGACCTGCCAGGAACGGAGAAAATTGTTTCTAAGACATCCCAGACCCTTCAGTTACCCTTCCCCCGTCCTGTGACTTAGAAGACTAAATCTGTGAAACTTATACTATCGACCATGGAACTGAACCTAACAGAGCTATTTTTTTTTTATTTCTCTCACGAGGACTGAACATGCCTGCCGATGCGGTGGTCGAGCGGTCAGGGGCATACGTTTCCGTCTGATCGCTAGATTGCCGGGTTGTGGGTTCGAATCATTCCAGCGAGCATGGATGTTGTGATGTCGAGGTTTAGTCAGTCTACTGCCCTTGGGGAGCCTCATTAAAGTGAAGCTGCATATTATCCTTCGCCATGGGATCAGGGGTCTATTGGACGTGGTGTAAGGCTTTCCTTCACCACGGGGAATAGAAACAACAGCAGGGCTGAACAAAATGGAGGACGAATCGAAAGCCTTTTCCAGTCACTCTAAAATATACGGTGACCTAAAAGTCTGAAACTTAGTACGTTTGTAGTATTAACCACGTGGCAATTTAACTGAACCGATTTAAGATTAAGATAACTGTTTTCAAAAATTAATAGCCATATATTGTTAAACAAACTAAAACATAACACTAAAGTAACTCTGTGAAAAGCAGCTTGCTATTCCAAAATAATAGTATTGACCGAATTCGAAGGAAGAAAGCTGGCTTCTTCTTCAGGCTATTATTTTTTGTGTTGTATGCTGATTTATACCAAGTTACTTTAGTTCTATTCTTTAGCATCAGTTTGAATACGTAAAATAAAAACTTATTAAAAACTCTGTAATTTAATTTCTTGAGGGTGCAAGTTTCTTTTTTTATGGTAGACTGAATATCGAGTCTAAAATAAAAAATTAAATATGACTAAATGTAATTATTAAATACGGGTTTTATACGTAATTTTTAATCCGAAATTGAATAAGATTGGCTCTTTTATTCGAGAATAAACCGTTCTTAGATATTTCAAATTTTTAACGCCATTTTGGAATGTACTAAGTTATCAAATAAACAAGAAACATCAATCATGTGTAAAACATTGATTATGAAACACTTTCCAACTAAAATGCAATTTTATTTAAACATCTCTAAAATACGATACATTTAGCGGTGATATTTTAAAAATTATCACAGTATTACAATAATTTATTTTACTTAAAACCTTAAGACCATGAGGTATAAGTACTTTCTAATTCCATGCTTAAAACTTCACCGAAAAGACAATGCTATAAAATAGTCTGCGTCTCTATGTAAATAAATGACTATTTCATATCACCTGTATTCCAGACTTCAGAGCTAAACAAATTTGCGGTGAAAAATTCAGCAATTCTTATACAACTCATCTTACAGCTTGATTTGTTTACATTCTGCATACGTTACAATTAAGTTGCATTGTAGAAATAATCAAAATGTTATGATCATTTAAATTAAAAAATATTGTAATTGCGTTGGCGCAGAATATGGATGCACAGAAAATACGTAAAAAGATAGCAGTTTTAGAATGGATACAACACTAAATATAAATTTAAAAGAACTTTAAAAATTACGATTTTGACACTGGGAAAAAAGATGGATGCCATATTTTATTTTGAAGTGAGTCACGTGATCTCTTCATTTAATATGGGTCTAATTATTATTTTAATGTTTACTTAAAAATTACCAAACATAGTGTGCTCAAATTTTGTTTATATATTTTATGGGATAATTTGAATATTTTCTAAAATTTTCGAAGCAATTTGCGAATTTTAACTTTGCTTAAAAAATGTCAGGAAAATTAGGTCCCATAGGGTTCAATGTTTTTCACTTTTTCAACCCGGGTTGAATCCAAAACTAATTGGGTGATATTATTCATTTACATTTGCATATGTCCCACAGAACGTCTCAACAACATATTAAAATTTCATTCTGATAAAGTCATTTTTACGGCAGCTATCTTGCGAACGGACAGACAGACAGAATGACCAATGTCATAAACATTTTTAAATTATGTTAGAAAGTGTTAAAAATTAGTACAATCAACCAGATCTGAGAAACGATCTGGGAACACTTGCATTGTATCCAGACATGCTACTAGCCGCACCATTCCAGTCATGTCAGAAATTCTTTTACAATTTTTAAGATACCGCTAAAATCCTGAACTCATGCGCTGTAATATTTGTATGTCATTTATAACCGCTGCTTCTAATACAAAGCTGCAGCAGCGATATCAACAGGTCCTTGCGGTTGGACATTGGTCGGCAAATATCCAGTGGTCAGCCGAAGCTCAGGAACTGACGCAGCGTTGACTGAAAGGATGAAGTGCTGAATCGATCTGTCAAGATTAGACGGAACGTCGGTAAGAGATGTGTGTGTATGGGGTGCAGAATGATGCTATACATCTCTGATCTCCCTGTACATATTGTTTATCATCAGGATACATGTATGAGTTAGAAGCAGGGCCCAATGAGCATATCTGGGGCCCGGACAAGACATTCATCGGGGGGCCCACTTCACCTCTTGACATATATGAAATGAAGAAAAATATATTTTCAAAAACTTAATTGCTTCTTAGAAGAATGCATGCAAAATTAATATCTTACAAATTTGAATAGAATTTAAATTATTGGCAACTTTCTTTTATAGCCTAGATGCCAGAATGCTGAATTGTCTCGTCAATATGTACATCAAACATAAATTTTTTCGGGGTCAAACATATTTCGATGGCATAATTGGGTGTCAGGAAATAGTTGCTAATTTTTCGATGTTTGATTTGGGACCTCTCTGATCCAGGTATCCGGGGCAATTGAGCCACATGCCCCTGCGTTATTCAGGCCCTGATAAGAAGATATAGATAATTTAAGCTTGTTCAAGGCAGTAAAAGTAGTAAAAGGAACAAGATACAGTACAGTGCTTGACAAAAAAATTGCATCACTCGTGATGCAGTTTTTTAAAAAAAATTTATCCAATGCAATTGCTGATAGGATTGGAAGGTTTTGTCTATCTCGCTTTGTTGCCGAGCTCGTCCTTCTAATTATTTTAATTCTTCACTAGGACGCTGCAATCACTTTTATTCGATATATTATTTTCGACTTATGTTACAGTGTTGCGAACTAGTAATATTCCCTTTCTTCTGGTCTCTTTCAAAGACCATACCGAGAAAACACCCGTACAGGTATCCTTTCCCGTGACTTGAGCCTAGGGCTGTCATTCGTAGAAGGTTAAGAAGGGCTTCCAGATTTAGAGATGTATCGCCAATTTGGCGACTTTCCGAAAGTTCGAGAAGGACCGCGAAATAACGATTATTCTACGAAATATGAGAGATTTCTAGAAGTTTCTACAATTAGAGACTATAAAAGGAGTCATTACTCATTAGGAGAGGGGATGGCGAGATACGAACTGCAATGAACTGCGACTTTCGTCAATGTTTTGAGAATAGTAGCAGCTGTTTCGTGAAATTAGTAAAGCATTTACGTGTTGTTTTACTGTATATCGCTTCTGTTTACGCTGTGCTTGTGAATAAACGTGTTAGTTATCCAGAAATGTGGACTCATTCTTGTAGCCTGAGCGCACATCCACGATTCCAGAGGATCTCGTCGTAACAAAATATTTGTTTTTCACTTTACTACAGATAGACCTAACATGTACATTCATGGGTTTTTCTTTATAAAGTTTTAGGGAGTGCGTAAGAACATTCCTAGAAACTCTGTAGAATACATTATCATGTTTTGAAACGCCCCTACTAATTTCAAATTTCTATCCCCAAACTTTCGAAAACGATCGGCAGTACTTGCATTTTGGTGGCAGAACAATTACGATACTTTTGATAAATCCAGCCTTATCAATTTCTTATCATTCGATGTATGATAAAGAAAATCATCCAGGACATTATTTTTTATCAAGAAACTACAACTTTCTCTTGGATGATTGTGAAATATTCAAAAGATATATTTTCTTTAAAAGCTTAAATGACACCTGGGGCAGTGGAAAGCAGGTTGTATTCTTATCAGATTGGAAATTGAAAAAATCCTTAGGTTTCGAAAAGGAATGCTACAAAAGGGATTTTTCATTCTTCATTGAAATTCTATCATGAATCTTATCACGTTCTTATTTATTTTTCTCTAGAAAATGAATGCTAAAATAAATGTTTCCCCACCCATAGTCCAAACGCCGAAAATGAAAATGGAAAGGTATATGTTTATTATTTAAGAAACACGTTCAATGTTTTTTAAATGTTCAATTTGTTCAAGAGATATCGTGTCTATATGATTTGGAAGTACTGTGTATAATCTCAGATCTAAAATATTGTAGGTGTGCATTATAGCGTTGAGCTAAAGATTTGTTCAGCTCAAGGTACTTTATAACTGTCTTATATGCGTGCGCTACAGTTTTACCGTTAAGAAAAAAGCTGTGGTGAAAGCAGATGAGGCGAATGAGGCTGAAAGGAAGCTGTCATTCAGTAGATTTTTATTCAGTAGTTTTTTAAATTAAAATTAAAATAATAATTTCACCCTTTATATGAAGCGATCGCGTGACCATTATATGAAGAGATCACATAACCCACTTCAAAATAAAATATGGCATCCATCTTGTGTCAAATTCGTGATTTTTAAATTTCTTTTTAATTCATATTTAGTGTTGTATCCGTCCTAAAACCGCTTTATTTTTGCTTAAATCCTGTGCATCTACATACTGAAACAACGCAATTACAATATATTTGAATAACGAAACCTAATTTTCCCTTATGGAAAATGTAAACACCAAAAGATGTAGAATGAGTTGTATAAAAATTGCTGCATTTTTTTAACGCAAAATTATTTAACTCATGGAGTCTGCAATATAGCTGATATGAATGAAACATTCGTTGATTTTACACACAGAACCAGACGATTTTTTCGGTGAAGTTTTAAGCATAGAGTTAAATTACTTGTACTTCCATGGTCTTAAGTTTTTAAATAAAATAAATTATTATAGTATTGTGATGAATGGTAAAAAGTTTATGAATGAAATGCTGCTTTTATGTAGAGGCGATTTATATTTCGATGACGTCATTTTACTAAATTTCATTTGTTTTCGATGACGTTTTCAAATATAATAAATTATTGTAGCGTTATGATAATTTTAAAAATATTACCGGGAACTTATCGCATTTTAGATATATTTAAACCAGGCAATTTATGTTTCAATGCCGTCATTTGAATGAAGTTCAATTTTTTCGATGAAAAATTTTAAGTTTTCAAATATAATAAATTAAAGTAGTATTGTGATAATTTTAAAAATATTACCGAGGAATGTATCGCATTTTAGAGATGTTTAAATAAAATTGCATTGAAGTTGGAAAGTGTTTCGTAATCAATGTTTTATCCATGATTGATCTTTCTTGTTTTTAATAATCTTGTTTCATTAAAAACAAAAATTTCTGATTGACCCAATTTGTCTAAGAGGGTCGTATAAAAATTTAAAAAGTGTAACTTTTTGAAAATGAATGGGAGGATTATTTCATAAACGTAGTCGTATTTCCTACCTTACTTTCAACATTTTTGCAATTTACATTGCCCACTTATCCCAACAGGTTAAGAATGAAAGCGAGTTTCAGTTTTTTCGGGACAACCTGTATGATACTATATACAGCGAAAGCAGACTCGGTTATAATTATGACTTCAGGTCCTATTCACCTAAAAGGAAATCGATATCTCCAGATAAAGAAATCTCAATTATCACAGCAAAAAAAAAAATAATAATTTGTTTTTCTGCAAATATTTTAGATTTCCCATACTATTGCATAGCAAAAAAACTGCAATCTCCAAAATTTTCGAATTCAAGATTTTGACGTATAAAACAAGCAACAAACAATACGTATAAAACAAGCATTTAATTTATGCACTTAGACACTAAAACATATTGAGTCTTTAATTAACAAATTTTGATATTAATTAACAGATTTTGAGATTGTGGGATCTATATATTACCGGTTTTATTTTATCTAATTGTACTAAAATCTAATCAGCACCAATTGATTTAAATATTAAATTTCAAAAAAGTTCGATGGTTAGTTTTGGACTAGAGTGGATACATACATTGTATAGATAAAAAAGTACAAACAGACATCACGCTAAAAATAGTGGATTCGTACTCTATAGTGGTCTCAAAAAGTGTATATCCTTCCCAACACTATTTCTATACATTACCGTGTACTGTAGGTAAAATACTGTGTACTGTAGAATACCGTGTACTGTAGAAATTAAAGGTAAATTGTAAGTAAATTGATTTCAGATTAGTGAAAACATAATTTAAACTACCTATAATATGTATTTCTGAACATTCTTAATCCGTTTTATAGAAAAACTATTGTGAGACCAGAAATAGATCTCACACTGTTATGGTGAGACAGTTTTATGTACATTATTTATTGTGTCTGAAACATCGGACAATACCTCCAGTCTCAATGATGCCAGGGTTTGCGACACGTGAACCCAAAAGTCAGATAAAACCATAAATTTTGGGGTGTCAAGACAGAAGGGGGTCGGAGGACTTTTGAGAAAATGTGAAGTAACGACATTGGATAAAAGGCTGACCAATGGAGAAGGCGCTTGTAGCGTCACCCTGAATGCCGCAAATGAGAGCAAAGGGGGAGTGACAGTCCTGAGACAAAAAAGAGCCATAACCTATGACATAAGTACGATGACACTTGGTGAGAATGGAGTTAAGAGATCAACATCTCGAAATTAAGGTACACGAAACTTAGAAAGATGTGTCGACTACGAGTGTGATTAGATATGTGGAGAGAACAGACTAAGAGAATGAAATAAGTACGAGTGTTCAAGTCAGCAGTACAATATGATCGGCGAATTACATGTAGACGAATTACACTGCGAGTTGATTCAAATAATATGATCGGCGAAGTACGTGCTGGTGGCCAAGCCAAGCCAGCCTTGAAGGTGTGTGTTCCTCAAATATTTACAGGTCGTCAAGGCATTTTAGGCATTTTAATGCTGGTCTCACATGGTCTCTTTTTGCTGGAATAATTAATAAAAAGAAGAATTGTTGTAATTGAGTAATTAAGTATTTTATGTTTTTAATAAATGTTTTATTGTTAATGTTAAAATGATGCAATCAATTTAGTATTATATTAATTAATATTCTTTTACAGAACTCGCGCGAAAGATAAATAATTGGAGGGATATCAGCGGCAAACAACGTAATGTACAATAATAATGAATAATACCACGAATACGATCAATTTAAGGCCATGTTAAGATATAGAGATATATATGTTAATAATAATTAATCTAAAAGTCCAACTTTAAGTATTCTTTTTATTCATTCACCACAACTATATAGTATGAAGAACGGCTATTAGGGTCGATTCTAGGGGATTGTAATTGTGTGTTGTCATCCGTGATTTCTCACTTTGGTTCCTGAATATTGATATTTTCAATAATAACTTTGGGAAGGATCTTTATATAGGCAAGTTCAGTGAGTATGATGTTGGTCGTTGCAACCATATTCAATGTGCCACAACCTATCTATCTATTTACTGAGACGACATCCCTATACATGGTAATGTATCGGGCATGTATTGGAATCGTATCGAAAATCGCAACTCAAGTTTTCGACGGATCTACACGTTTTCGGATATCTGTAGAACACGAAAAAATTAATTTTAGCTTGACATCCGTGTGTGTTTGTGTTTATGTGTGTGTGTTGTTGTTGTTGTTGAGACCCAGACCTTCCGACCTACCAGAAAGGTGTAAGGTAATGAACAGTCGGGAGGAGCCACCCAATTTAGACTTGAACCCAGTGGGGGAGGTATCCACAGGGACCGTCTCCTTCCCCTACTACCAATCTCTCGGCAGGACTTATGGACCCACATGTTTAACGTGATCATATTCCGCGTGAATACGGCAGCAGTATTGGCAGCGGAGGGAATGGAATCCGGGCCTACCGAATGCAATTCCCGCGCGCTAACCACTGGGCTACCACGCTCTGTGTGTGTGTGTTTGTTTGTGTGTGTGTTTATGTGTATGTGTCTGTTTGTGTTTATGTGTATGTGTGTTTGTGTTTATGTGTATGTGTGTTTATGTGTGTGTTTGTGTTTATGTGTATGTTTGTGTGTGTGTGAGCTCGCGCGCGCAATATGTGTATTCACTCTAACTCAAAAACTAATTGACCAAATTTTCTAAAATTTTATAGTTAAGTCACTTATATTTCAACCTGCTGCTGATTAGATTTTGGTACGATTTGGGAACAAAAATCTGCCTTTATTTGCTAAATAACCCGCAAATATTTTCAAAATATGAAATTAAAGACTACATATGCTCAAATATATCGATTAAATGCTTGTTTTATACATAACTGTTGACGATAAAAGGAAAAAAATCAACCTCATTCCTCTAGAACTAGCCGTTCTCGAGATATTTTGTTTTTTCGCATTTTTTCTACGCCGTCTTTGCAAATGAGTCCAGTTACCAAATGAAAACGGAAATTGAATTAAAAGTTTACATTCAGTGTAATTTCAAATAATTATTAATAATTATTATTATCAAATAATAAGTATTATTTTGAGCAATTAAATTCAATTTAAAGATTTATTGAAGAAATAAAGATAAATTGAATTAGAATCTGTAGTGAAAGTCATGTGCTGCCTACATGAGATTTTTTTTATCACCCATTTACACTTTAGCTTATCTTCATCACAATCTGAACGGCTTAATTCATTTATTTCCAGAATTCAGAACTGCCGTTAAAGCATAAAACAAACGAAAAAGTCGTCCCACATATGCAAAATTCCTGACCTCGCCGGCGAATTATTTAAATTTATTATATCATCTCGAAAATCATTTGTGGCAACAGTAACTGCTCTCATTTTTAGGTTGGAAGTTCGTTATCACCTCACAGTAACGGTTACAAGGAAAATCACTGCTATAAAACTTTGACTTTGAGTGGCAATTTAATCGAAGGTAAAAATTTCACTGTGATTTTACTTTTTTTTTTATAATCGTGACTTTTTTGAACTGAAGTGACTCTTCGCTCACTTTTAGTTCCGAAATCGATAAGAATGAAAAACATCTTAAATCATTATTGAAAAAGAAAAATGAAAGGAATGAAAAAAAAAAAGATGCTTTAACATTGAAATCTTTCTCGTTATCAGCATTTACTCTTTTTTTCGTTCGATCTTTTTTTATACTGTTGAAGGGAATTTTTATTCAAAAAGTGCTTGATATTTTATTTTAAGAAAAATGTGATTAAATGTCATTTTCGCCTCAAAAATAAATAATCACGTTTCTAAATGTTGCAACATAAATAATATAAAATTATCAATATATTTCTTTATCAGATGAAAAGTCATTTTCAGTGTAATTTTGAACAATTTGAGTTTAGTTCAATAAATTACTTTTCGAAAATAAAAATAAACATTCCATAAAAATGGCATAAGTAGACGATTTTTTTTCTGAAACTTTATCTGGAGAAAATGATATCATATTAGCAGATACACCCAGCGTTGCTCCTGATTTGAAATTTGCAAAATCTAAACGCATTCAGATTGCTTTTTATAATAAATTGCAAAGAAATGATGAATTTTATTCCTGTATAAAAAAAATAATTAAAAGCATAAGAATGTCTATCCTCGCAAAAAAAATGTCCAAATAAATTTGAAGAATGAAGCTTCTGGTCCCGTTTATAAACCAATGTGCTAAAATATAAAGTTTGGTAAACATACGAGGTGGGATTCAAAAGTTCCCGGACTGAGTCTATAACTTAATAATTGTAGTAGAGCGACTACGATAACGTTTCTGTGTTACTACGTTCTCTCCCTCTTCTAAAAGTGGTTTGACCCAAATCACGTGGTCGGTGGCTCGCCACGGCGTCGTATTTTGTAAACGGGTGCACTTAGTGACCGGCGATTGAAAGAAATGGAGTTTGTTGAGCAGAGAATTAATATCAAATTTTGTGTTCGCTTGGGAAAGAGTGCTACGGAGGTTTACGAAATGTTGAAGCATGTGTACGGCAGTGATACATTATCGCGAACGCAAGCTTTTGAGTGGCATCGACGTTTCAGAGAAGGCAGGGAAAGTGCCGATGACGACGAACACTTTGGCCGTCCGCAGATTTCCCGCACCGCTGAAAACAGGTTTCTGCGACGGTACGTGGGAACAGTCAGCAAACAATAGCAGAAATAGCAGAATCAGTTGGGATATCCGAAGTCACATGTCGACGGATACTGACTAATGGTGTTATAACACGGGAAATTTTTATTGCCGAACTTCGACAATTCTGTCCGTCAATCATACTTTAGGCTCCTCCTCTTTAACAGGTCCCTTCTCTAATCTCGCCGATTTCATTTCAAAAAGCATTCTTTGGTATGTTTTTCATATAATTTGAGTCTTTTATATCCTAAAGGTGTCTGTAATTTGTTAAAAGTTCTATTATTATTTTTCCATCTCCTGACTTTAGAAATTCCTCCCGGCAATGATACTTTAGGCCCCGCCTTTCTAAAACTCCACTCTTTTCTAATAATTCCGAGTTCATACCAAGAAGCATTATTTAGTGGGTTTTCTTTAGTATAATTTGGATCTTTTACCAAATTACAAACACCTGTGGCATATAAAAGTTCTATTATTTTTACATCCCTAGACTTTAGCAATTCCGCCTGGCAATGATACTGTAAGCCCCTCCTTTCTAAGATGCCCTCCCTGTTTAGTGTAGCCGATTTCAGGAAGCATTCTTTAGTGTGTTTTTTCGTATAATTTGGATATTTTATATCCCACAGGTGTCTGTAATTTGGTAGAAGTTCTATTATTTTTCCATCTCCAGATTCTAACGTAATTGAGCTGCCTCGACATGTTTGCATTACAGTCGCCATCGCCATCTTGAATGCAAATGAGAAGAGGAAAGGCGGAGCGCAGTGTCGTCCAATTTTATCGTCCTCTGATTGGGTCGCCGCTCAGAAATTGAGCAATTTTTATTGCCGAGTACGAACGAATTGCGGCAATTCGGCTGCAATATTTCTTCCCATTGAAATGTATGGTGTTGCTGAAAAATTGCTGGAAGGAATTGCTCCGTGTAATAGCACCATAAGGATCTTAACATGCATAGGGTGTGTCAACACATCGTTCCCCGCATGTTAACCGAAGACCAAAAGGGATCAGATCATGAGTGTTTCTGCAGGACAACGCTCCTGCACACCGATCCCTCCTCGTCGCTGACTTTCTTGCGAAAACGCAAACAACTGTTTTGCCACATCCTCATTACTCCCCTGATCTCGTTCCCTGCGACTTCAGCCTATTTCCTGAACTGGCAAGTTGCTTGCAGAGTCGTCGATTCCAATCCTCAAATGAAGTTAAAAGTGCATCGCCGGCTAAGTTAAAAGACATGGTTAAAAATGGATTCCATGAATGTTTCGATGACCTTTACAATCGATGGCAAAAGTGTGTTGTTGCGCAAGGGTCTTATTTCGAAGGAGGATGTGTTTCATCATTTTAATTGATAATATTTTTTAAGTTATAGACTCAGTCCGGGAACTTTTGAATCCTATTACGTACTACAAAATAAAGAAGCTAGAATGGTTTCAAAAGATATTCCCGTTCCATCCACCCCTCCTTTGCAACAATCGGTTAAACACATTCAGAAATATATGAATTTAAAAAAACCTTTTCATAAAATATTACCGTATTTCTAAATTTAATATGATCATAACAGATATAAGAATATCAAATATATGTAATATCATTTATTTATTAAATTTATTTTTATATTCAGTTTCTTTATTATTGAAATTGGTTAAAATTCCATGAAAATTCTTTGCGGCATAAACACATTTAGTTCGATTCCGTATCTAAGCAGCATAATCTCATTGCTTCCAAATGAAGTTTCGGGAAAGAATCGCCTGCATAATTCGATTTGCGTGGAAAAGTTTTTTATAAATGTCTCTGCAATCTTTAACCATATAAACTCGAAACATGAAAGAAGTTACTTGCAGTGACATAGAGAATAACCATATCAAATTCGAAAAAAAAAAAAAAAATCTTTGGATATATATAAAAAACAGATGATGAAAAGCATACTGTTACACACACAAACACACACACACAGATATATATATATATGTATATATATATATATATATATGTATATTAAATCTATATGTATATATTATATCTATCTAACTATGTATATATTATATCTTTGTTCAACCTACACGTGGTAGCAGTGCCTGTGAATTAATATTTCTGTTCGAGGAAGTTTTTTTATTTTTCTGATTTATAGTTCAATTGGTTTATTTTTTCTAGCTCCACTAGCCAGTAGACAGTTCCATGGTGTCTATAGTTAAATACTATCTCCATTGTCAAAACTGGCTATTCTATCTGTTTTAATTCGAATTGTATGACTGTCCTGATGAGAATGCAATTTCGAACTAACCGCCATTTTTAACACTTTACAACATAGTTGAAAAGTGTTTCTGACTTTGTTCATTCTGTCTGTGTGTCTGTCTGTCCGTTAGCACGATAACTGCCGTAAAAATGACTTTATCAAAATGAAATTTTAGTATGTTTTTCAGACGGTCTGTGGGACCTATGGGAATATAAATAAATAATATCACCCAATTAGTTTTTTATTGAACCCGAGTTGAAAAAATGAAATACATTGAACCCTATGGGACCTAATTTCTCAAACATTTTTTAAGCTAATTTAAATTCACAAATTGCTTCGAAATTTTTGGGAAATATTCACATTATCCCATAAAATATATATAAAAAATTGCAGTAAAATATGTTAAGTCGTTTTTTAATTAAAAATTATTTAATATAGGGAAAAAAAATTCAATTAAATTCTGACTTTTGAGATATCCTCCAGAAAGAAAAAAGAGATATATTATATAATAAATATCTTTCCAAGAGTTTAATCATTTTGTATATGATAGAGGCTTCATATTGTAAAATAAATTTGGTAGATAACAATTTTTCATTTTTTTTTAAATTTTATATAACTCTTCATGATATACTTATTAGATGGCATTTTTAATGCACTTTCCTACGTCCTAGGGAGTTAACATTTGGTACACAGCTTAAATTTGTTGAACATTTTATTCTACAAAAATATGGTGGATCTTTAAATATAGATCATACATTTTTTTTCGAAATGGCCTGCAAATAATCCCCGTTCACTTCTATAAATCATTGTTGTAATATTGTTAAAAATTCTGATGTGGGCAACACATGTCTTTCGCTGCAGACTCATATTCACGTTCTCTTTATTTCTTCAAGAATAATTTGAGTTTATCTGCACAAAATAACAGCCATAAGTATTTTACATTACATTGAATTTGCACGTTAAACTTAAATTTGGTTCTCATTTGATAGATGGACTTATTGTCAAAGGTGGCGTAGCGAAAACGCGAAAAAACTACAATATCTCAAGAACGGCTAGTCTTAGAGTAATGGGGTTAGTCTTATTCTTTTTGTTGTCAAAAATCACGTATAAAATAGGAATTTATTTGATATAATTGAGCACACGTAGTCCTTTATTTTTATATTTAACGATTTTTGCTGGCCAGTTAGCAAAAATAGCCCGTTCCTTTTTCCTGAATCGTACTAGAATTACCTACAAATGATTTATGTACCAAATTTTGTTAAATTTGGTATATAAATCACTTTTAGGTCATTGAAATATTATACACCAAATTTTGTTAAATATGTTCCATTAGTTTTTAGCTAGAGTGGATAAAGGCAATTTCTGCCGGCTATTTCGCAAAGAAGGCAGATTCTTTTATTACGAATCGTACTATAATCTAATGAACATTAGGATTTCCCACAAAAAACATACCCACTAAATTTTATGAAATTCGGTCCATTAGTTTTTCAATTAGTGTGGATGTAATATCCTCACAGACACACAGAAACATACACAGATACACCCTTACACACACAGACGTCTTCCTAAAAATAGTTTTTTCGTGTTCTAGAAGTCCGAAAACGTGTAGATCCTTCGAAAACTCGAGTTCCGATCTTCGGCACGATTCCAATATTTTGAATACATGCACACACACACACACACATATTATCTGTGTATTTATCTGTGGATCTAAATTCTGTGCCTATGCAATTACAATAGTTGTGATTTTAAATGATCCCTAAACTTTTATTATTTCTTCAACGAAGCCTAATTTTAACTTATGCAGAATGCAAATATCTCAAGCGATTGTAAGGTGAGTTACATAAGAATTGCTGAATTTTTTTCACGCAAAATTATTTAGCTCTGGAGTCTGGAATACAAGTTATATGAATGAAATATTCATTGATTTCGCATAGAGAATCAGATGATTTATATTTCGATACAGTTTTAAATATTTAAGTATAATAAATTACTGTAGTACTGTGATAATGTAAAAGATATCACCACTGAATGTATCACATTTTAGAAATTTTTAAATGAAATCGCATTTCAGTTGGAAAGTGTTTCATAATCAATGCTTATGCATGATTGATCTTTCTTGTTTGTAGTTTCAATTGGTTGGTCTCGATGTCTTAATCTTTTATCTTGAGCTAATTATTATTGCCTTTTCTCATTTTTGCCGTGTTTTCTTTTTCATTTTTTTTATTTATATTTATATACTTTATAATTGTAATTTTTGTATAGTAATATTCTTCTCATCCCCCTTTCCATTGTAGTGATAAGTTACCTTCAAATTTTATCATGAGTCTTGGTCTATAGTTACTTATTTGTAACAGATATGCTAGAGATGGGTTCTTTTTGTACATACAGTAGTTTATGCATAGTTTTCGATTAAAATCTTTCAATTTATATATATATATCCACATAATTTAATTTCCTTTATTCAGAGGTTATTACTTATGATGATATTATTTACTGTCAGGTTTCTATATATGTAAGTGTTATATGCATGTATTTCGTTTCAGACCAAAGATGAAAACGGCGAAGAAGTCCACTTTGCCTTGACTAATGAGTGTGGAGGTTGGCTGAAACTTCTAAAACCAGCCAACTCCGACAGCGATTCCTCCAATGCTGCACTTTTCCACAACGGTAAGCATTTTGAATGAAATGATATTAATTTCACGAATTTTCTGGAAGATGCCAAAAGTCGCCAAATTTGACGTCAATGCTGTGTGTCAACGTACCTTGCGGAGTCTTTACTAGAAATTTGTTTCAGGGCAGTACATTTGTTTTAAAATTTGTAAAATATGTTTTTCCGTAAGAAAATCCTGACTATGTAACAATGGATATCAGTCATATATTGATACTTAAGTGTATGAAGAGATACTATAAATATTCTTTGTCAAGGTATATAGCAAATAGCAAAATTTCGCGCTATAACGAAATTCATTTCGAAAATTGGATCATATTAAGTATATATTTAGATGTCATTTGCTTAGCTCTTAATATTTTTACTTTTTTACACTTTTAAGGTAGAAAAACTATCGCTTTTCGGCATTTTTTTAATACGATATTTTAACGGATAAACTCTTTCAAGAGGTCCTGAACCAATCTAGTATTTTTAAAAATACTTCCGTCGGCGTGTATATGTGTGCATAATTGTGTGTATGTGTGCATAATTGTGTTTGCATATATGAGTGTGTGCATGATTGTGTATATGTGTGCATAAGTGTGTTTACGTATATGCGTGTGTGCATGATTGTGTGTATGTGCGCATAATTGTGATTGTGAATATGCATGTGTGCATGATTGTGTGTACGTGTGCATAATTGTGTTTGTGTATATGCGTGTGTGTCACGATTGTATTTGTGTATATGCGTGTGTGTCACGATTGTATTTGTGTATATGCGTGTGTGCATGAGTATGTGTATGTATGTATATGTGGTGTGTGTCTATGATGTATGGACAAGATTGCTCCAGAACGAATGTTCCTACCGCTGTAAAATTGTGCTTAGATAAATCATGTGAAAAACAGGAACGAGATGGAAATTTTTAGTAAATCTCATTATTAAAACAGTATTTTTCGAGAATGTGCGTTATGATTGGCTTTTCAAAAATAATATTTTAAATAATTTCGTTGATTTTTAAAAAATTTTGTTTAAACATTTATAAATATCTACATACAAAGACTTGTAAATTTAATTTGAAAATTAGATAAGTTTTAAGCTCTGAATTTGGTGCTCCCGATTTGCTAAGCATGTGCTTAGTGTGTATATTGGATGCACACACAGATAGACCTAAAAAGTCATATTCAAGTTCTGGGATGTTTAAAACGTGCGTTGATTTTTAAAAAGTTTTTATTTTATCTTTATCAATATCTATATACAAAGATTTATAAATTTAATTTGAATATTCAACAAGTTTTAAGCTTTGCTGTGCCCTTGCTTTTGCTAATGCCCAAAGTACGTGCTCAGTATGCAGATTGGGTGCATACAGACCTAAAAAGTGATATTCATGTTCATGGATGTTCAAAACGTTCTAATCCATACTTGAATTCGAATGTCGGATCCAATATTTTCCCTACACATAATAATACTACGTTTAGATTGGTCTCTTACGAATCGTTAAAACGTTTGATTCAACTTGCATCTCCATCAAGAATGGACGTTGCGTTCAGGATGGCGCTGACCACGTCATTTGGAAGAATTTCTTACTTTCTCTCGTTCATCAACCATCAGCAGTATCCTGGCCAATCATCAACCGTGTTATCGCAGCACTCCGAGAACGACCTTTCCTGCTATCCTTTGTCCGCCGGTTTGCGCAGAAGTAATTATTATTAACAGAGGCATATTAGTAACAAGAGCGGGGGCTGGAATTTAAATCCTTCCCTTCACCCATTCATCATCATTACGCGAATAAATCACTGGGATTCGCATTTCCTCTTTTCATCACTTCACGCCACTGATCTCGAAGACTAATTATTGCGCGCCACTTTATCGCGCGCCCGCATCGGCACTGGTCGTCTTTTATTGTTGGGGGAGGTGCGGGGTGGGGTGGAGGGGAGTTGGTTCTGTTTCGCGAGCGGACGGAGTTTTCATTTCCTTTAGATTTTAAATATCGTCGAGTGGCGCTAGCAGATAGAATGGTTTCCTGCAAGCCCGTTTGGTTTTCAATTCGCAAATTATTCATTTCCGTAGACGGGGGGTGGGGGGTGGGGGTGCTTTCTGAAGAACCGAGTGTTTACGCTGTCGAAGATAAAAGATGAATTTCTGAAGGCGGTGCCAATGGTTTCGAAGTGGGAGGCTTTAGGTTTGTTGCGCGGGAAAAAATGTTGCTCTCTATACGTATGAACGAATGAAATGAGTCGTTAGATTCGTTTCCCCTACTAAAATTCCCTATCTCCGTTCTCTCCACATAAGATTTCCCTTTCGATGCTTAATTTCTCCCTAACTTCCGTATGCATTTCTAGATATCATTCTTCATAATGTTTTAAACGTCATAATTCGTTTGAATTTAAAATGACTGAGTTATGATGTACGAGGAAATTTTTCTCCGGAATTGGAGGCAGAACGAACATTACCATATATGGTGGACTGCCGAAATTACATGAACTGCTGTAGTCTATTTCAACCAGAATTGACCTGGAGCTGATACGCAGCAATCCGCACATACATTTTATTTATATATTTTTTTTGCCTGTATGTACAGCTGCGGAAAACAAAAAAAACGGCCCACCCTCTGTTAATCGAGCATCGTTCATCGTAGAGAAAATTGAAAGATACCATTCGATTAGGAATAACAGTGTTCATATACAGTTCTCATATACAGTGTTTGTGTGAAACATCTTAGAGCGTCGAGTACGAAAAAATAACAAAAGAAATGCGACAGGGATAAAACGAAAGTATATGTAACGAAAGTATGTAAGGAAAGCAACACCAGTTACGAATACCTAACAAGAAACCATTGTTATAATTTGAAGGTCCGTGTCGCGCAGCATTGGCGACAAATTCGTTGATCTTAGCGGAAAATTTAGCAAACTATCGCCAACTTAGCGACTTTTAGAAGTTATGGATATTTTCTTAATTTTGTAGATTGGCTAACAACTTCACAAGCTACGTGTTTTTTCTAGAACTTTTGACGGAGAGTATGTTCATCCCGTATCAAAACTGTATAATTTTCAGAAGAAATTTTGAAAAATCAAAAAATATTGAAATATTTTCCTTGGTACCTTGTGCCATCGTCACTCACAGCATACAAAACCTTTTTCCTATTAGAAATATTGAAAAGAAGTGATGTTTTACATCAATCTATAATGAGTAACAGAGTTACTCATTTTTACTTTCCTTATATACAACATGTATAAAGAAAGTATTGTGACGGGGTCGAAAATTCGAATTCGAGTTTTCGACGAGAGAGCACGTTTCAAGCATCCCTGATCACGATTCAAACATTTTTAAAGTGATGTCTGTGTGTGTGTGTGTGTCAGTGAGTTTGTGGAGACGATAACTGACGAACGAATATATCGATTCGAACAAAATTTGGAACAAAAATCACAATCCATAAACACTGGAAGCCTATTGTTTTTATACGCAATCGAATGGTCAGAACCCCCCTAAATTTTCGAGTGAAATTTTGAAAAAATCGCCAAAAAATTAAAACCGTTAATAAAGTTACGCAAATAGACATTTCTTATGTAGTTTTTCATTAGAAAACGATTGACATAAATTTTAGAACGCTAACATGAACCGTTCTCCAGATATTGCATATGTTTCAAAAAAATTATCAAAAAGTCATATAAAATAAAAAAAAAATATTTCCTATTGAGAAACATGTTCACTTTTCATATGTAATACCATGCGATAAATTGGGTGACATCATTCTCGTGGATCTAGCTCGTTCCTTTCATGAAAAAATATACTTTGAGTAATACTTTTGGATTTGAACGCCAATAGTCATTTATCTACTGTAAGAATAACTTATTTCACCGTCCATAACGCTTGGCGAGATTTTGGCGACGAATTTGGTGGAATGTCGCCAACTTGGTGACATTTTAAATTGTTGCCAAATTCACAAAAATCTCGCCAAATGGATAAAAATGACGCTAAATCAATGAAAATGGCGACTCATTGAAGAAAATTCAATATCTTGGAAAGCATATAAGTATCTACTATAAGAATAACATTTTTTTAACTGTAAAAGTAGTAAATTCATTGCATTATATAAGGAAAGTCATGTGTTGCCCACATCAGATTTTTTTCCTTCTTTTTATAGGGTATGCAGCTTGGTGCACAGTCACATCTGACCTCGAACCCGAGACCGAGCTTCTTGTGCGTCACCAGTGGGCCGGTGACGTCATTCCACCCACCGTACACTTCTCTACACGTCATAACGACCTGTTTCGAAAAAATAAACATCGTCAACTGGTGGATGAGAGAACACCTGAAGACGAAATCAAAAACGATTCGGATACGGACAACTGCTCTCAAAGAAGTCCGAACATCTACTGTGTAAGGATTTTGCACTTACTAAAGTAAATTAAAAACTCCATTGTTAAGCAGCAGAAAACAAAAATATTACTGTATCAAGCTGATTCAGAATCAGAATGCACATCCTTATTCTGTATAAGTAAAGCAGTGCAATTTCACAAGAGGAAAGCAGCAGACACCCAGTCAGGCTTGCCATTGCTGGTGTTAATGTTATTTTATTTTTTTCATCTTGACGAAGAATGCTCGTTCCGAAATCAGTTGATACATTTGTATTTTTGCTTTATGCTGCTTAATAAAGACGTTAATTAATCCTTGTTATCTTATATATAATCTTATACTGTTGTGATAACCGGCTGTTCGGACCCGAAAATATCTTTTGGTCTGACCGTATATTATCGAGTTATCACGTCATGGTCCATATTGTTATTGTTGAGACCCAGACCGTCCGACCTAACAGAAAGGTGTAAGGTAACTGTTTGGACGGCGGGAAGTGCCACCCAATTTAGACTGGAATCCAGTGGGGAGGCATCCACAGGGACCGTACCCTCCTTCCCCTACCACCAACCTCTGGGAAGGACTTACGGATCCACATGTTTAACGTGATCGTACTCCGCGTGAACACGGCGGCAGTTTTGGCAGTGGCGAGAATCGAACTCGGGCCTACCGGGTGCAATTCCCGCGCACTAACGACTGAGTTACCTCGCCCATGGTCCATATTGTCGAAAACTCAGACCGTCAGGCTTATCCGAAGACATAGAACAGCAGGTATGGGCTATATTGTTTAGACCCAGTCCGTCCGACCTACCAGAAAGGTATAAGGTAACCGCTTGGACGGCCGGGAAGGACGTGGGGGAGGCATCCACAGGGACAGAAAACTCCTTCCCCTACCACCAACCTCTCGGAAGGACTTGCGGATCCACATGTTTAACGTGATCGTACTCCGCATGAACATGGAGGCAGTTGTGTCAGCGTGCAAATCCAGCGCGCAAACCACCGGGCTACCGCGCCCGAAATGTGCCAACAGCACATGGGCCATATTGTGTAAAGGCTTGTGCCTTAAACTTCTGTAGCACACCAGAGAATTTTGAAGTAAAGGCATTCGCCAGAAACAAAATCCGACATTTTGTATTAAAAATGGAGATAGGTAAATAACACTTTTATCGGATTCGAATATTAACCAGATCTTGAAAACACGAATACCTCGGATATTCGAATATCCCGAATAGTTATTTCAAATGGTTAATAAAAATATTTTCATTTATCAAATATTATTAATTATTAGCAATTGAAAATATAACAAAGTAAAATATAAAAAGTTAAATGTATAATAAAATTGCATTAAGTTAGAACTGAAGCTTTTTTAATTTACATTTCAATTATTGTAGTAGTTTTTTTTTTATTATTATTTTAGATACTCTTAAAGACGATAATTTAATAATTGTCAACGTCTCTCACCTACAGCAGATTTCCATTGAAGGAAACAAGCATCTGAAAATGTTCAGGATTTTACTCTCCTCTTTTTAACACTTCCCAACATAGTTGAAAAATGTTTATGACTTTGCTCCTTCATTCTGTCTGTCTGTCTGTCTATCCGTCAGCACGATATCTGCTGTAAAAATGACTTTATCAAAATGAAATTTTAGTATGTTGTTGAGACGGTCTGCAGGACATCTGGGAATATAAATGAATAATATTATCCAATTAATTATGCATTGAATCCGGGTTGAAAAAGTGAAATACATTGAACCCTATATGGGCCATAATTTTTCAAATATTTTTTAAGGGAAGTTAAAATTCCCAAATTGCTTCGAAAATTTTAGGAAATATTCAAATTATCCCATAAAATATATAAAAAAATTTTCAGCAAATATGTTCTGTAGTTTTTTAAATAAAAATTAAAATAATAATTACACCCATATAATATGAAGCGATCACGTGACCCGCTTTAAATCAAAATGTGGCATCCAACCTTTTTTTTTCACGTGTTAAAATCGCGATTTTTAAAGCTCTTTTAAATTTATATTCAGTGTTTCATCCGTCCTAAAACCGCTTTATTTTTTGCGTATTTTCTGTGCATCTATATTCTGCGCCAACGCAATTACAATATTTTTTAGTTTAAATGATTATCTAACTTTGATTATTTCTACGTATCTTCTGTGTATCTATATTCTGCGCTAACGCAATTACAATATTTTTGAGTTTAAATGGTCATCAAACTTTGATTATTTCTACAAAGAAGCCTAATTTTTTAATAGATGCAGAATCTAAAGTGATTGTAAGATGAGTTGTATAAGAATGGCAGAATTTTTTTTTACGCCAAATTATTTATCTCTGGAGTCTGTAATACAATTGACATTAATGAAATATTCATTGCTTTTATATAGAGAGCTAGACGATTTATATTTCGATGACGTCATTTGAATGAAGTTTATTTTTTTCGATGACGTTTTAAATTTTTAAATATAATAAATTATTGTAGTTCTGTGATAATTAAAACAAGAAAGATCAATCATGCATAAGCATGGATTATGAAACACTTTCCAACTGAAATGCGATTTCATTTAAAAATTTCTAAAATGTGATACATTCAGTGGTGATATCTTTTACATTATCACAGTACTACAGTAATTTATTATACTTAAATATTTAAAACTGTATCGAAATATAAATCATCTGATTCTCTATGCAAAATCAATGAATATTTCATTCATATAACTTGTATTCCAGACTCCAGAGCAAAATAATTTTGCGTGAAAAAAATTCAGCAATTCTTATGTAACTCACCTTACAATCGCTTGAGATATTTGCATTCTGCATAAGTTAAAATTAGGCTTCGTTGAAGAAATAATAAAAGTTTAGGGATCATTTAAAATCACAACTATTGTAATTGCATAAGTACAGAATTTAGATACACAGATAAATACACAGATACACAGATAATATATGTGTGTGTGTGTGTGCATGTATTCAAAATATTGGAATCGTGCCGAAGATCGGAACTCGAGTTTTCGAAGGATCTACACGTTTTGGGACTTCTAGAACACGAAAAAACTATTTTTAGGAAGACGTCTGTGTGTGTAAGGGTGTATCTGTGTATGTTTCTGTGTGTCTGTGAGGATAGTACATCCACACTAATTGAAAAACTAATGGACCGAATTTCATAAAATTTGGTGGGTATGTTTTTTGTGGGAAATCCTAATGTTCATTAGATTATAGTACGATTCGTAATAAAAGAATCTGCCTTCTTTGCGAAATGGCCGGCAGAAATTGCCTTTATTCACTCTAGCTAAAAACTAATGGAACAAATTTAACAAAATTTGGTGTATAATATTTCAATAACCTACAAGTGATTTATATAACAAATTTAACAGAATTTGGTATATAAATCATTTGTAGGTTATTCTAGTACGATTCGGGAAAAAGGAACGTGCTGTTTTTGCGAAATGGCCCGCAAAAATCGTTAAATATAAAAATAAAATACTACGTATGCTCAATTATATGAATTAAATTCCTATTTTATACGTGATTTTTGACAACAAAAAGAATAAGACTAACACCATTACTCTAGGACTTGCCGTTCTTGAGATATTGTAGTTTTTTCACGTTTTCGCTACGCCACCTTTGACAATAAGTCCAGCTATCAAATGAGAACCAAAATTAAGTTTAACGTGCAAATTCAATGTCATTTAAAATACTTATGGCTGTTATTTTGTGCAGATAAACTCAAATTATTATTGAAGAAATAAAGAGAACGTGAATATGAGTCTGCAGCGAAAGACATGTGCTGCCCACATCAGAATTTTTAACAATATTACAACAATGATTTATAGAAGTGAACGCGGATTATTTGCAGGCCATTTCGAAAAAAATGTATGATCTATATTTAAAGATCCACCAAATTTTTGTAGAATAAAATATTCAACAAATTTAAGCTGTGTACCAAATTTTAACTCTCTAGGACGTAGAAAAGTGCATTAAAAATGCCATCAAATAAGTATATCATGAAGAGTTATATAAAATTAAAAAAAATTTTTTAAAAATTATTATCTACCAAACTTATTTTAAAATGTGAAGCCCCTTTCAAATACAAAAAAATCTGATGTGGGCAACACATGACTTTCCTTATATAATGTAATGAATTTACTACTTTTACAGTAAAAAAATAGGTTTTTCTTATAGTGGATACTAATATTCTTTCCAAGATATTGAATTTTCGACAATTAGTCGTCATTTTCATTGATTTAGCATCATTTTTATCCAGTTGGCGAGATTTTCATTAATTTGGCAACATTTCAAAAAAGTCGCCAAGTTGGCGACATTCCGCCAAATTTGTCGCAAAAATCTCGCCAAGCGTTAAGCACTAAGAAAAAAGTTATTCTTACAGCAGATAAATGACTATTGGCGTTTAAATACAAAAGTATTATTTAAAGTATATTTTTTCATGAATGGAACGAGCTAGATCCACGAGAATGATGTCACTCAATTTATCGCATGGTATTACATATGAAAAGTGAACATGTTTCTCAATAGGAATTTTTTTTTATGTGACTGTTTCATAATTTTTTTGAAAAATGTACAATATCTCGAGAACGGTTCATGTTAGCGTTCTAAAATTTATGCCAATCGTTTTCTAATGAAAAATTACATAAGAAATGTCTATTTACGTAACTTTATTAGCGGTTTTGATTTTTTGACGATTTTTTCAAAATTTTATTCGAAAATTTAGGGGAGTTCTGAACACTCTCCCGTCGAAAACTGGAAATCGAATTTTCTACCCCGTCACAATGCTTTCCTTATACATTATGTATATAAGGAAAGTAATGATTAAACCCTTGGAAAGATGTTTATTATATAATATATCTCTTTTTTCTTTCTGGAGGATATCCCAAAAGTCAGAATTTAATTGAATTTGTTTTTCTCCCTATATTAAATAATTTTTAATTAAAAAACTACTTAATATATTTTACTGAATTTTTTTTTATACATTTTATGGGATAATGTGAATATTTCCTAAAAATTTCGAAGCAATTTGTGAATTTTAAATTTGCTTAAAAAATGTTTGAAAAATTAAGTGCCATAGGGTTCAATGTATTTCATTTTTTCAACCCGGGTTCAATAAAAAACTAATTGGGTGATATTATTTATTTATATTCCCATTGGTCCCACAGACCGTCTGAAAAACATACTAAAATTTCATTTTGATGAAGTCATTTTTACGGCAGTTATCGTGCTAAAGGACAGACAGACAGACAGACAGACAGAATGAACAAAGTCATAAACACTTTTCAACTATGTTGTAAAGTGTTAAAAATATCCCCGCTGAATGTATCGCATTTTAGAGATGTTTAAGTAAAGTTGCATTTCAGTTGGAAAGTGTTTTATAATCAATGCTTTATGCATGATTGATCTTTCTTGTTTATTCATTTATTTATTTTACAAATTAAACCAAAAGTGCCAAAAAATTGATGTTAAGCTGTTGACGGTGGTGTGAAGAGATACGTTAAAAATAATTCCTTTAAGCAATGATACTAACTGTTCTTTTTCTGATAGTTCGAAAGATTTTGATTTGGTGGAATCAAACTTTCTTCTGGGTACTCGTTACTTTTTTCTTCTGGAGAATCCAAACTTTTTATTCAAAACATTCTGTTAATCATGGCATGATATTCGATGTATTTGGCAGTCACGCTATATTTAAGTCCAGTCACGTTATATTCAAGATCTCGAACCTCGAATGCTCTCTATAGTATTCGAGGTACATATTTGCAGAGCCTGATTAACTAACTAATTTAGGAGAAGCACAACCACATTTGGGGGCGCCATTTTGATTTTGTGAGCATGGCCCAAGAAATTCTCCATGCATTCATCACTGCTCAAAAAAGTCTATGAGCGCATTGCCCTTGTCAACTAACAGTTCTCATCAACAAACTCATTTTTTTAAACTGTTCGTTTGTACCAAAATCCCTAAACCATAGTCTTTTTAACACTTTACAATATAGTTGAAAAGTATTTATGACTTTGTTCTGTCCGTTAGTACAGTCTGTCCGTTAGTACCATAACTGCCGTAAAAATAACTTTATCAAAATGAAATTTTAGTATGTTGTTCAGACGGTCTGTGGGACCTATGGGAATATAAATGAATGATACCACCCAATTAGTTTCGGATTGAACCCGGTTTGAAAAAATGAAATACTTTGAACCCTATGGGACCTAATTTTTCAGACATATTTTAAGCGGATTTAAAATTCACAAATTGCTTCGAAAGTTTAAGGAAATATTCAAATTGTTCCATAAAATGTATAGAAAAACATTCAACAAAATATATTTAGTAGTTGTTTTAAATAAAAATTAAAATAATAATTACACCCTTTATATGAAGAGAGCACGTGATCATTATAAGAAGAGATCACGTGACTTACTTCAAAATAAAATACGGCATCCCCCTTGTTGTTGTTGAAACCCAGACCGTCCGACCTACCAGAAAGGTGTAAGGTAACTGTTTGGACGGTCGGGAAGTGCCACCCAATTTAGACCGGAACCCAGTGGGGGAAGCATCCACAGGGACCGTACCCTCCTTCCCCTACCACCAACCTCTCGGAAGGACTTTCGGACCCACATGTTTAACGTGATCGTACTCCGCATGAACACGGCGGCAGTTTTGGCAGTGGCTGGAATCGAACCCGGGCCTACCGAGTGCAACTCCAGCGCGCTAACCAATGGACTACCGCGCCCCCATCCCCCTTGTGTCAAAATTGTGATTTTTAAAGTTATTTTTAATTCATATTTTTTATTATTTAATCACATGTGGTCTATGTTTACTTTTGCGATTAGTTCTAACTTAAATATTAACTGCCATAACTTTTCATTAACAATTTAATATTCAAATGTAAATATATATATATATATATATATATATATATATATAAATTGAAAGATTTTAATCGAAAATTATGCATAAACTACTGTATGTGCAAAAAAACCCATCTCTAGCATATCTGTTACAAATGAGTAACTATAGACCAAGACTAAGGATAAAGATAGAAGGTAGCATATCACTACAATGGAAAGGGGGATGAGAAGAATATTAGGATACAAAAATCACAATTAAAAGTATATAAATATAAATAAAGGAAAAAGAAAACACGGCAAAAATGAGAAAAGGCAATAATAATTAGCTCAAGATAAAAGATTAAGACATAGAGAACAATCAATTGAAAACAATCAATTGAAACTACACAAAAAGTGGCGGTTAGTTCGAAATTGTATTTTCATCAGGACAGCCATACAATTCGAATTACAACCGATAGAATAGCCAGTTTCTGACAATGGCGATAGTATTTAACTATATATATATATATATATATATATATATATGGAGAATACAAATTTGGGATCATACAACCAAAATATTTCTTTGTTTGCTGTACGGGCAAGATAGTATTTAACTTAACTATTTGACAAATAACTTTCATTAAAAAAGTGTAAATCTAACAATTTGACAAATAATTTGCATTTAAAAAAGTGTATATCGGGGATGCCATTTAGGGGCCCCTTTGAATCTTATGAAGGGAAGCATGTGCTTACCCTGCCTTTTAGGTAACCAGGTCCTGCCTATTTGAGTATTTGAGAATTGCATTCGCTGATCTCCAATTAAAAGTAACCCTTATATTCTAGAAAGAAAATGGAAATGTTTCTCAAATAGATTGGCTGCATATTATTATTCCGGCGATTTTTAAATTATTTCGACATTTATATGCATCACGATTTGAACAAAATTTTGAATCAAAAATATTAAATCAATACAACGAGACTGTAATTTAATGTTATATTCCTACAACGAGACTGTAATTTAATGTTCCAGAAGATGCTACAGAACGATCAAAAAACCATGCACGTGTAATTTTAATATCCTATAATGTACAGGGAAATTGAAATATATATTTTTCAGCCAGATGGCGCTAATATACCCTCAAAAACATATATAAAATATCGTCTGCTGACGCCAGACGATAATTAAAGACTTCTTTTTTATTAATCAGTGAATATGGTGTTTTCTCAGAGTCAAAGAAGATTTATTTTAGAGCAATATTTCGTTAGCTATTCTAATGAGAATGCCATTGAAGAGTTTAAAAGGCGTTTCAGCAACGCAGTCTCTTTTAAGAAAATTGTTAATGGGTTAAAATGGAAGGCCTGGCTGTTCTCGCTTTGTCTGCAACCAGAGCCAAATTTATCCATAGACGCTGCGGACTCCCAAAGCTCTGCTGGTCCATCTTGCATGTTCAATGTACCTTTACTTATTTTAAGCGCTTTATGGGGAGTCGGGGAGGGGGGGGGGGGGAACTCATTGAATATACTTTTGTCTAAGAATCCCGGTAAGGATTCGAGCAGCCCTGTCTGCAACAGATGCAGTTTCTCAAAACTCTTTACTAGCCTCATAATTTTTTAATCGCTAGGGGGTTTAGAGCAGGGTTTAGAGTTCTCATAAGAACGGTTAGAGAAATATTACTCTAAAATAAAAACTATTTCACTCTGCGAAAGCGGCATGTTCTTTGATCGATAGAAACATGACTGCAATGATCGTCTGGTGCATTTAAGCAGACGATATTTCTGATATATTTTTGAGGGTATATTACTGCTGTCTAATTGAAAAAAAAGATTCTATTTCAATTTCTGGTTATTTTACATTTCTGGTACGACATGTGTTTTGATTGATAGAAAAATGACTGTAATGATCGTCTGATGCATTTAAGCAGACGATATTTCTGATATAGTTTTGAGGGTATATTGCTGCTGTCTAATTGAAAAAAGATTCTATTTCAATTTCTGGGTACATTGCCTTACAGTTTAAAGCTGAAAACACATGTTTATGTGTTGGTACATGTGACAAGCACCTTACGATTTTTTTAAATGTAGCATTCAATCCGAGAAATCGCAGGAAACTTTTCAAAATTTGAAAAATTTAACAGATCTTTAAATATTTTTCAAAAATCTCTCAAAAAGGGGTAAAAATAGGCTCCATCCGAAAAAAAAAACGTTTCTTCTATCTCAATTTTTAATCTGCAATTTTGAATTATTTTTAAACGGGAACTAAAGGTGTTTTGAAGTGAACTAAGAAGCCGGTATTTCTAAAAATCGATTTTTTCACTATAGATTTTTAAAATACGTGGAAAATAAAAAAAAATACTGGAAAAGAGCAACAAGAAGATCCATTTTAAACATCTAACTCGCACCTGAACTTCAACGCTGAGATCCAATTTTTCTCTTCTTTTAACTGAAGCCAAGAGTTTAGAAAAGGTTGGCTAAATGTCGAAAATTTAATGAAATCAATAGTTCTTTGTTACAGATTTCTTTTATTCAGGACGGATGGAAATAGAAAAAGTCTTATAAAAAGCTATATAAATACCCAGCTGGAAAATCTACCTTCAAATGCAATTTTCGTTATAAGATCTTAATTTTCTTTTCAAATTAAAGGTAAATATATTTTGAGGGGGTTGCCATGTGACAAAATTTTAAAAAAGGCTTCAGGTTTTTTATACGGATTTTCAAACATTTTTCATTCAATTTTGAAGTTAAAATTTTATTTTATTCACCATTTATCTTTAAAAATCTAACCTTTCAATGTTGTAAACACTATTATCATTTCAAAAGAAGTAATATTTCAGTGATTTCAACAATTAAAAATACATTTATTATTCAGAGCTCTAATACTAAATCTATCGTTGAGACTCTTGTTATAGTTTGCTATCGCCAGCTGTGATAGCTTCAGCCAGTTTTTATTGCATATATTTTTTTATACTGTAAACTTTGCTTTTCGTTATCATTTTCTCCTTTCTTGTAAACATGAAACGTATGTTTATAGTGCCTAAATTGAAAAAAGTCTACAAAATGTTAATAAAATTAAAAATTCGATTGTACCTGGCACACCACATCTACATCAAATTATATATTTTTCTTTTATTTTTTATTTATGCGTATATTTTATGCTCTGTGTTTTAACGAAATTGCTTTTTGCTTAGACTTATCGAATAAGCAAAATGCCTTGCTACTGACTATTTACTCTTTAATTAGTTAATATTGATAGAATAAGAACAGCCATAATTGCATTTTATTTTGTTTTATAGTGCTGCCATCTACTGATGCTCAGATGTAACAATTTATTTTATTGGTTTGCTCATAGATGGCAGCACGAAAATTCAATAAGAGTGAAACAGATGAGAATCCGGTTCTCGTTGCAAGTGTAACTTCTGAAATTACTCTAACTCCATTATCTTATTTTAATAACAAATTTTAAATAGCTTCATCCTCTTAAAGACATAAAATGCGCAATTGTTTACTTATGAATTAATTCAATAAAATGATAGGATAGGCATAAATAATTTAAAACTGATTTTATTTTCTATATAGCAGAGAAAGTAAAATGTGCTTTCTCCCACGAACTATATGAGTTGTCGCCCCCCCCCCCCCCCACCAAAAAAAAAAAAAAAACAGGGATTGCAATTGGTTTTGATTGGATAAGGAGAAGAAAAGGAGTTGTGGAATAGAAATTAAGTTTTCGATTTAGAGGACGAATTGTGATTTTGAAATTCACATTCAGGCAAAACCACCTGGTTTTGCCTGGTTTTGCTGGTTGTCCCATCTCCCTTGAATCAAAACCATCTGGTTTTGATTCAAGGGAGATGGGAAGTGGGTAAAAGGTCATCTATTTTCCTTTGACGGAAAACTTCCTCTCAAATGCGATGCTTGTAAGTACAAATGTGGATTTTCCTGAAAAATTTGAGGAAAATTTTCCGAAATTTTTTTTAATTATTCTCTGTATTACATTTCAGCTGGAATAATATGTTCAGTGACTTTCAAAAGTATATGTTCTTATATTAAAAATACAATCAAACATATATTATATAACAAAGCTAATAAAAGTCTAGAAATATATAAAAAAATCATTTCTTATATGTATGCTGCAGTTAGCAGCTACAATTTATGATTTTCTTTAAGTATGTTTGCTTTTGATAAGGAAAAGAAGTGCAGTGTAAATTAGGAAAAGAGGTGAATTCAAAATTATTTTTTGCCAGCCGCGAAATAAAATTGCTTCGGCACTGATCTGGGCATGGTATGACAGAATTTGAAATTCTACCACTGGTGTTATTATTTGCATATCCTTTCTTTGTTTTCAGCTTTCCCTTGTTATACCTATTAAGCGATCTACCATAAGCGATATTTGCAGGATAGATATTCGCATAAAATGACATGGTGAGCAGTGTTTCTTTCAGGACCTTTTGACCGGGGAGGACGAATGAAATTTTAAGGAGGGTAGGTTTCCTATTTTCCCTATATAAACATTTCACATGAAATAGAAACTAGTTTAACATAAAATGTCTCAGGAGGGGGGGGGGGGGAATTCTCGTCTCCAGGAGAGGGATCGCCCCCCTCCCCCCGGAGGTATGCCTGAAAGAAACACTGATGGTGAATTTAATTATTTGAGTACTAAGTATGCGCTATACTTACGCGCAGTACACTATCTAGAAGCTTGTTAAAATGCTTTTTTTTTAATTTATACTAATGCTGCCCGCAGATATCCTGCCTGTAAGTAATTTAAAAAACAGGTTTATCTATCGGAATAATATAATAAAATAAATACCACTCTCAATCACTGTCTAAGCAGCCTTAACCCAAAATGAGATGTTATAATATCCATTGTTGTAAATAAGTTAAAAATGATTTCAATATCCAGCTTTTTTTTCAGTATCTGATGTCACACGTAACGTAGATATCTACAATACTGCTTTCTATATATAAATTTCCTTTTCTCTCACAGGATATGGTCAATGGCAGGGTTTCTGTCGACTCAGTGGTTAAGCGAGAACCTTCCAGCCCTGCTACGCCTCCCACTTCCAGCACTCCAGGGGAAGACTGTCGGAATTCCGATGACGCCCCGGCATTTTTAAATGGATCAAACTACGCCCCCGCATTCCCTTGCGGGGGAACTACAGCTCTCTCTACCACAGGTGAGATAAGTAAGCCCCCCCCCCCCATACCTTGTTCATGATCACAGAACATGACGTTCACAATACTCTTAGTGATTCACACTCCTAGAGTCACGCTCCTAGTGAAGCCTGTGGTGAAGTAATATATTTTAGGGCCCTACCTTAAATACTATTTAGGAACCGTAAGTTAAAGTTAAAAGACTTACAACTTCATGTTGGGAAAACGCCGAAATCGTTTGAGACAATTAATCAGGCGACGTTGGGGAAAGATATAAGCCCTATCTTCCTATCTTATTGTATGCATTTTTACGTCGAATGTATCGAAGTATTAATAATATTTATGTAAATAATATCATATAATAATAATACTTAATTAATTAAATTAATTAATATTGATATTAAATTAAATAATATTCATTTGAATTGTTAATTTTGCTGAAATAAATTTTAAATGCAATGCGAATTAGAACTCAAACAATAAAAAACATTCATACGTATTCAAATCAATTTTACTTTCAATTTATTTTTATCTTCTTTCTGTACTCTGTTCTATAACCAGGTAAAAAATGCTTATTGTTTTTTTGCTTATAATTAAGAAACCTCAAGTTAAAAACAATCAAAACTACATATATTAAACACTACAGTTTCCTTCTGAGTCAAATGAGAACAACAGACGGGACTTTACTAATATTATAGCGACATCTATAACACTATAATTCTCACTATATTATATAATTCTCAAGCGATAATAGCGCTATAATTCTCAAGTTTTAATAGCGAATATAATTCTCACTATAATTCTCAAACGATACTAGAGGCACATATAGGCACTATAATTCTCAAAGCTTCCAAACTTTTCGTACATATAAGTTTTATTTCCTATTCTCTATCTCCATATCAGGAAAGTTCATTTTCCCGAAAAATTTATAGTCAAAGTACCAAGTGATTTCCTGTTACTTACGTGTATTTGTTAGCAAACAAAACTATTTACCAACGCCACCTGTAGATGACGAATAGAAACATATATCTAAACTTTTATGACTTTAATAACTATTGTTTGAGAGAACAAACTAAACACATACATTTTGCCAAAAAGTGCTAGAAAATAATTTTTGATTTTAGGAAAAGTTTAAATTATGACAATATAATCAGGGCCTGATTAACGCACGAGCCTCCGAGGCAGCGGCACTGAACCTTCAAATTTTAAGGGGCCGCGGTCCTGGGCCCCCCAAATTTTAAGGGGCCCCCTAAATTTTGTATATGATAAAAAATGTAAACAAAATACTTTCTTAATTGATTTAAAACTGGTAATATTAGTTTTTATTTTAAATTAAAAAAAATCTGATGTGGGCAACACATGACTTTCCTTATATTATGTAATGAATGTACTACTTTTACAGTAAAAAAAGAGATTTTTCTTATAGTAGATACTAATATTCTTTCCAAGATATTGAATTTTCGACAATTAGTCGTCATTTTCATTGATTTAGCATCATTTATATCCATTTGGCGTGATTTTCATTAATTTGGCAATATTTCAAAAAAGTCGCCAAGTTGGCGACATTCCGCCAAGTTCGTCGCCAGAATCTCGCCAAGCGTTATGCACTAAGAAAAAAGTTATTCTTACAGCAAATAAATGACTATTGGCGTTCAAATACAAAAGTATTATTCAAAGTATATTTTTTCATGAATGGAACGAGCTAGATCCACGAGAATGATGTCACTCAATTTATCGCATGGTATTACATATGAAAAGTGAACATGTTTCTCAATAGGAATTTTTTTTTTTTATGTGACTTTTTCATAATTTTTTTGAAAAATGTAAAATATCTCAAGAACGGTTCATGTTAGCGTTCTAAAATTTATGCCAATCGTTTTCTAATGAAAAATTACATAAGAAATGTCTATTTGCGTAACATTATTAGCGGTTTTGATTTTTTGACGATTTTTTCAAAATTTCATTCGAAAATTTAGGGGGGTTCTGAACATTCGATTACGTATAAAAACAATAGGCTTCCAGTGTTTACGGATTGTGATTTTTGTACCAAATTTGGTTCGAATCGGTCCATTCGTTCGTCAGTTATCGTCTCCACAGACTCACTGACACACACACACACATACACACATACTTTCACACACACACACACACACACACACACACACACACACACATACACACACACAGACATCACTCCAAAAATGTTTGATTCGTGATCAGGGATGCTTGAAACGTGCTCTCCCGTCGAAAACTCGAATTCGAATTTTCGACCCCGTCACAATACTTTCCTTATACATTATGTATATAAGGAAAGTAATATGTTAATAGTTTTAAATATTATACATCCTTTAAAATCTTAATATATTACTTATTTATAAAGTAAAAAATTTGGAAGTTTTGTACATGCATTAAAAGACCTCCGGGGCTGTAATCCTGAGCCCCCAGGCCATATTATACATCGTTTAAAATCTTCATATATTACTTATTTATAAAGTAAAAAGTTTGAAAGTTTTGTATATGTACTAAAGGACCTCCGGGGCTACAATCCTTAGCCCCCAAATTTGTTATATGTTAATGTTTTGCATGTGTTTGGTATGCATTGAATGCATGGGGACCCCGAATTAACACCAGACTCTGGTTATCAACAGATGCAATAAAGATGCAAATATTAAGAAAATTCCGTTACTAAATATTACATATAAAGAAAAGAAATTCCCAGAATATACACAGAAATGTATGGCGAATCATATTAGTTTGATCTTCCTAAGGTTTTTATCCAGGATATTGTGACGCCGTTGCTGTTGTCCTATGCTTGCTTGCCTCATTCATAATCAATGTGCTTCATATTTTCTAATTAGATGGTCCATTGCGGTGCGAACAGTGCGACGCTTTCTTCAATAGCCGACGGGTACTGGACGTGCACCAGATGTACTACTGCCAGGCCAAAGCGACCAACCAGCTAGTCAGTTCAGACACTGATACCGAAGATGCAGCCCATAATGCCAAAACAGGTACGCTGATTTGCATGTTGAACACTCATGCAACATTCAGATTTGTCTTCACATTCTTTCTTAGCAGTAGTGGCTCGTGACTTCAGGAATGGGTGAAGGAGGTTCAGTGGCGGGATTCTCCCACCTTCTCAACAACGAACATCATCAAAACACATCGCGTTACTGGCACTAGTGTTGTCAAATATTATCTAAAAATAGCCAAACGAGTTTAAAAAAATTCCCTAAATAATAAAATAATAATAACTCATTCAGCCGATAACTTTTAGTGAAGCAGCGCTTACCCTGCTTCACGATTCGCCACTGTTCACTGTTTCTTATTGATAATTGCTGTTGTTAACAGGATCGCCCATGGGCGGACGGACGGACATCACTCAAGAAGGAGTCCGGGCTCCAGAGGGGATCCCGAACCCCCAATATTTTTTGAGGAAAAGGAAGACATGAAAAATTCACAAAAGCGGAAAAAATTCAAAAATGAAGGGGGAGCATGATAAATGTTTATAGGGGGTTCACAATTTTCACAGGTGTCTCAACGGTTAGTTGTAACGGTACAAAACCTCACGATACATAGATATTTCGCAGGGCCTCTTGACAAATGTGAAAGAGTTCTGGGCTCTTTTCGTTAAAAATTAAAGTGAAAAGAAAATTTTAGTCTAATGGTGCAGGAAGGATATGCAAGAGGATGAAAAAATATGAGAAACAATTCACAGAGTGTTGGGATGATCTGCAGCGCTCCTAGTAAAATCATTAATCATCCAAATAGTTTCGGAATAAAATGTCCCCACGTGTGCACTGTAAGTCTATCTACAGTAAAATGACTGTGATCTATCGAATAAAAATGATTGTATAACTCAATCTATTTTATAACATTTCACAGATCCGACACCGGCAGTCCACAGTTCAGGAGCTTCTGAAAATGACGGCAGTAGTCCTCCTCCCAAAGACCCCGCATCCACCTCGCTTGAAGATGCCTCATCACCTGATTCAGCTGTGAAAAGACGCCGCCCAGCTTCATTTGCGGACATGCAACCTTCATCAAGACCCACACGACTATTCCGGTGCCAGTGTTGCAGTTATTCCACAGACAAAAAGGCCAGTCTCACAAGGCACATTCGAATGCACGGAAGTGCGGCCAGAGCCGCCGAAGGACCACCTTTGCCGACACCCCCTATGGCGCGCTACTGTGCCAACTGTGATATTCAATTTGCTTCGTATAAAAACTATCAAGTACGTTATTTGGAATATTTATAGCAATTATTTTTTCATTTATTTTAATATTCTGTGTATAAAAGTCACTAGAAAAATGAATTTGTTCAAAGTATATTTTCTGTCCTGGATCAATATTTATTGTGAACAGGGATATTTATTTTACATGAATTGCCCCTTGTAGCTTACCAATATATAGCAGCCAATATGATTTTGTGGACACTTCAGCAATACGGTCCAATATTGGTCAAATAATACCTGGTCATTTATAGCCAAGATTGTCATGCAAATATATACTCAATATTTATTTAGTATTGGTTTCCAATATATTCCAAATATTGAAAATATTTCCAATGTAATGTCAATATTGCCGTCATATTGTAATGATAATATTTAGCCAATATTGGCGACTAATGTATCCCCAATATTGGCTTTGTATTGCAGATATATTCAATGTCACGACAAGATATACAATATTTGACCAATATAGATCAATATTGACATGCTACTGAGGGCACTGCTCCGATCTTCAAGCGAAGCAATGCCCTCAGGCATCGATAATAGGCATATTGCTTGAACTCGTTTATTCCAACCAATATATTTTACAATATGTTGCAACAAATTATGAAACTGAAGATTTAACTCCTTTTATAGTGAAGTTTTCTTATATATATTTTTACACGATTTTGATTTAACACGGTCTGTAAAGAAGTCCAATATTTTTTACACGATTAAGTACGAATTTTTACACTAGCACTATATTTTTATTATTCTAGCACTATATTTTTATTATTCCAGCACTATATTTTTACACTATCTATTTGATCTAGTACGATTCAAATAACACCGCCAAATTAAACTCAAGTTTGCTCTAAAATAGATTTTGGTTTACACTAATAGGAAGCACACCCAATTCTGTTTCTACTGTTAATACATTCTAATTTTGTATATATATATATATATATATATATATATATATATATATATATATATGACTGTATACTAATACTACAAATTGTATGCTAATAATCTACAAATTATCAGATTATTAGCAGATCATTATATCCCGAAAATGTCTTTTTGATGCTTAATACGGTTAATTAAATTACTGTTAAAGCTTTTCCATTTATAATGGTCAATAACCTATACATAGCATTATATTTTCGCTGCATAGTACTGCCTCTAAGTTTGAGAATATCAAGCTAAACAAAACAAATCTCTATTCCAATTTTAGTACGCTGATTAAAATTTATATGTATGAAAAAAGTAATTTTGAGAAAAATATATATATTTATATATAATTTTAAGATCCACAAGACGTATATATATATATATATATATATATATAATTTTTAGGTCCACAAGGGATAAATATATATATTTATATATAATTTTTAGGTCCACAAAGGGATAAATATATATATTTATATATAATTTTTAGATCCACAAGGGATAAATATATATATGTATATATATATAATTTTTAGGTCCACAAGGAGTATTATTGCAACACCCGACATGTTCATAAGTCGGTCACCTCTTCTCCCAACGGCAGTCAGCAACAGCAACAAACGCCTCAGCAGCAGTCCCAATCTCTTCCATCTCAGCCTCATTCTCCGCGAAACCAGCCATCGCCAACAGACACCAGTTCGAAACCTGGCTACAACATGGTCCTCAACCAGCCCCTGTACGCTGCCATATCAACCAGTCCTCTGATTCTAGTCCCATGTTCTTATGTAGCTGGAGCTGATGGACTCTCTCCCAGTCTGATACCTGCCGGGAACATTGTGATCCCAAATCCCAAGATCTCGTCACCAGAGCCCCCAAAGAATGTGATTCCAACTTTCACAGTGATGCCCGGACCTGGAGAATCGCCGCCTGTGGAGCCGGTGCACATTAAGACAGTGCCAAAAGTCAATAAGGTCACCAGTAAGGAGACACCAAAACTCCCAAAAGCGGAAGTTGCCAAAAGTGAAGATGCCAACAAAGAGGAGTCAGAACAGCCCCTTGACCTTAGCTTTCGCAAGAAAGATCTTGATGAGAAACAGCCCCCATCTCATTTGGTTGCGGATACAGGTAAATAAGCATATTTATAACATGTGACAGATTTTTTTTTTATTTTTATGTAATAATTAATTTTGATAGACTGACTGGTGTGGGATTGTAATCTGAATTTTCATTAGGGATACCGCAGTGGCAACTGGCAAAGCTAAATTAGCAGTAAATAGGTATAGTAAGCCTCCACAAAATTGTATAGTTCATCCATTAACTACTATTGGCAATTAAAAACTCAGCTTTTGTTGTATTAAACCAATGGCTTAAGTTAAAATCAATATAATCAAATATATTATTTGATTATATATCCACATAATCAAAATTTAAAATAATATTAATGGTTTTTTTTTTATGTTTCAATAAAAAATTATTCTTAATAAATATTCAAAAATGATTCTATCACTATGGGAACCCGTTAATCGTTGTACGCATATTTGGACGTATGAAGCGTGTATTTAGTGGATTTTTATGATAATATTTTGCCAATATTGGCGACTAATGTATCCCCAATATTAGCTTTGTATTGCAGATATATTCAATGTCACGACAAGATATACAATATTTGACCAATATAGATCAATATTGACATGCTACTGAGGACATTGCCCCGATCTTCAAGCGAAGCAATGCCCTCAGGCATCGATAATAGGCATATTGAGTGAACTCGTTTATTCCAATATATTTTACAATATGTTGCAGCAAATTATAGAACTGAAGATTTAACTCCCTTTATAGTGAAGTTTTCTTATATATATTTTTACACGATTTTGATTTAACACGGTCTGTAAAGAAGTCCAATATTTTTTACACGACTTAGTACGGATTTTATCCAGCACTATATTTTTGTATATGTCGAAGTCGTATAAGTGTGTATGTGTATATGTCGAAGTCGTATAAGTGTATATGTCGAATTCGACGATTTCTTTACGAGTATATATTTGCAGGCTCCGTTCAACCCACACAATCTTCACCTAAAGAGGACATCAGCATCCCACCAAGTCTTCCATTTATGCCCCTGCTCAATCCGGACCTCATGGGGCGCGACGGAGGGTCTGCCCAAGTGCTGGCACCGCCAGTCCTCGTGAAACAAGGCTCTAGTCGGTGCGTGGACTGCAACATCGTGTTCTACAAGCTTGAAAACTACCTGGTGCACAAAAGCAAGTATTGTGCCTCCAGGGCGGGCGCGAAGAGCAGGGATGCCGACTCCCCGTCGGAAAAGAGCCGAGAAGAAGCTGGAACACCTGAACGAGACGAATCGAGTGCGTGAAAATTGATCAATTAATTAGAAATTGATTCATTTATTGAAATTGGTAGGTTTGGGATAGACACTTGCATTGGGGGGGGGGGGATGTTTTGACGTCAAATGCTTAATGAGCTTGTCGTTTTTATTGTTTACAAATTGAGATAAAAGGGTGGGAGTTCCTCAGGGAGGACGACGGAATTCTATAGTAAATGAAACATACCAAATTACGAGAGATATATCGCCTTCTTATGGGGAAAGTGAAATTATTAATATGCAGAGAACGGCATGTGATGGTAACTCCCAAAACAGTTTCAATTCATTTCTGGTTGAAATTATTTAGAAAGTATCTACTCATTTAGTATTAGTGAATGTATTAAATTGTTGATTATTTTTTTTTCAATTTAAATTCCAAAATATGCAATATCACGAGAATGGCGCGTATTCGCGCTCTATAAATAAAAATTGCATAACAAATAGTTTTTTTTTTCAATAATTTTTATATATAATCTGCTTATAATGTTTTATTTTTTATTCTTAAAAGATTTTGATGTGGGCAACACATGACTTTCCTTATATAATGCAATGAATTTACTACTTTTACAGTAAAAAAATAGGTTTTTCTTATAGTAGATACTTATATTCTTTCCAAGATATTGAATTTTCGACGATTAGTCGTCATTTTCATTGATTTAGCGTCATTTTTATCCTTTTGGCGAGATTTTCGTTAATTTGGCAACATTTCAAAAAGTCGCCAAGTTGGCGATATTCCGTCAAATTCGTCGCCAAAATCTTGCCAAGCGTTATGTATGGAGAAATAAGTTATTCTTATAGCAGATAAATGACTATTGGCGTTCAAATACAAAAGTATTACTCAAAGTATCATTTTTCATGAATGGAATGAGCTAGATTCACGAGAATGATGTCATCAAATTTATCGCATGGTATTACATATAAAAAGTGAACATGTTTCTCAATAGGAAATATTTTTTTTTTATTTTATATAACTTTTTGATAATTTTTTTGAAAAATGTCCAATATCTCGAGAATCAAAATTTAAAATAATATTAATTACGAGAATGATGTTACCGAATTTATCGCGTGATATTACATATGAAAAGTGAACATATTGCTCAACAGTTAATTTTTTTTAATTTATAGGATTTTTTGATAAATTTATTTGAAAAATGTGCAATATCTCGAAAACGGTTTATGCTAGCGTTCTAAAGTTTATGTCAATCGTTTCCTAAGGAAAAATTACATAAGAAATGCCTATTTACGTAACTTTATTAAAGGTTTTGATTGTTTGATGATTTTTCAAAATTTCAGGGGGGTTCTGAACATTTGATTACGTTTAAGAACAATAGGCTTTCAGTATTCACGGATTGTGATTTTTGTACCAAATTTCATTCGAATCGCTCCATTCGTTCGTGAGATATCGTCTCCACAGACTCACTGACGCACACAGACATCACTTCAAAAATGTTTGATTCGTGATTAGGGATGCTTGAAACGTGCTCTCCCGTCGAAAACTGGAATTCGAATTTTCCGTCACAATACTTTCCTTGTACAGTGATTATATTTTTGTAGAGGGTTGTATAATAATATCTAACAACTCTTATCAGAACAAGTGAGTAGTGCGCATGTGTCCGGCGATAGTAGAAGTGCAAGCGGTGCAGGCGGGCGAATGAGATAAAATATTTTACACAATTTTATGCACCCCAGCATACGACAGGCTTAACATCGATTCTTCATTTATAAAATGATTTTAAGAACAAATTAGTCAAAGAATAATAACTCTTTGAACCATCAGGGGATTTAGGTACAACCAGCCAAGAATCACTGATATACTCTTTCATTTTTAACTTCATCATTTAACTTTTTTTCTATTTAATCAATCGTCCTATTTCTAAAGGATGTAATGAAATTTTTATAAACACATCAGTTAAATATCAACCCCTTTAGTAAAGAATGAAAATTTAAAACTATTTTTTCTTTACTAGGTAAAACAAATCAAAAGAGTCCAATATCTTCTCCAAGAATAAACAACAGCAGAACTCCCCCAGTGATTGACAGTGATCCTTGCGAGTCGTCCTCTGCAACTCCAATGCTTCAGTATTATTGCATGGCCTGTGGCATCAAGTATTCTTCGTTGGACAATCTCAGGGCTCATCAACTGTATTATTGCCCAAAAAGAGAAATACAGCCATGTGGTCTTGTGCCATCTTATCCAGGATTACAGCACGCCGCAACTAGGACGCCCAACCACGACTATAAATGCAGCAAATGTAAAAACGCTTATCCCACAGAAGAACTTCTGCGCCAGCACCCTTGTGTGGTTCAGAGGAAGTGTCCCTACTGCGACGTTTACTGCCCGACGCTAAGTGCTGCTCAGAGACATCTTGTAACTCACACTGGTATCAAATCTTTCAGATGTTCTCTGTGTGGATACAAAGGACACACATTGAGAGGAATGAGAACTCATATTCGAATACACCTCGATAAAAATAATTCTACACCCGAAGAAGCTTATATTCTTTGTATGGACGAAGGTGGCGCAGAGATCGGCTGTGCCGGTCGGAAATCTTCTGGCGTGAGGGTCAATTCAGAAAGAATAAAATCGGTTATATCAACGGAACCTCCACATGGGGAGATAAATATGGCGGTTAGTCCAATATCTGCACCTCCCCCTACCATCATGCCATCGGACATATTAGCAATCAAGGCTGTGCCTGATGATCCAGTAGCTACAGGGGATACGACTCATTGGTGCCAAATATGTGGTTACTCGTCATCATACAAAGGCAATGTTGTTCGACATGTTAAATTGGTTCACAAAGACCTGGTTTCCACTCAGGCAATGTCCAACATTGTCAACAGTAGGCCCAGTGTAGAAAACTTGCTGAAGCAAGGTGAATCTATTGAACATGCCACCAGGGCGCCTTCACAAGAGGCTATATTGGCTCCGTCAATGGCCGACCACAGCAATAGTTCATCCAGCTTGGACGTTAAACCTATGGTGAACGGACTCGTGAACAAATCTGATCCAGTATTAAGGCTCGAAGACAAGCCACTGATGCTAAAGGCTGAGACTACTTCGCCTCCACCATCAGCTGGAAACTCTTCGAAAGGTGTGAAACGCCCTCTAGTGGAAGATGGACAGTGTGGGCAAGGTGCTTTCAAATCGGGACCAAAATACTGTAAATCCTGTGACATATCTTTCAATTACTTTTCAAATTTTATCGCGCATAAAAAGTTCTACTGCACACCTCGGCAAGGGGAAGTGCCAGCTCAGGATTCCACGTCGGTGCAACCAGTGCAATAGAGGGACTAAGTTTGAGAATATTAGAACTGTGTTACGGATTGGTGCAATTTAGTGTGCACGTTACATTTAAAGCCATGGCTGTGTTAATATTTTCTGTAAACATGAAGTTTTAAATAAGCATACGTAGATTTCTAAAGGAAGGATTCCAAACATCTATTCCAGCACTTTCATTTAAATGAGACGCGTAAGATATCCATTACAGCTCAACAGTGAACAAACAGTCAAAAATTCCAGATGAGCCACTAAGAGTTTTCAGACAATTTTGTTTTGTGTCTTCAAAATTTGAATTGAATTTATCAACTTTAAACGCAACACACATTATAGCATTTACGTAGTTTTAAGTAATGTCATCTTAGGAATGTGGTCTACATTTTCAACAGTTGAAACTGCGGCATGAAAGTCAGTGTTTAAATTAGAGTAAGCATGTGAATTCATCTTTATAAAAAACCAACATAATGAGGTTTTTGCAATTTCTCATTAATCAAACAGGTGAAATTTAAAACTTTATTTCAGAAGATCTAATTTGTTCTAAATGTGAACAGTAAAACTCTCTGGAAATTAGAAAGCCACTCTTTTATGATACGGACCAGTCGTGAACTTGCCCATTCATAAACTGGGCAGATTTTGAACAACTGTGATGATTATGAACATGCCACGATGTTGTTTAGTTCATGAACTTACATTCTCGTTTCCCAGTTCATGAACTGGGAAATCCAGATCAGTTAATGTAAAGGTTTACATTTTGCTCAGCTTATGAACATGGCATCTTCACGATTGGGAATACGCATATATTTGTTCAGTGTTTCTAAGTTATTTTAAGTAAAAATATATTACTTAATATCTTAACGTACATATGATTAAATTTCTAAGAACGTATTTATATTAAATAATTTAAAACAAACTTAAGTTAAATAAAATATTTGAAATCATTTAAAAATTCAGTAAAACCCCGTGTATCCGGATCAAAAAGTACTAGAAAGTTGTTCGCAGTGATAAAAATATAGATTATGTAGAAAGTACAATAAATTTCTATGGCCGTACAATTTACTTGCTATTTAGAATTTTATACAAATAAGCGGGAAACACGAGTTATTCAATTGGAGTAAATCAATATGTCTTAAACTATGAACTCTATGTGTCTAATTAATAGTAGAAATAAATTTTATTCCAAATTACACGTCTTATGTTTTTCCAAATATAAAATTTATATTGAAAATCAAAATTTATTTCTCAAATTTATTGCCCTTCGTATTCATAGGTTCTAGCTTTGAATATTGAATTCGAATATACTTTGATACACTGAATATATTCGTAGGAGTTTGGAACCCACTTTAAGGGGACGGTAGACGTTGAAATGAGCAAAAATTGACTAAAAAAATTTTTTTTTAATATATAACATTATTTTACACATTTAACCTTTTGCTTATGGGTGTGACAGCGTCCATCCCAAACGAATAACCTACCAAAAAGACAGGTATTTGACATACCCTATCCCAAACTGTTCGACCCAACTGCTGCAGCAGGTGCAATGTTTCTGTCAGCGATTTCCATGGACGCCAATGCTTGAAAAGGGGGGGGGGTCGAACAGTTTGGGATAGGATATAGCAAATACCTGTCGTTTTGGTAGGTTCTTCGTTTGGGATGGACGCTGTCCCACCCGTAAGCAAAAGGTTAAATCCATTTTTTTCGAAACCGAATTTTCAAAGGTTTTACATTTTTATTAAAATGCTCCATGCTTCTTCATTTTTGTTTGAGATGCATGAAATTTGGCAAGAAGACATCTTTTATATTTTTTAATAAAACTGGGTGTGCATTTTATAATTGGACTTTATTAAGGTAATTAAAAGTGAATAAGAAACTAATTAAGTCATGAAAATTAAGTTTTAATGCAGAAAAATATTTTTAAAAAATTAACTTTCTAAGGGATTTAAAAATGAATACTCAAATGTGTTCATAATGTGGTTTTGAGTGATCTTAATGTAAAATTAATCAAAAATGTGAACAAATGGCACGCAAAGAGCATTTCCAAATTTTCGTTTAAAAAATTAAATTAAAAAAAAAAGACAAGACTATAACAAAATTGAAAAAAATTAATGGTATTTTATATAGTAATGTTAAGAGGAATATTTATACAAATTTTCATGTTTCTAAGTCAATAAATAAATAAAAAAAATTTCAACGTCCCCCCCCCCCCCCCTTAAACTGTAGGATCCAGCCCGGTTTATCAATTCGTGTTTAAAAAGCCAAACCAAAATCAACAATCATTCGCAACTTTGCATACTTTCTTAAAATTCTGGGTCTATGATATTAATGAAGAAAGCTGACCATGTGAATAATTTTCGCAAACTGAAATAAATCTAATAGAACATATTCGCATTTTTCTTAAAATATTTTTTTTAACCTTGCCTAACATGGATGACTGCAGCCATAATAACCTGGCCCTCCTGTGTTTTTTACCATTTTTTAAACGTATTGCATAGTAAACATTTTGAGAAATTGTTATTTAACTATAAAGATAAAATTTTGCTTGATATTTATTTTAAATTCCATTGCATTTTTCTAAAAATACTTTTTTTAACCTTACATAACACGAATGGCTGCAGTCCGAATAATATGGGTTTACTGTGTTTTTATTATTATTTAGAGCATTGCAGGGTTAACATTCTGAAAAATTGTTATTCAAGTATGAAGATAAAACTTTGTCTGTTATTTATATCAAATACCATTGCATTTTTCAGTCTTTTGTGACTTCACACTTATATATTGGAGTGTAGTCCAGAGGGAGTTCTGTCCACTTTATTAGAATTTTGCCTCCTTTAACTCAAATAGCATAAAATTTAGGCGAAAATTTTTACCGGGCATAAACCTCGGTAAGGCCCCGCCAGACTATATCCCTCCTTATATATCCCTTTGTCTTTATTTATAGCAACGTTCTTTAAAAATCACTTATCAAGTTGCTTGCTTTTATTCAGAATATTTTTGTGTTAATGTGATCAATTTCAACTTTGATGATTTTCCTTGGTTTCCTTAACTTGGACACTATACAATTTCAACAATGAAAAATCATACCAGACGAATGTTTGTCAGATCATGAGATATGCCCTCCTCACAGAAAAGGAAAAATGTAATTAAAAACATTATTATCGAGGAAAAATAAGTAAAAGAGATGGCGTTATATTAAAAAAAATTCAATTTATTGATATACATCGTAATATATTTGCATTTGCTGAAATAAAGTATGAATTATCAAATATCTGTCATGCTGATTCTAAACAATATCCCATACTACTTTTAGCTTACAGAAATGAATACTGTAGAGGATTGCGTTCAAAATTGTCGACAGTACTGAACATTTACTTACTGTGCATTTACTTGGTCACAGGAACCGACGTCATTGGGCCTTTTGGGGAATTAGGTTAACTGATAACAGCATTTGAACTAACCAATGTTGACATTTGAATACCTTGGGTACAGGCAAGTCCATATCAGGACATAAAGGTGGAGTTAACCAAGCTATTTTTTTATTATTATTTCTCGGTCTGTTCGTTTATGCAAGGAGGTGGCATTCGTCATTGAGTTCATTTATTTGATTAGACGCAGTAATCTTGGTACATTTCAGCAAGTCATTTACATAGCGTTGATGACCTTATACTTTCTAAATTACTGCAGACCCAATCAACCTCCTGACTGAGGTTCATTAGCCCTTCGTTGGTCGCTATGATTTAAAAAACACCAGAGGTCACATGTGAGAGTTTGCTGTTTTAAATAGTCTACTTCATAATTACTGTTCAGAATTTTTTCTTTGCAAGAAATATAGTTAATATTTAGTGATCGCGAGCAAAGAATTTTTTCACAACTACTACACAGCATATTTAATAGTTAAATTAAACGATATAAACGTAAATCAAACCCGAATCGCCACCCTAATTTGTATTAATGCGTTTAAATCTGACTTCAAACTGGCAGATCTATATTACTTCTATATTACTTTTAATTGTCATGACGTTATTTTTGTTAGAAATTAATCAGTCTAAACTAATCAGTCACTGATCTATATCACAGCCACATCATTTCAATCACGTTTTTATAACATTTATTTGTGTGGAAGTGGCAACACCGATAATCATTGTCCCGGATAGAATGTTCCTAAAAATACGTGCACATTGTTTACTAATGACATTAGGCGTAGATCGAGGAGGAAAGAAACGAAATCAAACATGACACGTATAGAATAACTTATAGACATAGGAAGATATACTACATATATCTATGGAATAATCTGAGCCTACTGGCGTTTCAGTGTGAGATAAAATTTTCAAGTTCCAGAAACTTTTTGTCCCTACAAATATAAATTCCATGAGAAAAAGTTCCATGGAATAGCGTCGTTAACAATATTATTTCAGTACTGATTACCTTATATTTACAGCATGGACATTTACTTAGAAACAATATCGAAAACATTTATAAACTTAAGTAAAATGTATATCAACATATTTTACGATACATAACAAGAAAAAAAAAACGAATATGCAGCATTTTCCCCTAATTTCCTTACGCTGATAATGCTTTTGACTGAAGTTTTCCTTTCAGGGGAAATTGTTGAAAATTCCCTTTTTCTGTGAAACATTCCCTCCAATATGACTATGGCGGCCATTAATCTGGTTACACAGGCGTATGATCTTTCAATTTAATACTTTAAATTTATAAGCTTATTTACCTCAATAATTATGCAAAAAATGTTCTTTTTTCATTACTCTGACGTTTTAATTAGTGATACAGTGACTATTTTGAGGGATTGGACTTTTTGAGTAATTTTAATTTTAAATATGACAGGACCTACGTAGTTTTTCAACTTTCCAAACTGATCATGTATAAAAGGTAAGCAGTTAATGTCTTTATATTAATAGTTAAATGACTGTATTTATCGAATACTTATTTTAAAAAAAAATTGTTTGCCATCTAATAATTAGTATATGACAAAAAAAATTTCAATTTTTATCACAACATTGATCACATTTTCACAAAAACAGTGTGTTAATACATTATATAATGCATTTTGTTATCAATTTAATATTTATCTGATATTTCTGAAATTGTAATAGCATGTGCACACTGTATACTAGTGCATGTCAGTGAAGAATCCTTGTACATCTGGTCCATCTTAGCTGATTGAGCCTTGGTCTTTAAACCAAAATACCCCACTGGTATATGTATATGACATATCCTATACACATATAGAAAATATTGATTGCAGTGGCACGTTATATACATGTCAGCGGCGTAGCTCATCTTTATAACCCCCCATCCTTCAAGTATAAAATACTTGGAGCCCTTAAAATTATGCAAGATAATATTCCGAATAAGCTTCTGTTTACCTCCCGGATTACAACCACAGGGCGTCAAAAAACCCAGACTGAAGACCCAGGTCTGTCCTTAATATAACTTAACTTTTCTTAATAGTACTTGTCTATTTCGTCTTTTTTTGTTAATCTAAGCTTTTCTCAATTCCTTCCTATAAACTGCTATTCTGAGGTCACAACTCTCATTTGTTCTCATAAAAGTACTTTATTTTCTCATTTATTTTTCAACCTTTCGATGAATGTCTCAACTAATGGCACACAATCATGATCATATACTATATATACTGAGGTCTAAAGTCATTGGACTAGGCACCTTTTTAATAAACGAAACTGGAGTACTTAATTATACAGGATGTAGTTCTTTATTTAAGAGTGCTTAGAGTCAAAACGAAGCGAGGCATGCCAGCCATAGAAATTGCTGAGCCCCTGGTAAATCAGTATTCCGGGTTCTTTATCTAGATAGTTGGTCTCCAATCTGTTCTGATCGTGTACCACTAAAACCCACTTGCGGTACCCTATCTTAATACATATGAGGGATTTATTTTCATTTCTTGTTCTAAACAGACGTTGGTTCAAATACCGGGGCTCCGCGTATTGGAATGTCTTAATGTTTTTGTTTTAAAAACCACGTTCTAATATAGTAATATTCATATTATCGTGTTCATGACCGTGTAATTTAAAGATACAATTTAATATTTATTCTTATTTAATGATTTTATTTTTTTGTCAATATAAAACCTGTCTTGGGTAAAGAAAAAAGAAAATATTAAATTTCATTGTTCCCCCCCCCCCCCCCATTTTGACTCACGTGAGCCCTGTGGCCCGCGTACCCCATTTTAGAGACCACTGACTTAGATAGATGCGCAGTTATACTTTTTCAATATTCTCTCTTCCCTTGATCGCAGGACTCCCAGTATTTGTCTTAAGTATTCTCCTTATGGTTGGCTTTGATGGGGTCACTTACTTATGACCCCATCCAGCTGCTACGCCACTGACATGGATACAAGTATAATACAAATCTAAAGATTTCTAAGGGAAGTGAATACATTTAGATGTGTACTGAATTTGTATATTGAATCCAGAATTTTATATGTGTTGTATACAAGTACTTAATACATGCATAGATATTTACCACATATAATATATGCAGTGTGATGACTGAATATGAAGGAATATAACTGACAGGAAAAATAGTGGGCAATATGATACAATTTTAAATCGGTGGTTTAAACTAACCAATGGTGTAGCAACGTGCAGTAATATTTACCCTGTGATTGGTCAGATATGATTTTAATGCAAAATTAAAATATATAAATACTCTCCTTTTTAATGGAATCCTGTATAAGAACCCATTTTTAATGAAATTGCCCTTTTTAAGAAATATATGAAAGACCACGATAAACTTTTAATTTTTCCCCCCAATGTTATGATTTCTCTTGATTTAACGAATATAATGGGCGATCTCTCCTGTTTTAACAAATCGGGTGTTTATTTTACAATGCAGATTAAACTATAAAATATACAAATTTCAAGACATTTTAATTTTATTTCGTGAATAAAACATACAAACATATATTACACATTTTGCAGATATATGAAGAAATAAGTGAGTGATGCTTCTTTTCAATTTACGAATAGCGACGACAGCACTATTTGCTCCATTAAATTGGGATCAATTTCATTTTTGTGATACATTGAACAATAAAAGTAGGTATTCGTATCAAAAAGAAAATTCAGTGGAATAAAAATATTGATTAATGAGAAAGAAAGTTAAAAAAAATGAAATATTTAAGAATTACCACAGGTTGCCTATGTGTGGCTTATATAATGGGCCAACTAAAGTAAAACATTTGTATTTTTTTTTCAGCCGGCACATATCGAGCGGATAGAAAACATGATATTTTCCGATTTCGATTCTCGTTGTGAGACTCGGGTCAGAAGGCCCTGGTTGCAATTGAAACTAGTCTTTCCACACTTTCAATCGGGGCTGGCTCCAAGCAATCTCTTCAACAAGAGCAGCAATACCTGGATTCAGTGATTGCATTCAGTATCAACATCATTATAATCAATGCTGATACTAAAATAATTGTGATTTTACAAAGTTTATTCGGGCTGGGTGGTTTTGTCGGGGTTCCACGACAAAGATAGCCGTGTGTCAGATAAATATTCTTAAAGATTGTGTTGATTATTATGTGTAAAATTAATTTCATTCATTTGGTCGTAACCGAAATATTTATAGGAGTCAGCAAAGCAAGACAGAAATAGTTGTACGTATAATTTCTAATTCAACTGAAAGCGGTAGTTGTTTTAGAAGTATTCGAATCGGTAGTAATTAACAAAGGTCACATTTGGTTTCGTGATCATAAAACGATCATACATAGTGAAAACAACTAACTTATTGACGATAATTTAGTGGCTCTAATACTCAATTATGACTTTAATAGTCAATTATGATTATAATTGACTAAAACAACTTATTTATGTGTTATGGTTAATCCGCTAATCAAACAAGTTGGTCTTATGAATAAACGAGATTATTGAAGTAGCTCAAAATCTCCATTTATAAGTAAGAACGAATGTGGTAAAAGCTCTATTAACTGTGCCATAGATGAAATGTTCCATAAATTGTGCCATAGATCAATTGTGCCATCAATTTTACTTGGAGCCAGTCCCATTTACACATAGCTAGTCTGAGTTTTACGGTGAAATACCTCTGGTATCTCTGGTACAAGAATTCCACTCTGGAGTGCAGAATTCTTGACAGAATTATCCCAATGTTGCGTTTAAACGGGTATACCTCAAACTCGGGGTGAGTCAATTTCCTCTTTTTATACGAGGATTTCCAATGTATTATGTGGATTGCTTTGTGCCCAGGGAAATATATAAAAGAACGAACATTGTATTTGCTTCAGAATTTGCGACAAAGCTAACTTGACTGTAGAAATGCATAGCAAACACTGTGACCCCCCCCCCCTCCCCCACTATTTGATCCAGGGTGTTTTAAAAAGATTGCATGGTTAAATATCTCTTGGGAGATTGGACGCAGACCTGTAGTTCCAATTTAAGAAATTCTTCAAAGCAGATAGACTTGCAGACTATGGCAGTTTTGGTCAAGTGACACGTTTTTGTTCTTAAAAAAGTACGAAATTTAATTTTTATACGAGTCATCTACGAAGAAAATTAAAATTAACAAATCGTTCGTTATTTTTTTTAAATATTTTTTGAAAAAAAAAAACTTCTCTAATTTGTAAAATTGGCAGTGAAAAAAAATTGTCACATTTGGCAGGATTTAAACCACTTTGACTCGATAAAAGGAAACGACATAAAGTAAGAATTTATTCCATTTACTGGTGAAATTCCATTCGAGAAATTACATGCGGTGCCCTTTTTAGCAAACATTTTATAATGTCCCCAATTATCCGTCAAAAATTTTGATCAATGATATATCGGGTAATTTTAATGGTAATGATAGTGGAACATTTTACAATCTATAGAAGACGTATTGTTTAGTATGGAGAATAAGTATGAAGTATTGTTTTCATAAAAAAATTTGATTTCGAGATTTTGATGACAATATATGCTTTAGGGTCTTCTGAACACTTTTCGACTATTTTTAGAATGATGTCCGTTTGTTTGTCTGTCTGTCAGTCAGTCAATCTGTCTGTCTGTGGTCTGTTTCTTGTGTACGCAAATATTAATAAGTTGTTGCCACAATATTAATGGCTTTTCACAACATTTTTCATTCGACTTTGAAAAATCTGGAACTAGAATTTTTTTTTTTTAAATTCGAGCGAAATATTCAAAATGCATTCGAAATTTCATATTTTCTTAATACGGCAGCATAGGACAACATTTGGAATGATTATGCATAAAATGGGTTATTTGTGGCTCAACGACCACAAAACTTCATAATTTCAATGATTGTAGTTCAAATTAGCCGTGATACAATTTTTGTGCTCGTGACATTATTAGTCTTCGTCGGTGTGTTTGTGTGTGGGAGAGGGGGGGGGGGAGGATCCCGAAGGTGTATATTGTCAAACTTGGTATCAATCGAAAGATTTTTTTCAAGTCCTTTAAAATGAAGTGTAGCAAGCTACAATTGTGCTCATTTGGACCAACTGTACAGATTTTTGAAAACATTTTCTTGCAAAATTTGAAAAAATCACTAGCTATTTAAAAATGGATTTTTGGTATGAGAAAGTTGAGTTTAGCCACACGCCAGTTAATTTTGTCTGACTAAATAGGATATGGGAAATATTTTTATAATCGAGAAGTTTTTCCATGTGACCCGAATAAAAGGTTACATTTTGTACTCTTTTAATAAATGGTGTCACATAATTCAAAGCTGCATAAGACGATAGTCTACCTCAATTAAGAATTTTTTTAGATTGAAATCATGTATTTAGGACCAATCGTTCAGGAAATATTTAGTCGTACAATCTTTTCAAAACATTTTACACAGTTCATCTATTAAACGCTAATAATAAAAACATACTAAAATTTTATTTCGTCAAACCAATGATCTTAACCTAGATCAATCGATTCTTGTAACCGAAATTCAAAATTATAATTATGACATTTTATATTCCAGTAATTTTTTTTTAATTATATCTAAAAAATAAATTCTGATAGCATGGGAAATTTTGTTGAGGTACGCTTAATAGGTGTATGACGGCAAAATTTAGTAAATAGTTGACCATAGCTTATACAATGTATTCAATGTTGCATTTCTCAAAATTTTGCTCGAACGGTTGCTTCAAAGTCGTCTTTACGATTTGAAGGATATGGATGATATATTATCTACTGCTCTCTGTCAATATAAATTTTGCAATTTAAAACGTCAGTTTGAAACATTACTGAATTTCCTGGGCCCCGTGTTCGGACCCCTAAGACCTCTAATAAAGATGATTCGAGGCAATATCTTCTAAATTATAGCTTAATTATAATGGAACTAAACTCGGTGGAAATTTACTTAATGCAAGTGGGAATTTACTTAATGCAAAACTGGATTTTGGGACTACCTTAATCTTTAATTTGACGAATGTTCAAATTCAAATGTTTTAGTTAAATTTCACATGTTCCTTGTTTTATGAATCAGTTTATTTTTTGTGAAGAAGTACTAAGTGGTATATATATATAAATATTTCGCTATTTATTATTCATGTAAGTTTGAATATCTAATTAGAATGTTCTGTATATTAATACTATTTTTAAATTTTTGAGAGCACTATAAATATTCAATTAGATAGTATTATAAAGAATTTTAGAATATCTACCTTTTTAAAAATATATATAACGTGTAACAAAATCCTCACAATTCTTCAAAAATAAAAAAAAAATATCACTGAAAAGAAATTATGATCACTAATTAATTAACTTGTTGATATCCCATGCATCGATTATTTTGTATCCATACACGATAAATATCACATAAATATATCGATACGAAATACGAATGCTTCGTGAAATCATATATCGATACAGGTGCATCAGTACGCGCATCACCAGTAAAAATTAAGACACGTCGTTCTTTGCAGTTTCTCAGGGCACAAAATGTTCCTATTCTTCAGAAGAGCGGAGGTGCCAATTCTACATTTTGTACAGAACTTTGTAGAGCTTTTTCCAAGTAAATAATATGGAAATGTATTGTACAGTTTAATGACTTGTTTTGTTTTGTTTATGTTTTGTTCAATCATATATATTCTTCACGAGCATTTAACATGCTGTAGCATCAGTCATCATGGGATGATGTTTCACTTGTAAAAAATAAAAAAAATATTGTTCACTGACTGGTTTTGTCTTTTGTTTTTACTGACCAATGCACTTTTAGGCTGAAAAGTAATTGGAATCACGCACGTCGTACTGATATGGGTGCTCATAGAACTTTTACCAGAAGATAACAGGGCTCATTTTATCACCTTCGTCGTGTCCGAAGTCGGGCTTGACCCTCTCACCCGTGGCGGTCAACTTGTTAATACGGTTACTGGGAGAAAAACTTTGACCTTGCAGAGTTCAAACTTATTTTTATTCATTACACATACACATATATATATGTATATATATATATATATATATATATATATATTTATACACATATATATATATATATATATATTTATACATATATATATATATATAATATATATATATATGTATATATTATATATATATATATATGTATAAATATATATATATATATATATGTGATATAGAGATTTATATTCATGACTGCGTAACTATTATCCTGATAATTCTCTGCGCATGAGCAACTTTACTTATATAAAGAGACGTTCCATCGGGTTGGACTAGCGGATGTTTCTTCTTCATGGATTCGTTTACTTCTTTGGTTCTGAGTCTGTTCTGGTGCTTTTATTTTTCGCACATTTGGGAGGCTGACCATGGAATTATGTTGGTTCCGTGAGCGTTACCCGGGTTGTAAAAGCTGCTTTAAGCGGGAAAGGGGTGTCGCAATCCACCCCTACCATTCTTATGTAATTCATATGGTCACTCCCGTTCTTTTCTACTTTCATTCATATAATATATATATATATATATATATATATATATATATATATAAGAATTTTAATTTACTTGTATTATAAATACCATAGATTGATCATTTATTGAAAATGGTTTTAGAGCAAATGTGAAAATAAAAATTTGAAATCAAATTGACTCTACGACAACCTTGTGAAAATTACAAAAAGAACATTATAAATAAAACAGGTACTAAATAGGTATAAAATACTCCTCTTTCCATGTTCCACATATGAGGTAAGCAATTGAAAAAATAATTGCATGTGGTGAAGAATTAGTGAATATAATCCTTTAACTACACCCTTAAATTAAAATGTATTTTAAGTGTAATAAATCATATGTAATACAGGTACAGTATATGTAATACAGGCAATATGTAATACAGGTACTATGCAAGAAACAAGGGGTACTAATCCCCTTATTCCCTGCATAAACATACATGGTGTAAATATATAAATAGTGTATAAGATGAAAAGTTTCAAATAGAAGAAATTGCACATGGAACTAGGTCTTTCTGGTTCTCAAACATTTTTTTATATGAAAATTAATATAATTGAAAACAAAGTGAAAAGCACATATATATATATATTTAGCTTGATGACTAGTAATATGCATTCAAATTTCCTCATAATGGTTTAATTTCCATTTATTACTTCTTTGTAATTTGTAGGCAAATTTTAAGTTAGTGTATTATGAGTTACAACCTATTCTATCATTGGATTTTCATTATATATATATATATATATATATATATATATATATATATATATATATATATATATATATATATATATATATATATATGTACAGGTAAAAAATACAAAATTAGTAAATATATACGCATATTTACTAATTTTTTATTTTATATAGAGAAATTTAATATTCTATAGAAAAGTCCCAAACATCTAGTTCCTTCAGTTTCGAGGATTGTTCGTTGCTTTTTGTATCATACTGAGAAAATATGCTGAGGTTTATGCTTTTAGATACAAAAGAATAAATAGAAATATTTCCAATATTTGTCGAAAAGCATTTTACAAAAATACGGGAAACAAGTATTTACTCTTATTGGTGATTTATCGGAAAAAAATATTCTTTAAAATTATCTTAATTCTTTTGTTTTAAGTCTTTTATTTGGTTTAACAATGTACTGCCATTTTTGCATCAAAATATTTGTCTTAGTAGGAAATGGTCTCAGTTAGGTTTTGCCTCGTGGTCGATACTGTAAGTGTTGTTGTTGAAACCCAGACCGCCCGACCTACCAGAAAGGTGTTGAAGACCCAGACCGTCCGGCTCGTCAGCAAGGACTTGAGCAACAATTTGGACGGCCGGTACCAGAAAGGTGTAAGGTAACTGTTTGAACGGTCGGGAAGTGCCTCCCAATTTAGACAGGAACCCAGTGGGGAGGCAGCCACAAGGACCGTACCCTCCTTCCCCTACCACCAACCTCTCGGAAAGACTTACGGACCCACATGTTTAACGTGATCGTATTCCGCGTGAACACGGCGGCAGTTTTGGCAGCGGCTGGAATCGAAGCCGGACCTACCGAGTGCAACTCCAGCGCGCTAACCACAGGGCTACCGCGCTCACGATACTGTAAGTGTAGAAAACCCAGGCCGTCCGACTCATCCAGAGGACTTGAGCAACTATTTGGACGACCGGGAAGGGATACTGTAAGTGTGTAAGGTTTCACCCTTCTGTGTCATCAGAGGATTATGGAGGACAGATATTTCGAATACCTTCCTCTATTTTGCCCATGTTTGAAGGGGAAATAAAAAATCCAGGTTTATTAGGTTTTGTGTTCGATACTATAAGTGTTAAAAAAAAATAAGGTCTTCTATGTCATCGGGAAAGAGGAATTTGTGGGATCTGGAAAGACAAAACACAAACATTTTTATATACATACTTCTTATACCTTTATCGAATAAAAAACCCACCTTCCTCTTTTTAGCATCTATGCTTGGCAAAAACAGGCGAAGCAGCTCAAAACTAAACAAGCTAGAGGTTTAGAACTATTTCCCCTATGGGTTTCATGGAAGAACCGAAACAATCGGCCAAAGAGACAATATACTCATAAAATACGAAGGGGAAGATCTTCAAAACTAGTACTGATATTCATATAAGAAGTGATAACTATATTTATGAACATTTTGTTAATACAGCTCTCGTTAATGCAGCCTATTTATGAAAATGAATTTAATCATCAATCACGAAATTGTCAATTTATTTTTAACTGAATGTTTGCCCCTTAATTTTAAATGTTTTCCGCCAATAATTATCAATCATGAATAGTGATTAAACAGCTAATCATAGCCATTAGCTATCAAACATTCTTTTTATTTCATTCGCTCTTGATGTTTAAACGAATTTCAGTTTTTCGCAGGACGCAATGGACGAGTAAATAGTTTTTTAATCCTTAATCAGATGATTGATTTCACTATGATTAAAATTTAGTCATCAATGAGGATTAAATTTGTAAAATAATCGTAATCAGTAATCGTTATTTTACGGAATTATGCCCAACATTTCATGTCAATGTTTATTATAAAAAGAAAGGAATTATTACGGAAGTGCAATTTATGGCTTTGCAGTTAAAGGAGGTATGCCTTTCATGCAGTACATTTTTCAATGCTTTGTTCTTAGATTGTTCACAAAGCATATAATAAAATTTTAATATATATCATTAATAATTTCCGTCAGACAAAAAAATTGTTCTCCAACTAAAAATGATAAATACGTACTCAAAGAAACTAAACAGGAGCGTTTCGAATACTGACAAACGCATCATAAGTGCGAAACCGATTGGTAAATGGTGTTATTTACAATAAGAGCAAGATCTCGCTTCATTTTTTTGGGTCCAAAGTTATTGCAAGTAGGGAATATGTAAGAATGCATCCAATAGCAGTTATGTACGTATTTTTGGTGAAATTAAAAAAGCCCCAAGCTGAAAGAGAAAATGCAGGTCCACTACTCATGTTTAAGAAAATGTTTGTTGCTTTCGTTTTTGTAAATGTTCCTGTAGCCGTCAGATGTTGCAAAACTTTGATGTTGCTTTGCGCATATGTCTGATTCATTCACCATGGAAGGTACAAGCATGGTCAGAGAGAAAGTTAGAAAACAATGCACAACTAAAAAAGTCGCCTTTCCTGTGTGTTCGGTCATTATACCTTGACGACTCAGAAACGCCATCAAAGCATTAAAAAGAAACAAAGAGTTGTTACTAAAAATGATGAAAACAGGAAAAGACATGGTAGCATCAAATTTTTGAAGGACTAAAATGATAGAATTGTATTGACGGTTGCAATCTTCAAGAGTTTCCGCATCAACGATATTTGATACAAAATGGAGATTACTTGTTCGTTTAATGTAGCAATCAAGTACGTCGTGCATGTGTTTGCAAAAGACAATGTAAACGGAAACAAAGATGCAAGGAAAGGTAAATGTAAAGGCGAATGTTACCATTAAAATGAGATACAGTGTGAAGTCTAGAGCTTCACCTTCGAGATGTATTTTTCCGAATGTTAAGATGTTGAATATCTCCTTGTTAAATTTTGCGTCATAGGGAACAAATATTAACATACTAAAAGAAAACTCGACAAACAACACCCATATAATGCATACGGTAATAAGTCCAATTGGTGGCATGACTTCAAACGATTTTCCTAGTTTCAGGACTTTCAGAATTGCAGCCGTTACTTTTGAGTGGTGTTTACTAAGAAAACACCATAAAACAAATGAACTTATGGCTCTTAAAATATCCGAAATGATTACTTTTGTTACATTTTTGAGGTCAAAATCTTGACGAAAAAATGAAACGATGTTTAATTGCAAAATATACATCCAACAGATAATTGCAAGTTTGCTGTTGATAAAACGCACTGCAGACCGATGAACGGAACTTCTTGTGTTGCCAATATCAATGCCAAAAATTAAAAACAATGTCAAAATTGTTCTCAAAGGTTTTATTAGATAAGTTTCTTTATACTCAGCAGAAAATGTATTTACTTTTTGGGCGTTTCTAAAGATGTTTGAAATCATGTTTTATGAATGGGATGGGAAACAATGTCAGAATTTATCGTTACAGAGTGTAACTTTCTAACATCGCAAAAAATGTAGAAGATGTCAAAATATGCACCATAATCAGTAACTTCTTGCAATATATCGAGTGATAGCGCTTAGCTCAAAATAATCAATATAGATAAACGTTAAATCGGTTTAAAAGTCGTGCTAAGGTTAACAACTTCCTCTACACTATAATATTAAATCCCATGAATTTTAATAATTGGTAAAATTTACTGTATAAAAATATAGTTTCAGTTCATCACAGATATATTAGATAAGTTTATTTATTGTTTACTGAATTTATTTACTTGAAATAGTACACTTTCTGCATATTAACCAGTACTTAAATAAGAATCAGTAGAATTATAATTTACTCATGCTAGGTTAGTTTAACTTTAGTATTTCTTTAAGTCAAACATATTGCTCAATTTGTCAACCAGTTTTCATTTATCAAATTTGAATGTTTTGAATATTCCAAAGCTATGTGTTGGAATTAAAAAAAATTAATCTGCCTTATCCTGTGACTATATTGGATGGTTCTATAACTACATAACTATTAGCTTCTGAAAGTGTTCATTAAAATATTATCTAATACTTTGACTTAAAGCACTTAATTCCCATCCAAACCTAAAATAATTTACACTATTTTCTTGTATGTATACAATTTTGCAATATACCTAACCTTCTATTTGTTTTTCTACATCTGTATTATATAATGGACGAAAAACTTCACTTTCTAAAATACACAGTTCCAATTACTGAATAATTACTGTTAATTGGTCAGTTATTACATAAATATTCTCCAATTAAAGTTTGTTAAAATGTAATTACATAAGGTCTGTATATGGACTTTAATTTTCATTATTATATGTCTTCATTGCTATATAAGTCCAAAAGTCCAAATTTCTTAAAATAAAAATTGCAAATCCAATTACTTTAGAAGTTGCTTGTACAATGACACCATAAATTGTATGCCCAATTACACAAGTATTTGTAGGCTCAATTACAAAGGATGTGTATGCCCAATTACACGGGCAGCTGCTTATCCAATTACTTTGAAAGCTGTATGTATAGCTATAATGGAAATTGCATACCCATATAACAGAAGCAGTATGACCAATTACACTAGAAATAGTAAGTCCACTTACACTGGAAAAATTGTCCAATTACACTGGAAATAGTATGTCCAATAACACTATAAATAGTATGACCAATAGCACTAGAAACAGTATGTCCAATAACACTTGAAACTAAGTCCAATAACACTAAAAATAGTATGTCCAATAACATTAAAAATAGTATGTCCAATAACACTAGAAGTAGTATGTTCAATTACTCTAGAAGTGTCATGTTCAATTTTAATAGAAATAGGATATCCCATTACACCAGAAGTGGCATATCCACTTAATTTTCATGTAGAGCATTCCAACATTTTTTAAGTTTCAAAACTCCAACTTTTTTGTAAATTTCGAATCTAACCAATTGGAATGTTACAAGCCCAACTACCTTGGAGGTTGTATGGCCAAGTTGTTTTTAAAATTGCTTGTCCAACTCCTTTAAAAGCTTCATTCTAAATTAATTACTAAATTTTTATCTTGCATCGATTAAACAGGTTCTACAAAATTCATAATCAATATGTTCAATTGCCTTTTTCATGCAAAAGGGAAAATATGCTATATACACTGTTATTGACATATAACGATTCCTTAAAATTATTAATTCAACAGTAAACTTCAATTGTGTGATGCTTTTAGCTGAAAGTTTTTGCACGTTAAGAGCGTTACACTGAAAACATTACCTTTTTTCTTCATTTGCAAATTGGAATCTTTCTTCTCGTTATTGCTTCAGAGAGCATTTTGTGTTTGCACAGTAATTTTAATGATTTTAGATATCTGATACAACCTGTGTGAGGATAATAGATATTATGTTTATGTTCCTTATTTATTTAACGTAATTAAATTGGAATTTCAAAAGAATATAGAAAGTTTTGAAGGATTTGGAAATATTGCAAAATTTAAGAACATTCCCAATCTATGGGTTCTGTGACTTTTACTTGACCTTTGCAACATCGAACAGTCGGAGTTTAATCTTCTGCAAATCAATCGCATGTAAGAAATCAATCTGAACCCTGCAGTGTTTACAAATGTATACAAATTCTGAAATGTTTTTGGAGATTTATTCATTTTGGACGTATTTTCTCTGTGTGACAAATAAAACTGAGTAATAGGGAAAATGTTACATTCTGTCGCCTTATTAAAATTGTGATATGTCTTTTAAATAATTATTTTAGAGATGATTTCAGAGTAATTGAAATCTCTTTAAATTAAAATTACTGTGCAAATAAAAATAGTGACCTCTGGTTGCAAAAAGGGATCGAAATTCAATAACTCATTCAATGACTTCTAAAAGTCATTGAATGACTGACCCCTCGCAGCAAAGATCGTCACATGTGTGACGTTGTAGTCCGTAACACCTGGGTCGCAATGTGACATCATATTTGTGACTTCGATGCGACGTTACGTATTAATAACTCTGTAACCTCATTCTGACTATATTCTGTGGCATTTCCACAATTTAATTAACACGTAACAATGTGACGACATTACAATGGCAGCTAAAATGCGACGTCACAAACAAGTTAATATGAGACGTCACAAACGACCATGAAATTGACCAAAATGACTTCGCTGTGACTCAATATGACATTGCGAGACGTACTGCGACGTCCCGTGACGTCTCAAAGTCACAGTGTGACGTAAATCTTACGTCACTGCGAAAGAAAACGCTGTTAGGGACTATTATATTTTTACTTTCCCTGCAATACATGGTAATGTATAGGGAAAGTATTGGAATCATGCCGAAAATCACAACTCGAGTTTTCGACGGATCTACACGTTTCGAGACCTCTAGAATACGAAAAAACTATTTTTAGCGTGAGGTCTATGTGTGTGTCTGTGTGTGTGTCTGTGTGTCTGTCTGTCTGTGCAGATTTTGTATCCACTCTAACTAAAAAAACTAATGGACCGAATTTCACAAAATTTGGTAGGCAAGTTACTTGTGAGCGAGTCTGGTGCTGATTAGTTTTGGGTACGATTCGGAATAAAAGAACCTGCCTTTTTTTGCGAAATGGCCCGCAAAAGCTTGTATCCACTCTAACTGAAAAACTGATGGACCGAATTTCACAAAATTCGGTAGATGAGTCACTTGTGGGTTACCTTGGTGCTGATTAGATTTTAGTACGATTCGGAAAAAAATGATCTGTCTTTTTTTTGCAAAATGGCCCGCAAAAATTGTCCAAATCTAAACTAAAGAACTGGGTATACTCAAATATATCCATTAAATGCTGATTTAATACGTAATTTTTAACGACGAAAAGAATAAGACCAACCCCATATAGGACTAGCTGTTATCGAGATATTTTAGTTTTTCGTAATTTCCCTACGCCACCTTTGAAAATAAGCCCGGTTACCGCATGAGAACGAAAATTGAATTAAAAGTGAAATAAATTTAGTTAAAATAAAGAGAACGTTAATATAAGTCTGCAGGGAAAGTCATGTGCTGCCCACATCAGATTTTTTTTTGTTGTTGTTTCATTAATTTTAGAATTGAGTCATACTACGTATCTTTACGATTAAAGGTTTATTCTCAGAAGGAAAATTTAAGTTCAAAACTCTGTACAACTAAGCTTTATTTAAATCAGCAACAATCGTGAACAAAATGCAGTTGCACTATCTGGCTATCTGGAAAATTCACAAAACATATTCATATTCAATGTAACAGCAGTCAAATGCGAAACCAATGCAAACGTGTTTTTGTGTAAAAAGAACAATGTAAAAGTTTTTTTGTGTAAAAAGAATAATGTAAAACTATTTTTAAACACTTAAATCAACACTTAACCAATTCAGAAAATTTTTCTCGTCACATAACATCGCTCTCCAAACAGTTACCATTCTTATATACCCTCTATAGAAGTTTCCTGGGATTTTTTTTTCAGGAAATTCTTATCTAATTTTTTATCTTGTTAAACTTTTCTAACAAGTCGCCAATTTGGCAATATCTCGCTAAATTTTTCATCAAGATCAAGTGACTCGGACTTTAGTGGAAATGTGTAACTATAGCGACAATGCAAAATGTGTAACTATATAAGCTGCTTTCCAGCTAGGAGACGAAAGAGATTTAAGATAATTGCAATAGTGTAGTGTAAGGAAATACAACATAAGAACCAAGAAGGAGCACATCAGTATTCGGCAAATCCCACTTTGCAATATGCTGTTATATAGTAACGCAAGGATATAACTTTAATCTAGAAGTTTATCTATTGCACTGAAACACACTTCGGAAAAGAATAAGCGTTTTCGAGAAATTAAGTGTGCATCGTAGTTTAAAAGTATTTTAGTTCTAGATCATTTAAAAGAAAATATTTCTTACTGTCAACTGACCAATTGATGATTTTGTAATAGGCATTTTCCAATTATAGTTTGTCCCATTTTCGTTTTATAAAGCTGCATGCCAAGTTACATGAATTTTTAGACATTGTTATATACATGAATTTTTAGATAAATGAATTTTTAGATACTAGATGGATTTTTAGTTACTATATAAATGAATCTTTACTTACTCAAATGCCATAACTGCTTTATATATATTAATTGCTAATTGCGAATACAATTACTTTGGAAGTTTATTTCAAAATTACACATCCAATTACACTGGGAAATGCATGTCCAATTACTGTGAAAGATATATATATATATTATATATATATATATATAATATATATATGTATATATGTATATATATATATATATATATATATATATATATATATATATATATATGTATATATATATATATATATATATATATGTATATATATATATATATGTATATATATATATATATATATATATATATATATATATGTATATATATATATATATATATATATATATATATATATATATATATATATATATATATATATATATATGTATATATATAATGTGTGTGTGTCTACAATGGAAATTTCATGTTCAATTACACTAGAAGTCAATTGCAAATTCAATTGCTGTAGAAGTAGCATTTTCAATTTCGATATAAATAGAATGTCCAACTACATTAGAAGTAGCATGCATAATTACTGTGAAAAAATACGTCCAATTTATTAATTTCTAATTCCATTATCCCATATCAAAATCCATTCATATTAGTAATAAATCAGTAAGCTCTACTGATTTTGGACAATGAAATGTTTCTAAATATTAAGTAAATCATAGCGAAAAGAAATTTTTTCTTCATTAGCAAACTGCGATTTTTTCTTCATTAGCAAACTGCGATTTTTTCTTCATTAGCAAACTGCAATTTTTTCAATGGTTTATTCAGCAGCCATCTTATATATGCACATTAATTTTCATATCTTTCAATAATTGCAAACACCTGTACGAAGTAATAGACATTCAAGTTGTGTTTCAGTATATTTCGTAATTAAAGTTACATTTCAGAAGAATGCAAACAGCTTTAAAGAATACGGATATATATTTCAAGATTTGGCGACGCCCCATATCGTGAGGTTCTTTGATTATAAACTTGACCATTTTTAGCAGGAACAGCAAAGGTTCAATCTTCTGGAAATTTTTTGTACGAACTATATGTATGGTTGATTAGTTAGCTCACTGCTGAGATTCTTAAAATTGTTACATACCAAGTGTTCTGGTTGCCAGAGCAATTATCGGGTATGTAGCTACCACATCATGTGACCTCACCGTCTACTGTACAAAAACCAATAAACGTAGCAATACTGTCCTTGCGACGACATGGATCACTTTTTATCTCTCTTGCCTCCCTTCGAACTGCGAATTATTAGAGGCCACAAATAAGTTGCAAATTGCTTGGGGTGGTCGTATACAAATTACCAATTATTTGAGGATTGCATACAAATTACAAACGTTTGGGGGTCTTTGAGGCAATTGTATACCTATATTCTACAACTTTAGCACATCTTATGCAAGATTTTTGCTTTTATCCTATAATAAAAAATTGATGTAGGCAACACATACTTTCCTTATATAATGTAATAAATCTACTACTTTTACCGTAACAAAAATATGTTTTTCTTATAGTAGATACTTATATTCTTTCCAAGATATTGAATTTTCGACAATTAGTCGTCATTTTAATTGATTTAGCGTCATTTTTATCCATTTGGCGAGATTTTCGTTAATTTGGCAATATTTCAAAATGTCGCCAAGTAGGCGACATTCCGCCAAATTCATCGCCAAAATCTCGCCAAGCGTTATGGACGAAGAAATAAGTTATTCCTAAAGCAGATAAATGTCTATTGGCGTTCAAATACAAAAGTATTACTCAAAGTATCTTTTTTCATGAATGAAACGAGCTAGATCCACGAGAATGATGTCACCCAATGTATCGCATGGTATTACATATGAAAAGTGAACATGTTTCTCAATAGGAAATATATTTTTTTTATTTTATATGACTTTTTGTTAATTCTTTTGAAAAGTGTGCAATATCTCGAGAACGGTTCATGTTAGCGTTCTAAAGTTCGTCAATCGTTTCCTAAGGAAAAATTACATTAGAAATGTCTATTTGCGTAACTTTATTAGCGGTTTTGATTTTTTGATGATTTTTTCAAAATTTCACGCGAAAATTTAGGGTGATTCTGAATATTCGATTGCGTATAAAAACAATAGGCCTCCAGTGTTTACGGATTGTGATGTTTGTACCATATTTCGTTCGAATCGGTCCATTCGTTCGTCAGTTATCGTCTCCACAGATTCACTGACACACACACACACACGCACATACATACTTTCACACACACACACACACACACAAACATCACTTCAAAAATGTTTGATTCGTGATCAGGGATGCTTGAAACGTGCTCTTCCGTCGAAAACACGAATTCGAATTTCCGACCCCGTCACAATACTTTCCTTATACATTATGTTTATAAGGAAAGTCAAAAGGGCAAGACCTACGATTTTATGAATCACATTTAACCATAAACAAACAAACGTTTTACGTGGGATGAACCTGATTCTCTATCGCCTTATGCTCTCCAACCTTCACCCTCTTCAAACACTTACACACGCTTAGACAAAGAATTTGCGGCGTCTCTTTTTACTCATCTCCGATGTATTGTTGTATCTTGCCTCACGCTCTCTTCAATTCTTCAAACGCGCTGGCACTGAATCAGGCAAAGGCAAACGTTTACTGTCCTTCACGAACTTTACTGTTTAATATCTTGCCTAAGCCTTGTCAAAAAAGGAAGTTGCAGATTTCATTATATGAAGAGAATAAAACTAAATATCTAGAGATTTATCTCTAGAGCTCGATGTATTTATTCTTCTCCCCACGGTTTTTAAATCAAGTAAATTATAAAATTGTCATATTTATTTCTTGTGTTAAAATTAAAAAAGCTTTAAACAATGTATTGGTGGGGGGGGGGGGGATATCCAACACTTCCCTGAAAAAAATAATGTAACCTCCACCTTTAATAAAGCGTCTGCTGTTTCTATTCTCATGGAATAAATCGGCGATATTTCTGAATAAGATACAAATTGTTACTTTAAACTGCTATGTTAAATGTGTGCTAATATGTAGAAATGTGTCAGGTTCATTAAAATGACGATCTCAAGTTGTAACAAATTTGCAAGATTCTACGGAGACCTGAAAATTTAGTTCTAGCAAGTAGTCCGCGTCATATTTTTTTTTAAATTGATCAAAGTTACATAAGGTTGCAAACGCCATGATAATATTCGCAGAATCCGGCGAGTTTGATGACATTCTCTAAAGTCGAGTATTGTGAATATGACCTTGCTTTTCATGCAGTCTAAGCTCAATTTTGAAGAAATTTGAAATCGACTGCGTGGTACAACTGCATATGCCAGTCTCTGAAGAAGTTTGCAATATTGTGCCAAGTTTTTTTGCTACCATAGGCTATTTAATACTGTCGAACTCATAGTACGAAAGCGCTCAATGGATGCTGTCTGCTATGAAAACACGACCGTTGCTTCTTAAGTCAAGTTTACTACAAGTAGGGAATATGTAAGAATGACCCCAACAGCATTTATGTACGTACTCTTGGTGAAACTAAAAAATCCCCAGGCTGACAGCGAGAATGCAGATCCACTGCTCATGTTCAAGAAAGTGACTGCTGTTTCCATTTTCGGACATTTTCCTGTTGCCAACAGCTGCTGCAAAACTTGGATGTTGCTCTGCTTTGCACAGTGGTCGGATTCATTTACCATGGATGGCGCAAGCATGATCAGAGAGAAAGTTAGGAAACCATGCACAGCTAAAAAGATGGAAATAGGTTTTCGTTCGTAAATCGCATCCAGAGGACTCAGAAACTTCAACAAAGATGACAAAAGGATTAGTGCGTTGCTGTTAAAGATAAAGATAATTGGAAAAGACATGGTAGCATCCAATTTCTGAAGGGCCAAAATGATAGAATTGTATCTGCGGTTGCAATCTACCAGAAATTCCGAAACAACGACAGTTGACAAAAGTTTCAGATTATGTGTTCTTTTTGTGTAACAGACAAGTATGTCATGCATGTGTTTGCAAAGGACAATGTAAATGGAAACAAAAATACACGGAAATGTATAAATAAATGCGTAAATCATAGTATACCAGAGATACAATCCAAAGACTAGTGTTCTACCTTGCAGATTTAGTATTCCGAATGACGCTAGTCTTAACATCTTATGTGTGCTCTTTGGTTCATAAAGAATGAACATTACTATACAGGAACAAAACTGGACAAGAAGCACCCACGCAATGCATACGTTAATAAGTCGAATTGATAGCACAACTTCAAACGATTTTCCTATTTTCAATGCTTCAAGAATTGCAGCCGTTACTTTTGTTTTGTGTGTGATAAGAAAACACCACAAAGCGAATGAATTTATGTCTCTAAGAATGGCGGAAGCGAAAGCTTTCGTGATATGTTTGGCGTCAACAACTTCACGCCAAAAGACGGGGATCTTAAATATGAAGATGTACATCCAGCAAGCAATTACAAGCTTACTGATGATAGAAAGCACTCTGAATCCAAAAATAGAGTTTTTTGTACTGCCGATATCAATGCCAAAAATTAATAACATCCTCAATATTCTTCTGAGAGGTTTTATTAGATGAACAGTATCATTGTATTTCGAAGAAATGTCCCTTATATTTCGTGTTTTACTAAACGCTCTTAAGATCATTTTTGTTAATGGAAGAAAATCTAATAACACGCTGTCTGATAATTTCTATAGGTTAACGTCGTACAATTGTAGTTGTTGGTACAATGCAGATAAATGCAATTATCGGGCCATTAACTATTTTATGATGTGCCTCAAAATGATTTCGATCAATCTGTTGCTTAGAGAACTAACTGGTCTATTGTTTAATATTTCAAACCATTCCTTGTTGATTTTCTAAATATGAAGATGTCAATCTTCTGAAGGATAAATATTTTAATAAATTTAAATAACTTGACCTTCAAAAGTTCTATTTTTGCATTTCACCTATAATCTGTACTTCAATAAGAATCAATGGAATTATTATTTACTCATGTTATGTCAGTTTGAATTTAGTACTCCTTAAACTCAACCCCTTTCTCCAGTTTATCAAGCAGTTTTCATTAGTCAGTTTTGTATATTTTGAATATTTAAAAACTATGTATTTGAATTCAAATAAATTAATCTACCATATCCAGTGACTATATTGAATGGTCCTATAGCTAATCAGCTATTATCTTCTGAAAGAGTTCTTTGAAACATTAGCCAATACTTGTCTTAAAGTATTTAATTCACATGTAAAGCTTTTACACTCTTTCCTTGTTGTATGTATACAATTTTGCAATATACCAGCATACCATTCTCTTTCTACATCTGTACTATGTAATGGCCGAAAAACTTCTCTTTCTAAAATATACACTTCCAATTACTGAATTCAATTACATGTTTTTTTACTGTTAATTGGTCAGTTTTTAAATAAGCATTCTCCAATTACAGTTTATTCAAATTTATTTATATGAAATCTGTATGGACTTTAATCCTTATTGTTATATAAATGCTGCTTCTTTAATTATTCAAAAGTACAAATGTCTTAAAATAATAATTAAAAATACATTTACATTGTAAGTTGCCTACACAAGGATATTTATGTCCAATTACAAGGAAAGTTGCATATACAATCACTTTGAAAGTTTATATAGCCGTAATGGAAATTGCATTCCCCATATACTAGAAGTAGTATGGCCAATTACAATAGAAGTAGTATGCCCAATTACACTAGAAGTAGCTAATTCAATCTTACTTGAAATAGTATGTCCAATCACACTAGCAGTAATATGTCCAATTACACTAGAAGTAATATGTCGAATTAAACGAGACGTTGAAAGTCTAATATTATTAGAAATAGGATGTCCAATTACACCGGAAGTGGCATTTTCACTTATTTTTGATGTGAAACGTTCAATTATATTTAAGTTTCAAGTCCAACTTTTTTGTAAATTTCAAGTCCAAACACTTTGAAAGTTGAAAGTCCGGCTACGTTGACGGTATATTGCCAAGTATGTTTTATATTGTGTGTTTAACTGCTTTGAAAGTTTCATTATAAATAAAATATTAATATTTTATCTCGCATCAATTTAACAGGTTTTACAGAATAACAAATCGACAATTCTAACTGCTCTTTTCATATGAAAAGGCAATTATGCAACATAGCTGTTATTGACATATATTCTAAAATTATTATTTCCACAGTCAACTTCAATTGTGTGATGCTTTTAGCTAATGAAAAGTGTTTGTACATAGCTGGATAGTGACAATATTACCTTTTTTCTTCATTTTCAAAATACAATCTTCCTTTTCAATATTTTATCAGAGAGCATTTTATGTTTGCACAGTACTTGCAATGTCTTTAGATATCTGATACAACCTGTGTAAATATAATAAATATTAAGTTTGCGTATTTATATTCATTTATGGTAATTAAATTGATATTTCAAAGGAATACAAAATGTTTTGAGGGATTTAAATACGTTATTGCAAATTTTAGGAACGCCCCCAATCGATGGGTTCTGTAGCTTTTAACTTGATCTTTGCAACTTCAAACAGTATGAGTTTAATCTTCTGGAAACCGATCTTATTTATGACTGACTTAGAAGGTAAAATTGTGACAGATAGCAAGTTTTCTTGATGCAATTGCAAATATTTTTTTTTACTTTTTTTCCAATGGCCAGACACTTGATATTTTATCATTCGCCTATACGCAGGCCAGAATCGCGAACCATTTAGCCGTCACATGATGTTGCGCACAAGTGGGGGGCGGGACACACTGCTTTCAACGACACAACATCCATGTCCAGGCGGTGAAGTGGATAGTGTTTTCGGCTGCTGTCTGATGGACTCGGGTTCGAATCCCGAGTAAGGCTTGTATGTTTATTGCGGCAAGTCAGTCTTCCGCCTTATGGGTCCTCGTCTAAATGTGAAGCTGCACCCCCTCCGACCTTCGTCAGTGATGCTTGTTTCTAATAAACTTGAACAATCGCTAGGAAACGCTTGCCTTGACCATTCGACCACCGCGTCGGCGCAATTGCAAATATAAACTAATCGTCATTGACGTACACATAATAAGTTGGACACCAATCCTTGGATGTTAATATCAGCAATGGAAGTGCAATCCTAGCGTTAGAAACGTCCCCAATAGGCGGATTTTCTTAGTATGTGAATGTTGTTTATTGCATGGAAAATTAAACAAAAATTCAAATGTTTAATACAGCATAAAAAAATCTAAACTCTTATGCAGTGTTTATATATGTATGCATATTCTGAAGTGTTTTTAAACATTCATTCGCACGACGTATCTTACGACGAAATTCAGTAACAGCGAAGATATTGCATTATGTCTTATTTTTAACACTTTACAACAAAGTTGAAAAGTGTTTATGACTTTGTTCATTCTGTCTGTCTGTCTGTCTGTCTGTCTGTCTGTCTGTCTGTCTGTCCGTTAGCACGATAACTGCCGTAAAAATGACTTAATCAAAATGAAATTTTAGTATGTTGTTCAGACGGTCTGTAGGACCTATGGGAATATAAATGAATAATATCACACAATTAGTTTTGGATTGAACCCGGGTTGAAAAAATGAAATACATTGAGCCCTATGGGACCTAATTTTTCTAACATTTTTTAAGCGGATTTAAAATTCACAAATTGCTTCGAAAATTTTAGGTAATAGTCAAATTGTTCCATAAAATATATAAAAAAAAATTCAGCTAAATATATTCAGTAGTTTTTTAAATAAAAATTAAAATAATAATTACACATCTTATATGAAACGATCACGTGACCATGATATGAAACGATCACATGACCCACTTCAAAATGAGATATGGCATCCATCTTGTTTCAAATTCGTGATTTTTTAAAGTTCTTTTTAATTCATATTGAGTGTTGTATCCATCCTAAAACTACTTTATTTTTGCTTAAATTCTGTGCATCTACATACTAAAACAACACAATGACAATATATTTGAGTTTAAATTCTCATTCAAATTTGATTATTTCTACAATTAAGCCTATTTTTCACCTATGTAAAATGTAAACAGCAAAATATGTAGAATGAGTTGTATTAGAATTACTGTATTTCTTTAACACAAAATAATTCAGTCCATGGAGTCTGCATGGCTGATATGAATGAAATATTAATTGATTTTATAAACAGAAGGACGATATTTTTCGATGAAGTTTTAAGCATAAAGTTTATGAATTGTAGCTTAATTTTTAAATAAAATAAATTATTATAGTATTGTGATGAATGAAATGGAGAAAGTTATGAATGAAATCCTGCTTTTATAGAGAGATCCAGGCGTGTTATTTTTTCTATGACGTCATTTGAATTAATTTCAGTTGTTTTCGATGAAGTTTTCAAATATAATAAATTATCGTAGTATTATGATAGATTTAAAAATACTACCGTGGAATGTATTGCATTTTAGAGATATTTAAACCACGCAATTTATATTTCAATGCCGTCTTTTGAATGAAGTTCATTTTTTTCAATGAAGGTTTAAGTTTTCAAATATAATAAATCAATGTAGTATCGTGATAAGTTTTAAAATATTACCGAGGAATGTATTGCATTTTCGACTTTTTTAAATAAAATTGCATTGAAGTTGGAAAGTGTTTCATAATCAATGCTTTAAGCATGATTGATCTTTCTTGTTTAGAATACGATCTGATTTTTTAAATAGCTCTATATTATATAATATATATATAATATATATATATATTATATATATATATATATATATATAATATATATATATATTATATATATATTATATAATATATATATATATTATATATATATATATATAATATATAAATCTCTGTAGATTTAAATCTCTGTTTTTTAAATCTCTGTAGATTGAAATTCCTACTCAAACAAAAAAAATTAACCTCTGGTTGCAAAAAGTAATCGAATAACTTAACTCACTGAATGTCTTTTTAAAGCATAGAGCTACTTCTTAAAGCATGGAATGACTACTCAAAGCATGGTTTACTATTCTTTAGAACTTTATTGTTTCATATCTCGCCTAAGATGCGTCAAAAAAGAAAGTTACAGCTTTCATTATATGAAGAGAATAAAGCTAAATGTCTAGGTGTCTAGGGACTTATCTCTAGAGCTCGGTGAATTCTTATCCCCCACTGGTTTTACATTTAGTAAATTATAAAATTGTCATATTTATTTTTTGTGTTAAAATTAACAAAGCTTTAAACAATATATTAGTGGTGGGGGGGCGGATATCTAACACTTCCCTGAAAGAAATAATGTAACTTCCACATTTGATAAAGCTTCTGTTTCTATTCTCATGAAATGAATCAGCGAAATTTCTGAATAAGATACAAATTGTTACTTTAAACTGCCATGTTAAATGTGTGCTAATATGTAGAAATGTGTCAGGTTCACTGAAATGAAGATCCTAAGTTGTCACAAATTTGCAAGCTTCTATGGAGACCTGAAAATTTAGTTCTACCAAGTAGTCCGGGTCATATTTTTTTTAAATTGACCAAAGTTACATAAGGTTGCAAGGGCAATGAAAATATTCGCAGAACTCGCCTATAAAGGGCGATTGAGGACACTCTCTGAAGTCGAGTATTGTGAGAATGATCTTGGCTTTTCTTGCAGTCAAAGCTCAATTTTGATGAAATTTGAAATCGACTGCGTGATACAACTGCATTTGCCAGTCTCTGAAGAAGTTTGCAATAATGTGCAAAGTTTTCTTGTTACCATCGGCTATTTAATAGTGACAAGCTCATAGTAAGTACAAAAGCGCTCAATGGATGCTGTCTGCGATGAAAACGCGACCGTTGCTTCTCTAGTTTGAAGTCCAGTTTACTACAAGTAGGGAATATGTAAGAATGACTCCAACAGCATTTATGTACGTACTCCTGGTGAAACTAAAAAATCCCCAAGCTGACAACGAGAATGCAGATCCACTGCTCATGTTCAAGAAAGTGACTGCTGTTTCCATTTTCGGACATCTTCCTGTTGCCAACAGCTGCTGCAAAACTTGGATGTTGCTCTGCTTTGCACAGTGGTCGGATTCATTTACCATGGATGGCGCAAGCATGATCAGAGAGAAAGTTAGGAAACCATGCACAGCTAAAAAGATGGAAATAGGTTTTCGTTCGTAAATCGCATCCAGAGGACTCAGAAACTTCAACAAAGATGACAAAAGGATTAATGCGTTGCTGTTAAAGATAAAGATAACTGGAAAAGACATGGTAGCATCCAATTTCTGAAGGGCCAAAATGATAGAATTGCATCTGTGGCTGCAATCTACCAGAAGTTCCGAAACAACGACAGTTGACACAAGTTTCAGATCATGTGTTCTTTTTGTGTAACAGACAAGTATGTCATGCATGTGTTTGCACAGGACGATGTAAACGGAAACAAAAATACACGGAAATGTATACATAAATGCGTTAATCATAGGGTACCAGAGATATAATCCAAAGACTAGTGTTCTACCTTGCAGATTTATCATTCCGAATTATATTAATTTTAGCATCTTCTCGATGCTCTTTGGTTGGTAAGGAATGAACAATACTATACAGGAAAAAATCTGCACAAAAAGTACCCACGAAATTAATACGGTAATAAGTCTAGTTTGTAGCACAATTTCAAACGAGCACAATTTCAAACAATTTCAAGCACAATTTTCATTTTCCTATTTTCAATGCTTCAAGAATTGCAGTTGTTATTTTTGATCGGTGTCTGACAAGAAAACACCATAAAGCGAATGTATTTATATCTCTGAACATGGCGGTAGCGAATGCTTTCGGGATGTGTTTGGCATCAACATTTTGACGCCAAAAGAAAGGGATTTTAACTGCAAAGTTGTATATCCATAAAACCATTGCAATCTTATTGACGATAAAAAGCAATCTCTGTCTGAATATAGAGCTTTTTGTTCTGCCGATATCAATACCAAAAACCAAAAACAGCCTCAATATTATTCTAAGTGGTTTTATTAGATCAACATCCTCTTTATATTCAGAAGAAATGCCACTTATCTTTCGTCTTTTACTAAATACTCTTGAGATCATTGTTGTGAATAGAGGGAAATCTAATATCACACTATCGGATAACTCATAGGCGTTTCTATGACATCATACAAAAGTAGTTGTTGTTAAAACGCAGATAAATTAAATTTTCGCGTATCATCATGACATGTGTTATTTTCTGATGAGTCTTAAAATAATTTCGATCAGTCTGTTGCGTTTAGAACTCGCATGATTCGTAATGTCTCAGCCCGTTCCTTTGTTGATTTTCTAAATATGAAGATTTTAATCTTTTGAAGAATTTTTATTTCACTACACTTAAATAGTTTGACCTTCCACAATTCTATTCTTTTTTCATTTCACCTTCTACAGTTCTATTATTGTCGTTTGTAACCCCTTCTGCAGATTAATTCCTCAATGATTTCCTATGATAAAATTCTATTCATTCTTTGGTTTTTATGGATCTATTTCTTCTTTATACCACTTTATACTGATACATTCCTTCTTAATTTAAATTTATATTATTATACCTTTATCCTATTTTTACTTTCTTTTACTTTATACTTCCTTTTATATATTTATTTTCCTTTAAACAAGTATTGTTACAATTTCTCTATTTCTACTTCATATCACAGATCTTTTCCTTCTTTATTTCACTTTATGCAGTTCTAATACATTTTATTTTCTATTTATTCAGATCTAATTCTTTTTTATTTCACTTTATACAGTTCTAATACTTCTTCACTTTATATACATATTTCCATTTTTATTGCAGCTTATAGTGATTTACTATTTATATCATTGTATACAATTTTCCCTCCTTTATTTAATTTTATACAGTTTTATTTCTTCTTTATTTCCCATTATTTATATTCATTCTTTATTTTTCTTCATATAATGCTATTTATTATTTATTTATTTAACGGTATATAGTTCCATTTCTTCTTTATGTTACCTTATATAGATTTATTCATTCTTTATATTTCACCTTAAACGGTTCTAACACATTGTTTTCTCTTATATAAAAAAATGACGGGATATATCTATATAACATATCTAGTTCTATTCCTCATTTAACTTTATACAGTTTTATATTTTCTGTATTTCATCTTATACATGTCTATTAATTATTTCTATTTCTTCTTTATATCATGCTATACATTTCTATTAATTCTTTATTCATAACCATACACAGTTCTATTATTTCTTTATTTATAACTTCATATAGTTCTATTACTTCTTTTTGTATATTTCTATTCCTTCTTTATTCCTCACCTTATGCAGTTCTATTGATATAGTGCAATATATAAGACAAAATTAAAGGCATTTAATAAATCTCATCCAGGGTAGAATAATTTGAAATTAATTAGTTTCAAAATATCTTGCAAATAGCTTGTGAAATATAACACTAAGCTCAGTTTATCGAAGCTTTCTTACAGAAAATTCTATCTCTTAGTGGCTCAGTGTATTTTCTTAAATTAGACTGTGCAGTCAGTACTTGTATATTTCCCAACAATTGCAAATCATCAATGTTTCTATCTAAAAGTCGTATTTCCATTTTAGTAAATTTAACTAATGGATTCATATAATAATTGTTACTCTTGGCTCATAAGAATCGGTGCAACTGATAGTGTAATAATCAGCAATTGCAATTTATGGGTATACCATAGCTAAAATCCTCTTTCCGATTTACAGGTCGTTGTAATGAATTTATCAACTTTCTCTGCACTATATTGTGTTTTCAGTATGATTATCTATGTGGAAATTTCAGTGTTATGTGAAATACATAAGTAAGCTAAATTTCAATTAGTCCAAATCGGCGATTGTATCACATAGTTCTAAGGCCATTTCGTTCTAGACTTCGACATCCATTAAACTTGTTTAAAAATTAACCAGTTTTTAGAATATAGCATTCACTTTCAAAATAGCTACATCTTGTATTCTATTTGTATATGTGAGTAGAAATTCGAAATTTTTATATCACACACGGTTACTTTTCTCATACCTGTACCGTTTATTATAGCTACAAAAAAATTCTCAACTCGCACTCTAAATTTGTAAGTCTTTCTTATGTACTCAACGAGTTATTATACAGTACAATTATAAATTATACTCGCATAAGCATTTCGATTTCAGTTTATCCAAATTTGATTTTATATAGAATGCATATAAATTATTTATATTTATAAATTTGTGTAAATATTGCATCTTCACTTATTTAAATCGATCATTAAACTAATTTTGAAGTTATACGCCCAAATATTTTTGAAGTTAAATGTTCATCTACATTGAAAGGTGCATGTCCATCTACTTCGCAAGTTGCATGTCCAACTACTTTGAATGTTTCATGTTCAACTGCTTTGAAAATACCATGTCCAACTACATTGATAGTTTCACGTCCATCTTCTTTAAAAGTTTCATGTCCAGTTAAATTGGAAGTTTTATGCCCAACTACTTTGAGAGTTGCATGCCCAACTACATTGAAAGTTGTGTATTCAACTACTATGAAAGTTGCAACTACTTCGGAAGTTGCATGTTCAAATACTCAAAACTGAATTTTGTGCTTTATAAACTAATCTATGCTTTATATATATAGACGTTTTCAATATCGGACTTTAATAATATTTATCCAGCAAAAATTTTATCGGACTTATCGTTGCTATTATCTAATGAAAATATTTTATACATTTTAAGGTTGGTGGCGGTACCGATACACACAATCATTACATTTCAATCATACTGATAGCATTATGTGTTTGAACAGAAATTTTACTTCTTTAGAAACCCACAAATCGCCAAGAACCATCCCAGTCTCTCACCGGTGCGAAGATAAGCTGACCGAGATTTGTTTTATGCTCTTATTTTTATTCATATCAGTTGTAATGAATATTCCCGAGAATTCAGTTTTGGAGAATTAAAAAATGGTGCTATAAATATTTAGTTCTAAACTGATCAGACTGACCAACAATACAATTATTTAAATATTCTGTGACAAAAGGGTGACTTTGGGTGAAAATAATCATTTCCTTTTCATTAATTCTTTAGAAGCGGTTTCGTTCGTCTGTCATATATGTTTGAAGTAATATTTATAAAACAAAAATTCTTTAGAAAAACGTGAAAAATGTAATGAATAAAAATTTTGTGTTAGTTCTCATAGAAAAACAAGCTCACTTTCCAGTTCGAAAAATAAAGAATACAAACTGACTCTAACACGACTAATACATATATGACAATTCTGAATTGTTGCCAGGCTATGTAAAATGTGACGTCTTAAAATGCTGTCGAATATTTAAACACGTACGATACAAGTATATGTTTTCCCATAAAACTAAGGAATATCTGAAAAATTATTAAAGTAATAATTAGTAAATTAATATAAATTATTAAGATATTTACAAAATATCTGAAAAATTATTAAAATATTAAATATCTGAAGATTTGACATCGAAATGTCCGACTATGATATCGACATATATGGTTTCAAAGATTCTTATAATCTTATTTTCAGTAAAAAAAATCTTGTATATTTACAAAAACAAAATATTTTTAATTGTTCAGAAAAGCAGTCACCATAAACCAAATTTTTAAGACACCTGTGTATATACACGATTAAAATGTGAATTATCAATACAGAAAACCGAAAATTATTTAAATGGGAGTTACAGATATATTCTTTATATCTTATTGATTCTCCCAATTTTTATTCTTTCATATCATTAGAACAAAAATTATTATTAACTAGAACGAATTACATGACGTTTACCCGGGTCCGAAATAAAAACCCACAACTTAAATAATACAGATACAAATAACATCAATTAATTTACAAGTTACCTGTTTTGAACCAAAATATTTTATTTTTTCTAATTCTTGAGCACCTTTTTTCCTTCCGAAACCATGACACTTATGCATTCCGCTAGTAATACGCTTCTTTAATGCTGTCTAAATAATCTTCTTTGATACGCCTTAAATATGTTTCTTATAAACGCCACAAATAAGTGCAACACAAATAAATGAAAATATTTAGAGTATCTAATATGAAAATGTTCTTTTACCCCTGAAATAAAATTAAAAAATAAATAATTGCTATCTCAGCGAGTTTTTATCCGCTTAGTTAAATTTTCAGCGAACACTCATAATATTGAAATAATTATATATATTTTAAACTCTGAAAATTCATTTTTTAAATTTACGAATTTAGAAAATAAAATTCCACTTAAAGTCGTCGATTAAGAAATCGTTCGCAAACCATCTGCGCCATTTTATCTTTTATCGTCTGCGCAGTATAAACATGATTTTTAAGTCGAAATTTTAACGGATTTTTGACTTTAAATGTTCTTCACTTTAAAAACTAATGGGAAATAAAACAAGAAAGATCAATCAAGCATAACGCATTCATTATGAAATACTTTCCACCTGCAATTTATTTTATTTAAACATATCTAAAATGAGATATATTCAGCGGTGATTTTTTTAAAATTAACACAGTACTACAATAATTTATTTTACTTGGAAATTTAAAACCATGGAGGTAAAAGTACTTTCTAACTCAAAGCTTAAAACTTCAACGACAAAGGCAATGCTATAATATCGTCTGCTTCTCTATGTAAAATCTATAAATATTTCATTCGTATCACCTATATTTCACATCGCAGAGCTAAATAATTTTGCGTTAAAAAAATTCAGCAATTCCTATGTATCTCATCTTACAGCTTAATTTGTTTATATTCTATATACGTTTAAATTAAGCTCCGTTCAAGAAATAACCAAATTTTGATGATCATTTAAACTCAAAAATATTGTAACTGTGTTGGCGCAGAATATAGATGTACAGAAAATACGCTAAGATAAAGCGGTTTTAGTAATGATGCAACACTAAATATGAATTTAAAATAACTTTAAAAATCCCGATTTTTACTCTTGGAAAATATATGGATGCCATATTTTATTTTGAAATGTCTCATGCGACCTCTTCATATTATATGGGTGTAATTACTATTTTAAATTTTATTTAAAAAACTGCCGAACATATTTTGATGAAATGTTTTCAATATATTTTATGGAATAATTTGAATACTTCCTAAAATTTTTGAAGCATTTTGTAAATTTTAACGTCGCTTAAAAAAGTTAGAAAAATTAGATCCCATAGTGTTCAATGTTTTCCATTTTTCAGCCCGGGCTTAATCCAAAACTAATTGGGTAATATTATTCATTTGTACATTCCCGTATGTCCCACAGACCGACTTAACAACATACTAAAATTTCATTTTGATAAAGTCATTTTTATGGCAGTTATCGTACGAACGAACGAACGGACAGACAGACAGAATGAATGAACAAAGTCATAAACACATTTCAACTATGTTGTAAAGTGTTAAAAATGATTTTGATGAAATCCTGCTTTATAGTTTAACCATATACCTTTTTTCCAAAAAAAAAAAAAAAAAACTTTCTACGTGGCATGTTTCAGGGTGGAAAATTCATAAATAATAAAAAATCTGATGTGGGCAACACATGACTTTCCTTATATAATGTAATGAATTTACTACTTTTACAGTAAAAAGATAGGTTGTTCTTATAGTAGATACTTATATTCTTTCCAAGATATTGAATTTTCGACAATTAGTCGTCATTTAAATTGATTTAGCCTCATTTTAATCCATTTGGCGAGATTTTCATTAATTTGACAACATTTCAAAAAGGCGCCAAGTTGGCGACATTCCGTTAAATTCGTCGCCAAAATCTCGCCAAGCTTTACTGACGGAGAAATAAGTTATTCTTATAACAGAAATATGACTTTTGTCGTTCAAATACAAAAGTATTACTCGAAGTATCTTTTCTCATGAATGGAACGAGCTAGATCCACGAGAATGTTGTCACCCTATTTGTCGCATGGTATTACATATGAAAAGTGAACATGTTTCTCAATAGGAAATATATATTTTTTTATTTTATATGACTTTTTGATATTTTTTTTTAAAATGTGAAATATCTCGAAAACGGTTCATGTTAGCTTTCTAAATTTTATGTTAATCGTTTTCTAATGAAAAATTACATAAGAAATGTCTATTTGCGTAACTTTATTAGCAGTTTTAATTTTTTGACGATTTTTTCAAAATTTCACTCGAAAATTTAGGGGGGGTTCTGAACATTCGATTACGTTTAAAAACAATAGGCTTCCAGTGTTTACGGATTGTGATTTTTGTACCAAAAAAGAAAAAGGCGCTAAATTTCATCAATATCTTACGTAATAAAAGATGTCTGTCTGTATGCGTCGTCTGCAGCAGAAAATAAAAGCTCCGAACAGTCAAGGCATTTTGTGCTGGGTTAGCCGAGCTCTTAGTATAACAAACCTCGGCGAGATTTCTTTTCACTTTCCCTGCAATACATGGTTATGTATAGGGAAAGTATTGAAATCATACCGAAAATCGCAACTCGAGTTTTCGACTGATCTACACGTTTCTAAACCTCTAGAATACGAAAAAAATATTTTTAACGTGACGTCTGTGTGTGTGCGTCTGTCTGTCTGTGCAATGTATTGTATGTATCCACTCTAACTCAAAAACTAAAGGACCGAATTCCTTAATATTTGGTAGGTAAGTCACTTGTGTGTGACCCTGGTACTGATTAGTTTTGGGTATGATTTGAGATAAAAGAACTCGCCTTTTTTGCGAAATGGCCCCCCAAAATCGTCAAAATCTAAAATAAAAAACTATGTATGCACAAATATATCCATTAAATGCTTGTTTCATACGTAATTTTTAACAAAGAAAAGAGTAAGACCAACCTCATTACACTAGGGCTAGCCGTTCTCGAGATATTTTAGTTTTTTCGTATTTTCTCTACGCCCCTTTGAAAATGAGTCCAGTTACCAAATGAGAACGAAAATTGAATTAAAAGTGAATTAAATTTAATTAAAATAAAAAGAACGTGCATATAAATCTGCAGAGAAAGTCATGTGCTGCTCACATCAGATTTTTGCTTTCCCTGCAATTCATGGTAAGGTATAGGGAAAGTATTGAAAAATCATACCGAAAATCACAACTCGAGTTTTCGACGGATCTACACGTTTCAAGACCTCCAGAATACGAAAAATCTATTTTTAGCGTGACGTCTGAGTGTATGTCTGTGTGTGTGTCTGTCTGTGTGTCTGTCTGCGTGTCTGTCTGTCTGTCTGTGAAATGTATGTATCCAATCTTAACTAAAAACTAATGGACAGAATTTTATAAAATTTGGCATGTAAGTTACTTGGGTCAGACTCTGTTGCTGATTAGTTTGTGGTAGTATTCGTAAAAATAGAAACCGCCTTTTTTTGCCAAATGGCCCGTAAAAATTTCATGTATCCACTTTAGCTAAAATACTAATTGACCAAATTTCACAAAATTGGGTAGATAAGTTACTTGTGGGATACTCTGGTGCTGATTAGACTTTGGTACGATTCGGAAAAGAACAACCTGCCTTTTTTACGAAATAGCCAGCTAAAATCGCCAAAATCTAAAAAAAAGACTAAGTAGTGTATGCTCAAATGGATCAATTAAATCAGCAAAATCATAACCTTCTCTCTCTATTGACAAACTGCAATTTATTTTCAATAGTTTAATCAGAGACTATTTTTTTATGCACAGTAATTTTAATATCTTTATGTATTTGCAAATACCTGTACGAAGTAATATGTATTCAGGTTTGGTTTCTATATTTATAGTAATTAAAGTTCATTTCTAAAGAATACAAACAGATTTGAACATTTTGAAATATATTTTAAGATTTGATAACGCCCCATATCGTTGGGTTTCTTGACTGTAAACCTAACCATTTTAACCAAGAAGCGCCGGAACTCAATTTACCAGAAAATTTTATACCGACTGTATTTATGACTGACGTTCTTACGGCTAAGATGCTTAAGATTATATTATATTCAATGTGTTCTAGCTGTCAGAGCAATTATACTGTTCAACGGTGAAATTTTTACACAGGTGAAAATATCCGTTCTTATAGATTTCGGGTCGCTGAACATGAAAATTACGCTTAAAACTGCCTCCTGGTTCAGGTTTCTGAGTAATTTCACTGATTACATTTTATATATAAGGATATGGGAATACAATAGTACAACACAAACAGTGCCTAAGGAAAAAACAGTGCCTTATTTTATTTCTGTTCCTTTATTACTTTCCTTATATACAATAATGTATAAGGAAAGTATTGTGACGGAGTTGAAAATTCGAATTCGAGTTTTCGACGAGAGAGCACGTTTCAAGCATCCCTGATCCCGAATCAAACATTTTTGAAGTGATGTCTGTCTGTGTGTGTGTTTGAGGGGGGGGGGCGATAACTAATGAACCGATTTGAACGAAATTTGGTACAAAAATCACAATCATTAAATCACAATCCTTAAACACTAGAAGCCTATTGTTTTTATACGCAATCAAGAGTTCAGAACCCCCCCCCCCTAAATTTTCGAGTGACATTTTGAAAAAATCGTCAAAAAATCAAAACCTGTAATAAAGTTATGCAAATAGACATTTCTTATGTAATGTTTCATTAGAAAACGATTGGACATAAATTTTAGAACGCTAACATGAACCGTTCTCGAGATATTGCACATTATTCAAATAAATTTATCAAAAAATCCTATAAATTAAAAATAAATATTAACTGTTGAGAAACATGTCCACTTTTCATATGTAATACCATGCGATCGATTTGGTGACATCAAACTCGTGGATCTAGCTCGTTCCATTCATGAGAAAAGATACTTTGAGCAATACTTTTGTATTTGAATGGAAATAGTCATTTTTCTGCTATAAGAATAACTTATTTCTCCGTCCGTAAAGCTTGGCGAAATTTTGGCGATGAATTTGGCGAAGTGTCGCAAACTAGGCGACTTTTTGAAATGTTGCCAAAGTAACAAAAATCTCGCCAAATGGATAAAAATGACGACTAATTGTCGAAAATTCAATATCTTGGAAAGAATATAAGTATCTACTATAAGAAAAACCTATTTTTTTACTGTAAAAGTAGTAAATTCATTGCATTATATAAGGAAAATCATGTGTTGCCCACATAAGATTTTTTTTTTATTTCATGTATCGTAATTATAACGTACCATATCTTTATACGTAAAATGTAAACGATGCAATTACTCAGAACTCTGAGAAAGGAGAGAATTTTAAGGATGATTTTCGTGTTCAGCGACCCAAAATTCATAATAAGTGGCTACTTTCATTTTGGTGAAAAACAAAAGCTGAAAAATTGTTGAACAGTGTTATCGGATATAGAGCTTCCCACATCACGTGACCTCGGCACCTACTGTATAAAAGGCAATAAACATCGCAATACTGCCCTTGCGACAACAGGGATCACTTTTACTTTTCCTGCAATACATGGTAATGTATAGGGAAAGAATTGGAATCATGTCGAAAATCGCAACTCGAGTTTTCGACGGATCTACACGTTTCGAGACCTCTAGTATACGAAAAAACCATTTTTAGCGTAACGTCTGTGTGTCTGTCTGTGCAATGTATGTATCCACTCTAACTCAAAAACTTATAGACCGAATTTCATAAAATTTGGTAGGTAAGTCACTTGGGTATGACCCTGGTGCTGATTAGTTTTTGGTAGGATTCGTAAAAACAGAACACGTCTTTTTTTGCGAAATGACCCGTAAAAATTTCATGTATCCACTCTAGCTAAAATACTAATTGACCAAATTTCACAAAATTTGGTAGGTATGTTACTTGTACGATACTCTGATGCTGATTAGATTTTGGTATTAATCGGAAAAGAACAACCTGCCTTTTTTTGCGAAATGCCACGCAAAAATGTCATGTATCCAATCTCGCTAAAATACTAAGCGACCAAATTTCGCAAAATTTGGTAGATAAGTTACTTATGGGGTACTCTGGTACTGATTAGATTTTGGTATTATTCGGAATAGTACAACCTGCCTTTTTTTACCAAATGGCCCTCAAAAATCGCCAAAATAAAAAAAAGCTACGTATATTCAAATATATCAATTAAATGCTTGTTTTATGAGTAATTTTTGATGAATAAAAGAATAAGAACTCTATTACTCTAGGTGTAACCGTTCTCGAGATATTTGAGATTTTTCGCATTTAGTTATGCCACTGTTAGAAAAATGCCCAATTACCTAATAAAAACAGAAATTGGATTAAAAATGCAAATTTAGTGTTATATTGTGCAATTAAACTCAATTTAATGAATTATTAAAGAAATAAAGAAAAAATGAATTTGAGTCTGCAGGGGAAGTCATGTGCTGCCCACATCAGATTTTTTACTTTCCCTGCAATAAATGGTAATGTATAGGAAAAGTATTGGAATCATGCCGACAATCGCAACTCGAGTTTTCGACGGAACTACACGTTTCGAGACCTCTAGAATACGAAAAAACCATTTTTAGCGTGACGTCTATGTGTTTCTGTCTGTCTATGTGTCTGTCTGTGCAATGTATGTATCCACTCTAACTCAAAAACTAATTTGCAGAATTTCATAAAATTTGGTAGGTAAGTCACTTGTATGTGACCCTGGTGCTGATTTGTTTTGCGTACTATTCGGAATAAACCAACCCGGCTTTTTTTTGCGAAATGGCCCTCAAAAATTTCCTGTATCAACTGTAACTGAAAAACTAATTGATCATATTTTCAAAATTTGGTACATAAGTCACTTGTAGGTCACCCTGGTGCTGATTAAATTTTGATACGATTCGGAAAAGAACAACCTATCTTTTTTTACAAAATTGTCAGCAAAAATTATATATTTTCACTCTGACCCAACTAATAGACTAAATTTCATAAAATTTGGTAGATAAGTCACCTGTGGTCGACCCTGGTGCTGATTAGATTTTGGTACGATTCGGAAAAGAGCAATCTGCCTTTTTTAAGGAAATGGCCCGCAAAAATGTTATGTATCCACAGTAGAAAAAATACTAATTGACCCAATTTACAAACATTGGTAGATAAGTTAGTTACCTTTGGGATACTCTGGAACTGATTAGATTTTGGTACAATTCGGAGAAGAACAATCTGCCTTTTTTTACGAAATTGCCCGCAAAAATCGCCAAAATCGAAAAAAAAAGATTATATATGTTCAAATATATCAAATGAATTTTTGTTTTCTACGCAATTTCTGACGAGGAAAAGAATATAACACACTCCATTATACTTTAGGACTAACCGTTCTCAAGATATTTGAGATTTCTTACACTTTTGTTACGCCATTTTCGGGAAAATGTACAGTTACCAAATTGAAACAAAAATTGAATTAAAAATGCAAATTTAGTGTTATTTGGTGCAATAAAACTCAATCTAACGAATTATTAAAGAAATAAAGAACATATGAATTTTAGTCTGCAGGGAAAGTTATGTGCTGCTCACATCAGATTTTTTTCCCGGCAATACATGGTAATGTATAAGGAAAGTATTGGAATCATGTCGAAAATCGCAACTCGAGTTTTCGACGGATCTACATGTTTCGATACCTCTAGAATATGAAAAAACTATTTTTAGCGTGACGTCTGTGTGTGTGTCTGTCTGTACAATGTATGTATCCACTCTAACTCAAAAACTAATGGACAGATTCACTGTAACTGGAAAACTAATTGATCAAATTTTACAAAATTTGGTACATAAGTCACTTGTAGGTCACCCTTGTGCTGATAGAATTTTGATATGATTCGGAAAAGAACAATCCGCCTTTTTTTACGAAATGGCCCGAAAAAATTTTATAATTCCACTCTAACTCAACTAATCGAGTAAATTTCATAAAATTTGGTATATAAGTCACTTATGGTTGAACCTGGTGCTGATTAGATTTCGGTACGATTCGGAAAAGAGCAACAAAACGCCAAAATAAAAAAAAAACTATGTATGCTGAAATGTATCGATTAAATTCTTTTTTATACCCAATTTTTGACGAGGAAAATAATATAACACACTCCATTATACTTTAGGACTAACCATTCTCAAGGTATTTGAGATTTCTTGCATTTTTATTACGGAAAAAAGTCCAATTACCAACTAAAACCAAAAATTGAATCAAAAATGCAAATTTAGTGTTATTTGGTTCAATTAAATTCAATCTAATGAATTATTAAAGAAATAAAGAAAGTCTGTCGGTAAAGTCATATGCTGTCCACATCAGATTTTTACTATCGGATTCCTATACCAACACATATAGCTATTGTATCCTTTTGTAGTTTTGTGGGTATAAACTTTGTGTGAATCAATATTTTTTAACAATAAATATTGTTCATATCAGTATTCTTTTAGTTGATAAACTTTTGATGTATTCACTTTGATGTTTTGATGCACACTTTCCAGTACAGTTGAAAAGTGTTAAAAAACATCTTTGGTCACACATGACTTTGTTCTACCTGCCTGTCTACTCAGGTGATGACTGCCATGAAAATGGTTTTTTCTAAATAAAATTTTAGTATCTTGTCAAGACCTGGGAAAGTAAATGAATAATATCACCCAATTGGCTTTGGATTCAACCGCTATTGAAAAATGAAATACATTGAATCCTATCGAACATAATTTTTAAAACATTTTTAAGCACTGCTAAAATTCACGAATTACTTTGAAAATTAAAGAAAATATTCAAATTTTCACATAAAATGTGAAAAAAAAAATCAACAAAATATGTTGGATAGTATTTTACATAAAAATTAAAATAATAATTACACCCATATTATATGAAGGTATCACATGATTCATATTTCAAAATGAAATATAATATCCATTTTTTTTCTCATTGTAAAAAGTGATGTTTAAAGATCGTTTAAATTTATATTTAGTGTAGCATCAGTCACAAAACTGCTTTAATTTTGTGTTTTATCTGTGTGTCTAAATTCTGTGCCTATTCAATTACAATATTTTTTATTACTTTCCTTATATACATAATGTATAAGGAAAGTACTATGACGGGGGTCGAAAATTCGAAATCGAGTTTTAGACGGGAGAACACGTTTCAAGCTTTCCTGATCACGAATTTGAAGTGGTGTGTATGTGGGGGGGGGGGGGGGGGCGATTCGAACGAAATTTGGTACAAGAATCAAAATCCGTAAACACTGGAAGCTTATTGTTTTTATACGCAATCGAGTGTTCTGAAACCTCCTAAATTTTCGAGTGAAATTTTGAAAGAATCATCAAAAAATCAAAACCGTTAATAAAGTTACGCAAATAGTTATTTCTTATATAATTTTTCAGTAGAAAACGATTGACATAAATTTAAGAACGCTATCATGAACCGTTCTCGAGATATTGCACATTTTTCAAAAAAATTATCAAAAAGTCATATAAAAAAGAAATAGTTCCTATTGAGAAACATGTTCACTTTTCATATGTAATACCATGCGATAAATTTCGTGACATCATTCTCGTGGATCTAGCTCGTTCCATTCATGCAAAAAGATACTTTGAGTAATACTTTTGTATTTGAACGCCAATAGTCATTTATCTGCTGAAAAATAACTTATTTCTTCGTCCATAACACTTGGCGAGATTTTGGCGACGAATTTGGTGGAATGTCGCCAACTTGACGACTTTCTTAAATGTTGCTAAATAAATGAAAAACTCGCTAAATGGATTAAAATGACGCTAAATCAGTGAAAATAACGACGAAAATTCAATATCTTGGAAAAAATATAAGTATCTACTATAAGAATAACCTATTTTGTTTTTACTGTAAAAGTAGTAAATATTTTGCATTACATAAGGAAAGTCATGTGTTGCCCACATCAGATTTTTTTAAATAGTCACTAAACTTTTTATTTCTACAATGAAACCTAATTTGATCGCTATAATCTACAACATGCAGAATGTAAACAGATCAAGAGTTATAAGATGATAATAAATAATTTGGCATTACGTCTGATGTTAAAATAGCAAAATTAAGCATACATCCACAACACAGAAGGTCTTTATTTCACTTTCTATAAGACGTACAAAAGATTAAAAAATGCCATAGCGCTTTCGAGCATAAGTACGCTCTTCATCAGTGGCTACACGGAAATAAAGTTTGAATCGTTCATATAGACCAGATATAGCGACAAAATTTGCATAAATACAATTTACAAAAGAATCTACGTTTAGACAAGGATGAACCGTAAACAATTTTTTTCGAGTTTCAAAAATTTCAACAACAAAAGAACAGCATATTAAATTACAATTTAATTACAGAAATCGAAAAACGGGGGGGGGGGGGCAATCAAGCATAATCCCAAAGAGGAAGACGTCAAAGATAACTTTGCAGAGACTTGAATTGCATGGAGTCGAGAATGAGTCGCCAAGCGTAACTCAAATTCATAACAGGGTCAAAATTACAAACGGACTCACGGTAAATATAAATAAAAAGGGATTCAAAAAGGAATATGAAGACTTCGGATGTTTTTTGACTTGGAGTTTTTTTACTCTTTACCGCATTGAAAAAAGTGTTTTTCTTTAAGTGATACTTTTGTTTTATAATTATTAGGAAGGTGATTAGCATCTCTTGTATTTGTCTTTTATCCTTGCACTGTCATGGCATATGTTGTAATCGGCATTTATCTTGATACATATATTTTGCCTTTTATCCTTGAACGTGTATGCATTTTGGCCGTATAACATATGGTGTTTTATCCCCATCTTGAATTTTAAATGGTATTTTAATTATATTTTATTCTTTTACCCATGTAATATATGTTTGTTTTATAGTGCTTTTAGGTCTTGATCTTTTGTTTGGAGCTTTGTTCGTTTTGATTGGATATTTTTGGGTTATTTTATTCCCTGTTTTTTTCTTATATCATGCAATCTTTTGAATCTTTTTCGTGCAATAAATTTAAATTTAAATTTAAATTGACAAAATTGCTATGTCGGCTTAAATTGCTTATGCATTGTAAAAAAGTACTTATTGTTCCCCCTTCCTGCTTCATTAAAATATCGGTTCATAGTTTTTCTGAAGTACGCATCATTCAGCGTGTAGAATTTAAATTGCTTTGTAGTTCCATTCGGGAACTCCGTTCTGAATTTGGTGTTTGTGAACGCTCATGTTATTTTTGGCATAGGGAATTTGTTGCCTGTGCACATCCTGCAGTTGTTAATTCTTTTTTTGAATATATTTATTCTCGGCTTTCTCAAATCCGTTCCGATATTGAAACTCGGCATGATAGAAAACTTTTTGGTTGGAAAAACCAGTTTGAAAGATTTAACTTTCTTAGAAAAATGCCTTTGTCCCCTCCTATTTCTAATTTTTCTGCCGGTCAGGCTATTCTTTTAGACGATACTCCCCTCCCTTCTCTGCACCCTGTGTTTAAATATACCCGTAATGAAATTCCTGATTTAAAACCAAAAAATTTTTCTCCGCTTAAAAAACCTTTACCCTTTTCGTTTGTAAATTGTACCAACATTGATATTCCCTCTATTCAGCGTATTGCTCTTCAGAGGGGCCCTAAGTTTGCTTATCCCAGTAATAATTCTAATTTTATTAATTTAATTCCCCCTGTGGAAAGTGCTCTTCTTAACGTGGCTCATACCCATAGAGATCATGGTCGTTTTGCCATGTATCGGTCTATTCTTGCGTTTCAAAATGAGAAAAAGCTTAAGAATAAAAATAAACATTCTAGTTCTAAAATTACTTTAAATACTGAACTCGCGGAAATTAAAAAACTTAGATCTAATCCGGAACTTGTCATTTTATGTGCTGACAAGACTAAGCAACTTGTTCTTACCAATAAAATTGATTATGTAAATTCAATGCGGAAGTGTATTGACGAGATGGAATGCATTCAGGTTAAAAAATTCCCGATCAATAAGATTAATGCTAGAATCACAAAACTTGAAAAATGCAACGATCTTCCCCCCAATGTTAAATCTGCTATTTTCCGTACTTCTCATCAACTCCCTAAGATCTTTGGTCAAATTAAACTTCATAAACCTAATCATCCTATGCATCCCATTGTTTCCAAATGTTGCGGACCTACTTATGTTTTAGAAAGATCCCTTGACTTCTTCTTAAAACCTTTTTTTTTAATAACCATAAATTTTCTATCAGTTGAACTGAAAATTTCATTAGTATTTTATACAAAACTAAATTTAAATCTAATAGTACCTTGCATAGTTTTAATGTTGTTTCTTTATTTTCTAGTATACCCGTTGACTATGCTATTGAAATTATTATCAAAAAATCACATAATCATAATTTTAAAACTCCTACCATCGACGCAATCACTTCTGCTTTGAATATTGTTGCGGAGACAAATTATTTTGGTTTCCTTGATGCTATTTATCTACAAATCTGTGGTGCCCCTATGGGTAGCTCTTTATCTGGTATTTTGGCCGAGGCGGTTTTGCAGGAACTCGAGAATGAGATTTTGCCTGTTTTATCCAACCCCCTCTCTTTGGTACCGTTTTGTGGATGATATGTTTATTGTTTGGGATAGTGATTTAGAAGATCTTTCTTTTCTTTTGTCTAAAGTTAATGATTTTTACCCTTCTATCAATTTTACTGTCGAACATGAAACTAATGGTTCTTTGCCTTTTCCTAATGTACTGGCCACCCGTTTTGCTACTGGTTTTCAACCTCGGTTTCCCGTAAACCTTCTTTTACTAATTCTTGTATTCCTGCTAATTCTTACCATCCTCTTTCCTCTAAAAAAGCTTCTTTTTATGCTTATTTTAATCACGCTTTTAATGTTTGTTCATCTATCTCTGCTTTAAGTGATTAAATTTAGTTTATTTTTGGCCTTGGCCGTGAGGTTGCCTACTCCTTTGAGTTTATTTATAAGGTTTTCTGCCAAGTTCGCCGTAAATATACCCTTTTTAATACTAAACTTATTGCCTTAAAAGATTGTTTGACTTATAGGTCTAGTTTTCCATACAATCCTCGGATTTTCCGCCCCTTTATCCATTTTTGTTCTGAGTTTGCCTGCACATTCTAATATTTCTTCTTTATTTAACCGTATTCGGTCTGAAAAAATGGGTGATAGGGATGACTTTAAAAGCTTTGCTGGGGTGTATGTTGTTCCCCTGTTGTCCACCGATGGTAATTTTAAATTTTATATTGGAAGTACTAAACGCACCGTTGGCATCCGTTTAGCAGAACATGCTTGGGATGTCAGGGATAGTAAACTTTCTACGGTTCTTGCTCAATTTGTTGTTAAATATAATTTTCAGCCTCCTTTTGAAAAGACTTTCCTTTTGATGCGTTGTAATAATCCTCGTGATATTCTCCTTTTTGAATCCCTTTTTATTTATATTTATCGTGAGTCCGTTTGCAATTTTGATCCTGTTATGAATCTGAGTTACACTTGGCGACTCATTCTCGACTCCATGCAATTCAAGTCTCTGCAAAGTTATCTTTGACGTCTTCCTATTTGGGATTAAGCTTGATTGCCCCCCCCCCACCATTTTTCGATTTCTGTAATTAAATTGTAATTTAATATGCTGTTTGTTCTTTTGTTGTTGAAATTTTTGAAACTCTAAAAAAATTGTTTACGGTTCATCCTTGTCTAAACGTAGATTCTTTTGTAAATTGTATTTATGCAAATTTTGTCGCTATATCTGGTCTATATATGAACGATTCAAACTTTTTCCGTGTAGCCACTAATGAAGAGCGTGCTTATGCTCGAAAAGCGCTATGGCCTTTTTTAAACTTTTGCACGTCTTATAGGAAGTGAAATAAAGACCTTACCTTCTGTTGTGGATGTGTGTTTAATTTTGCTGTTATAAGATGAGTTGTATAAGAATTGCTGATTTTTTTCATGCAAAATTTAGCTCTGGAGTCTGGAATATAAGTAATATAAATGAAATATTCATTGATTTTACATAAAGGGGCAGACCATTTATATTTTGATGATGTCAATAAAATTCATTTTGTGTAATTAGAATTATCTTTTTCGATGAAGTTTTAAGTTGTGAAGTAGCAATACTCTGATAATTTAAAAAATGTCAGTGCTGAATGTTTCACTTTTTAAAGATGTTTAGGTAAAATTCCATTTCAGTTGGAAAGTGTTTCATAATCAATAATATTTTATGCTTGATATGTCTTTCTTGTTAATTTGTTGCCTAGAATCTATTAAAAAAATGATGAATGCATGTTGATGAAGTAAATAGTAAATTTCGTAGGTGGCATGATATATATATATACATTTTAAATGTCTCAATAAGAAACAGGAAATGTTAAATTCATGATAAATATATTTAGCTAGTGAAAATATTTCTTGTCAGACAACATGTTGCAGTGTACTGGTTACTGAAATGTAACCATAATTCTTAATCAGAAGATTTACTATTTTCTGAAATTCTAAATGTTGTATCTTCCTCGCTTTTTAAGATACAACAATATGACTGTAGAATAATTTTCTAGACTACTGTAATGCCAGAAATGTAAAATATTAAAGATTTGGAAGGATTAAGAAATGAGGGAGCAAGGAATGCGGGGGGAATGAATACCCCCACGCTAAGCACAGTGGCGGTAACATACAGGTGGTTCCGTGTCTTACATACCATGCCCCATGTCTACGGATCAGCACCTCATGTTTTCATACCAGCACGTAGACCGTCCAACGGAAGGAAGGTATATATATGAGGTCAAGCTGGGGGTCAATAGAGTTGATTGTTTCTCGGAGTTGGTTAGCAGTTGGAGTCCAGTCAGTCTGTGAAGTTGGACATTTTTGGAGAGCAAGACCAATAACAGTTTTGTAAATTATATGTGATGAGTTCGGAGAGCTCTGATGTTTAAAAAGTAGACGGTGAAAGACCCGGCGATTCTTCAAAGATATGAAAGATTATTATCAGGTACATTTTTGAATTATATGAGGATAATATCAAAATTGTGTTTTATTAAAAAGAGGCTAATTAATGCGTCCCCCCAGTGTTCCAACCGAATATTACTAAGTCTGGCATTACATCTCGCTAGTTAATTAATTAAGTGTCTGAAGAAGAATGATAGAATTTGTAATATTAAAAATAATGATGTAACATTGATGATGCGTGTTAAATAAATTGAAGACTGTTCTATTTACCCTCAGATCTTACTGAATGCCTATAAGATATATATATATATATATATATATATATATATATATATATATTACTTGGTATCCCGTTATGCAATATTTAGGTGGGTTTTGCGGCCACCAAAGCAATGTACTAACCCAAACTACTAATGGCTGTAGTTATAAAGTTAAATGATGTAGAGTTACCCCTTTTTTAAGATAAGTAATTAACTAAATCAACACAACAACAAACAATCGGCACAACTACCATGGACCTTTTCAAAGAGTTTTCTAAAAAAATTTTTAACCACTCTAGTTTTAGGGATGTAAGATATGCTATCAGCCTAGAGCAGCTAGTACAACACAATAAGAAATATTTCAGTGTACAACAATTTTGTGAACATATATGGAGACTGGCAAATGCAGTCCAACTATGCAGCTGGTGTTTGACAGTTTCCGTTAAAATTCACAGAATTATTGGTGTCTCATAGCAAGTTTTCTTGTTACTATTATGCTGTTAACTACATAGTAAGTGTGACACTGGTCCATGGATGCTAGTATCTGCAATGGTAGTGGGATCCTAGCTTTGGGAGCAGATTCTGATGCATGAGCTTGTCACTTAAAGCTTTAAGCAACCTGAGTTCAATCTTCAATAAATGTGATGACAGATGCATGGTAGAATTGAAATTGTTCAACTTTACAGAGCTTTTCAAAATTGTAGTAACCTTTTCTTTGGGGAGAGAGGCCTGTTGTTGTTGAGACTCAGACCGTCCGACCTACCAGAAAGGTGTAAGGTAACCGTGTGGACGGCCAGGAAGTGCCACCCAATTTAGACCGGAACCCAGTGGGGGAGGCATTCACAGGGACCGTACCCTCCTTCCCCTACCACAAACCTCACGGAAGGACTTACGGACCCACATGTTTAAAGTGATCGTACTCCGCATAAACACGGCGGCAGTTGTGGCAACATGCAAATCCAGCGCGCAAACCACCAATCTACCGCGCCCGAAATGTACCAACAGCACGGGGTGTTCCCAGGTAGTCACCCACCAAAGTACTAACCGCCCCCGATGCTGCTTGACTTCGGTGATCTGACGAGAACCGGTGTTTTCAGCACAGTAGGGCCGTTGGCATTGGGGAGAGAGGATAATTTTCTTGAATGCACGTTAATGAAAATTTCAGTCTGCATATGATGGCTTCCTTCCTAACAGAAATGTCTAGTTACTCTAATTAGATAAATAATCTTAGTGTATGAAATATGGCAGAGAACAATTCCATGAAGAAGTCCATTGAATTAACATAGATTTTGCTAAAAGCAACATTTTAATTTATGCTTGCTTAAATAAACAGAAAATAAATAATATATTTGTAAAAATATGTGAAGAAAATTCTGGTTAGTTTATTTGTTTAGGAAATTAACTGGAATGCACAGCTTCACTAGGGAGGTTACTTAAGAAGTATGTACTAAAGTATTGTTAACACTACATATATTAGTACAATAAGTATTATTACATAAAGTATTATTACAGCCGTTGAAAGAAAATACCATACAATACTTTCTTGAAAATATTGATATATGCTTACTTTCTTCCAGAATGTTTTGTATTGTATTTTCTTGAGTATTATGTCGAGCATTGTTAGTGCACTTTGAAAATTATTGATATTTTGATAAGCTTCTTTTTCTTAGTATTCAAAACTACAAAGTTGTAATGAAACTTGAAATGTGGAATTGCATGTTTATATACATTGAAATCATAAATGCCTTAATGAATTAATGGGGTGGGAGTAATAAAATGTCGGTGTAGAAATAAAAAAATTCCACAAACTTTGCATGTGCATGTTTAAAATTCTCAGGTTCATATTTTAATAATTTACTCAAGTATAAATTTACCTAAGCGTATATTACCACATAATCATAAAAAAGAGTACATTTATGTAAATTATAAATAATATTGACATATTGAGTTTATATCAAAGCCAAAATAATTTGTTTGCAAGGTTAAGGGAATTGGTTAAATTTATAAATTGATTTTTACTTTCCTTATATACATAATGTATAAGGAAAATATTGTGACGGGGTCGAAAATCCGAATTCGAGTTTTCGATGAGAAAGCAAGTTTCAAGCATCCTTGATCACGAATGAAACATTTTTGAGGGGATGTCTGTGTGTGTGTGAAAGTATGTGTGTGAGTGTTGTGACGAGATTTCATAATCCCGCCAAACCCTTGTAAAAATCGCAAATTATATATTAATTATCAAGATTCTATATTTTTACATCATTTTAAATCCTGTTTTAATTATCCCTCTTGTCTATTAAATATGTAATATACAAAATATTCTATACTGAAAGGAAAGCTTTTAGCCATTTTATTAATCTGTGAAAACCGCATTCAGAGAGAAGTTTCGTTATTATTTGACCGTTAAAGTCAAGGTCTTTATTCCCGGGCAAAGCGGATGGAGCTTGCTCGCGGCCTGGTAATGTTAGTGCAAGGCATGCACTTTTCTGCACAATAGATTTTGGAGAGAAACTTCTGGATGAATTTGAGACCTTGCGGCGAGGTCTGATGTATCAGCATAATTCTTTTTCGGGACCCTGCCGTAAGTTGAAGAGTGTATGCCTGTGAAGTTTTTGATTGGTTAATAACGATAAATAAGCTCTCTGGCAGGTCCGAATGATTCTGGGGCCTGAATCCGCATGGTTACATAAAAGCTGTTGCAAAGAATATTCGTGGTTTTTTCTTCCTGTCTAGTTGTCGACGCTCTCAGGTCGGCCTGGACCATTTTTCAATGTTGCCCACCACAGAGTGCGGGAGTCGGCCCCAAGTCGACTTCTGGCCTCTCGTGGGCATGGGAAGAACAGCCGAAGATGCCCACATCGCCGAAGAACATCGATGGAGAACCCGACGTCTGGCGGAGAGAGCTGCGACAAGGAAGATACGATGGGGCCCGAGGTCTATGTGCCAGGTCGAGATGTTGGAATGGTACGGAATGCAACTATGAAGCCAAATTCCCTGCAGTATAAGGCGGATGTCTGATTCCGAATCTTCTGCAACTCCGATTGGGGAGGTAAGAGTTAACTGCTCTGCATCTACACCTGTCTTACGGAAGCATAAATATAAAGAATCTTCTCCTTAAATTACGAAAACTCTGACTTCCGTTCCTAAATTAAATCAACTTATTTAATTATCATTCTATTTTGCTTATCTCTGAGTGCGAGTTTTCTCCTGTTGCTTTGAGACCATACCTTAAATTTCTTATATCATATTGCTTATTATATACTTAAATATTGCTGTGCCACTTTGTTAATATCGTTGATCATATTATTATCATTGAATTATTTCCGTGGCTGCAAAATATATTTTAAGGGTTCCTGAGTCCAGTGTCACTGTCACAGTTACTTAATGTGGTACTTGCTGATATTGATTCAGTCTATTATATTATCTACTCTAACTTCTTAATACAATATTGAATAAAGAAAGTGATTTATATTTAAACCTGTGTGGTTATTTAACGTTATCTTTGTCTCCTGAAATTGTAATTAATATAAATGTTTTCAGGAGTTGCCGCTCGCCAGGTAAGTGTTTTATTTACTTATCCGGCATCTTGTATTCGTGTAACAGGTCATCCAGGGATTTATTCCTGGACGAGAGAACTTCGAAATAGAACATGGTTTAACATTTATGGGTTGTGCCAACGAACTTCACGGCTTAACACATTCACGGCTTAACTAATTACAAAATTACAAATATTTAATTAATTTCATATTGCATATAACATACTTGGTGCTTGGCACCGTGATTCCACTATACGAATTTTCCGTCGTCACACCAAAACCTGCGTAACATGTGTGTTTGTGTGTGTGAAAGGTTAAGGGAATTGGTTAAATTTATAAATTGATTTTTACTTTCCTTATATACATAATGTATAAGGAAAATATTGTGACGGGGTCGAACATTCGAATTCGAGTTTTCGAAGGGGAGCAAGTTTCAAGCATCCCTGATCACGAATCAAACATTTTTGGGGGGATGTCTGTGTGTGTGTGAAAGTATGTGTGTGTGTGTCTGTGTGAAAGGTTAAGGGAATTGGTTGTTGTTGTTGTTGTTGTTCGCGTGTCCTAATTAAGGAAAGACATTTGCGCTGCTTCTGAGGGAATTGGTTAAATTTATATATTGATTTTTACTTTCCTTATATACATAATGTATAAGGAAAGTATTGTGACGGGATCGAACATTCGAATTCGAGTTTTCGAAGGGGAGCAAGTTTCAAGCATCCCTGATCACGAATCAAACATTTTTGAGGGGATGGCTGTGTGTGTGTCTGTCTGTGCGTCTCTGTGTGTGTCAACTTGTCTGTCTGTGCAATGTATGTATTCATTCTAACTCAAAAACTAATGGACCAAATTTCATAAAATTTGGTAGGTAAGACCCTTGGGTGTGACCCTGGTGCTGATTAGTTTTTGGTATAATTAGGAAAAAAAGAACCCGTCTTTTTTTGCGAAATGGCCGCAAAAATTTCATGTATTCACTCTAGCTGAAGTATACATTGACCAAATGTCACAAAATTTGGTAGATAAATCACATGTGGGATACTCTGGTGCTGATTAGATTTTGGTACGATTCGGAAAAGAACAACCTGCCTTTTTTTACGAAATGGCCCGCAAAAATCGCCAATATCTAAAAAAAGACTACGTGTATGTTCACATGTATCAATTAAATGCTTGTTTTATACGTAATTTTTGACGAGGAAAAGAATAAGAACAACTCTATTTCTCTAAGACTAACCGTTCTCGAAATATTTAAGATTTTTCGCATTTTTTTATGCCGCCTTTTGTCCAATTACCAAATAAAATCAGACATTGAATTAAAAATGCAAATTAAGTGTCATTTTGTTCAATTAAAGTCAATTTAATGAGTTCTTAAAGAAATACAGGAAAACTGAATTTGAGTCTGCAGGAAAAGTCATGTGCTGCCCACATCAGATTTTTTTTTCATCGTTAAGAATTTTCGTATATAACAAGCATTTAAATAATATATTTCAGGATACGTAGTTTTTTATTTTAGTTTTTGACGATTTTTGCAGACCATTTAGCAAATTATGGCAGGTTATTTTTTTCCGAATTGTAGTAAAATTTAATCAGCACCAAAATAACCCACAAGTGACTTATGCACTTTATTAGTGTTTTATTAGTGTTTTAGCTAGATTGAATACAGGCAATTTTTGTGCGCCATTTCGCAAAAAAGGCAAGTTCTTTTACCTCGAATCGTACCAGAAGTTAATCTGCACAAGTGTCACACACAAATGACATACCTACCATTTTTTTTATGAAATTTGTTCCATTAGTTTTTGAATTAGAGTGGATACATACATTTCACAGACAGACACACAGACATACACATAAACTTCCCGCTAAAAATAGTTTTTTCGTATTATAGAGGTCCTAAAACGTGTAGATCCGTCGAAACATTGAGTCGTGATTTTAGGCATGATTCCAATGCTTTCCCTATCCATTACCATGTATCACAGAGAAAGTAAAAATCTGATGTGGGTAGTACATGACTTTCCCTTACAGACTTATATCCACGTTCTCTTTATTTTAATTAAATGTAATTCACTTTTAATTCAATTTCGTTCTCATTTGGTAACTGGGCTTATTTTCAAAGGTGGCGTAGAGAAGATACGAAAAAACTAAAATATCTCGAGAACGGCTAGTTCTAATGTAATGGGGTTGGTCTTATGCATTTCTTCGTTAAAAATTACGTGTAAAATAAGCATTTAATGGATATATTTGAGCAAAATTAGCTTTTTATTTTAGAGTATGACGATTTTTCGGGATTTTTTGCCGAAAAGACAGGTTATTTTTTTCCGAATCGTACCAAAATTCAATCAACACCAGGGTAAACCACAAGCAATTTATCTACCAAATTTTGCGAAATTCGGCGTATTAGTTTTTCAGCTAGAGTGGATAAAAGCAATTTTTGCGAAAAAAGGCAGGTTCTTTCATCCCGAATCGTGTTAAAACTAATCAGTACCAGCGTCTCACCCAAGTGACTGACCTACCAAATTTTATGAAATTCGGTCCATTAGTTTTTGAGTTAGCGTGCATACATACATTGCACAGACAGACAGACACACACACACAGACGTCACGCTAAAAATGGTTTTTTCGTGTTCTAGAGGTTTCAAAACATGTAGATTTTTTGAAATCTCGACTTGCGATTTTCGGCATGATTTCAATACTTTCCCTATACATTACCATGTATTCTAAGGAAAGTAAATGGCCTCTTACGTGTTTACTCCTAGCAGAAAATATTGTCCCCAATCCACCAAAGTAAGATATTATTCCAAAATGTGGAAAACTGATAAAATCAGCAGCGTGTATTGAATTGAATTGGCCGAGGCATTCCCTATATAATTCCTTTGCATTATATAAGGAAAGCCATGTTCTGCCCACATTAGATTTCTTTTTAATATAGAAAGATAAATTCATCAATTAGGCATCATTTCCATTAACTCAGCATAATTTTTTTTCAATTTTAGCGATATTTTCGTCAATCTCATGTAAAATATCACCAGTCTGGCAATATTTCGCTAGATTATTCAGCAAGTTTCTCAAATGTATGGCTAAGTTTCATAAACAAACGGAGAGAAGAAAATTTCCAATACACTCGAAGGTATGCCTGTTATATGACAAAATTAAAAATTTTCGGAACATTAATTCCCATTTAGCACAATTTTTATCAATTTAGCGAAATTGTTATTAGTTTGGTGCCATTTTTATTAGTTTAGCGACATTTTCATTATTTGGCAACATTTTTCAGTTTACCAAGTTGGCAACACCTGCCACATTTTTCACCAAGCATTATAGACGGAGAAAAAGGTTAGACTCATAGTCAAATTTTCTATGAGAATAACCCACCTCTCCGGGATTATTTCCAAAATATATCCAATTATATCTAATCTTTCCAAAATATTCTTTAAAAAATATTGAATCAATTATTCGCCATTTTCATTGTTTTGGAGTTATTTTTTTATCAATTGGGTGACATCTTTATCAATTTGGTGACAAATTTATCAATTTGCGATACTTTTATCAATTTGGCGACACTATGAATTTAGCAATATTTTAATCAATTTGGAGATATTTTTATCACATTTTCATTTGGCAACATTTTCGTAAATGTGACAACATTTAAGAAAGTCTCCAAGTTGGCTTTACTTCGCCAGAATTTGTCACCAAATTTTCGCCAAGAGTTACGGACGAGAAAATAGGTTATTCCTATAGTATATTCTTATATTCTTTCCATGATATCGAATTTCATCAATTAGTAGTCATGCTCATTGATTTAGAGTCATTTTTATCAATTTGGCGACATTTTTATCAATTTGGAAGCATTTCTATCAATTCGACAATATTCTCGTCCATTTGGCAGCATTTAAAAAAAATCGTCAAGTTGCCGATTTCCCAACAGATACGTCGCCAAAATTTCGCCAAGTTGGCGGTACTTCGCCAGAATTTGTCACCAAATTTTCGCCAAGAGTTACGGTATTTTTATAGTACTTTTACGGAGTTTTCATAGTAAATACATGAATAATGGCGACCAAATACATAACTATTGTCCACAGTATCTGTTCTCGTGAATGGAGCGAGCTAGATCTACGAGAATTATGGTAACGAAATTATCGCATAATATAATTATGTTTAAAGTACATAATATTACTTAAAACAAATTTTTACATAATAAAAGCATGTAAAAATATGTAATAATTACATAATAAAAGTATTATTATTATTATTTTTTTTAAACAATGGTGGAAGTCAAGAACGAATTCATCTAACACTGTAAAATTTTACGTGTTGTTTTTTTATATGAGAAACTAGAACTCGACAGACTTTTTGAATGATTCAAACTCGATTTATTCGAATGTTAAGATTTTAGAAACGTTATTTTCTAAGGAAAATAAAAGTTATTCTCAACAAAGATGGTAATATATAGATCTATAACGGAATAATAGTTAATTTGAAATATAATTATTTAAATTATATAGCCATAATTGTTCTCATGGCCCTACTCTTATTCCAACAATCCCCTAGTTAGGATTTTCGAGTCAATACTTAGCTACAACTGAAATACGCCCATTCAACATCAACACCAATACAATGCGAGGTGGTCATTACGAGAGACTGCTCTCCCGTCTTACACCCATTCAGCAATATATACCGATGTCATGTGAGGCATATCATAGCCATAACTGTTCTCATGATCCTACTCTTATGCCAACAATCCCCTAGTTAGGATTCTCGAATCAATACTTAGCTACAACTGAAATACGCCGATTCAACATCAACACCCATACAATGCGAGGTGGTCATTACGAGAGACTGCTCTCCCGTCTTACACCCATTCAGCAATATATGCCAATGTCATGTGAGACATATAGCCATAACTGTTCTCATGACCCTACTCTTATCCCAACAATCCCCTATTTAGGATTTTCGAATAAATACTTAGCTGCAACTGAAATACGCCCATTCAACATCAACACCGATACAGTGCGATGTGGTCATTACGACAGACTGCTCTCCCGTCTTACCCCCATTCAGCAATATATACCAATGTCATGTGAGGTATATCATAGCCATAACTGTTCTCATGACTCCACTCTTATCCCAACAATCCCCTAGTTAGGATTTTCGAATCAATACTTAGCTACAACTGAAATACGCCGATTCAACATCAACACCGATACAATGCGAGGTGGTCATTACGAGAGACTGCTCTCCCGTCTTACCCCCATTCAGCAATATATACCAATGTCATGTGAGGCATATCATAGCCATAACTGTTCTCATGACTCCACTCTTATCCCAACAATCCCCTAGTTAGGATTTTCGAATCAATACTTAGCTACAACTGAAATACGCCGATTCAACATCAACACCGATACAATGCGAGGTGGTCATTACGAGAGACTGCTCTCCCGTCTTACCCCCATTCAGCAATATATACCAATGTCATGTGAGGCATATCATAGCCATAACTGTTCTCATGACTCCACTCTTATCCCAACAATCCCCTAGTTAGGATTTTCGAATCAATACTTAGCTACAACTGAAATACGCCGATTCAACATCAACACCGATACAATGCGAGGTGGTCATTACGAGAGACTGCTCTCCCGTCTTACCCCCATTCAGCAATATATACCAATGTCATGTGAGGCATATCATAGCCATAACTGTTCTCATGACTCCACTCTTATCCCAACAATCCCCTAGTTAGGATTTTCGAATCAATACTTAGCTACAACTGAAATACGCCGATTCAACATCAACACCGATTCAATGCGAGGTGGTCATTACGAGAGACTGCTCTCCCGTCTTACCCCCATTCAGCAATATATACCAATGTCATGTGAGGCATATCATAGCCATAACTGTTCTCATGACTCCACTCTTATCCCAACAATCCCCTAGTTAGGATTTTCGAATCAATACTTAGCTACAACTGAAATTCGCCGATTCAACATCAACACCGATACAATGCGAGGTGGTCATTACGAGAGACTGCTCTCCCGTCTTACCCCCATTCAGCAATATATACCAATGTCATGTGAGGTATATCATAGCCATAACTGTTCTCATGACTCCACTCTTATCCCAACAATCCCCTAGTTAGGATTTTCGAATCAATACTTAGCTACAACTGAAATACGCCGATTCAACATCAACACCGATACAATGCGAGGTGGTCATTACGAGAGACTGCTCTCCCGTCTTACCCCCATTCAGCAATATATACCAATGTCATGTGAGGCATATCATAGCCATAACTGTTCTCATGACTCCACTCTTATCCCAACAATCCCCTAGTTAGGATTTTCGAATCAATACTTAGCTACAACTGAAATACGCCGATTCAACATCAACACCGATACAATGCGAGGTGGTCATTACGAGAGACTGCTCTCCCGTCTTACCCCCATTCAGCAATATATACCAATGTTATGTGAGGCATATCATAGCCATAACTGTTCTCATGACTCCACTCTTATCCCAACAATCCCCTAGTTAGGATTTTCGAATCAATACTTAGCTACAACTGTAATACGCCGATTCAACATCAACACCGATACAATGCGAGGTGGTCATTACGAGAGACTGCTCTCCCGTCTTACACCCATTCAGCAATATATACCAATGTTATGTGAGGCATATCATAGCCATAACTGTTCTCATGACTCCACTCTTATCCCAACAATCCCCTAGTTAGGATTTTCGAATCAATACTTAGCTACAACTGAAATACGCCGATTCAACATCAACACCGATACAATGCGAGGTGGTCATTACGAGAGACTGCTCTCCCGTCTTACCCCCATTCAGCAATATATACCAATGTTATGTGAGGCATATCATAGCCATAACTGTTCTCATGACTCCACTCTTATCCCAACAATCCCCTAGTTAGGATTTTCGAATCAATACTTAGCTACAACTGTAATACGCCGATTCAACATCAACACCGATACAATGCGAGGTGGTCATTACGAGAGACTGCTCTCCCGTCTTACCCCCATTCAGCAATATATACCAATGTTATGTGAGGCATATCATAGCCATAACTGTTCTCATGACTCCACTCTTATCCCAACAATCCCCTAGTTAGGATTTTCGAATCAATACTTAGCTACAACTGAAATACGCCGATTCAACATCAACACCGATACAATGCGAGGTGGTCATTACGAGAGACTGCTCTCCCGTCTTACCCCCATTCAGCAATATATACCAATGTTATGTGAGGCATATCATAGCCATAACTGTTCTCATGACTCCACTCTTATCCCAACAATCCCCTAGTTAGGATTTTCGAATCAATACTTAGCTACAACTGAAATACGCCGATTCAACATCAACACCGATACAATGCGAGGTGGTCATTACGAGAGACTGCTCTCCCGTCTTACACCCATTCAGCAATATATACCAATGTTATGTGAGGCATATCATAGCCATAACTATTCTCATGACTCCACTCTTATCCCAACAATCCCCTAGTTAGGATTTTCGAATCAATACTTAGCTACAACTGAAATACGCCGATTCAACATCAACACCGATACAATGCGAGGTGGTCATTACGAGAGACTGCTCTCCCGTCTTACCCCCATTCAGCAATATATACCAATGTTATGTGAGGCATATCATAGCCATAACTGTTCTCATGACTCCACTCTTATCCCAACAATCCCCTAGTTAGGATTTTCGAATCAATACTTAGCTACAACTGAAATACGCCGATTCAACATCAACACCGATACAATGCGAGGTGGTCATTACGAGAGACTGCTCTCCCGTCTTACACCCATTCAGCAATATATACCAATGTTATGTGAGGCATATCATAGCCATAACTGTTCTCATGACTCCACTCTTATCCCAACAATCCCCTAGTTAGGATTTTCGAATCAATACTTAGCTACAACTGAAATACGCCGATTCAACATCAACACCGATACAATGCGAGGTGGTCATTACGAGAGACTGCTCTCCCGTCTTACCCCCATTCAGCAATATATACCAATGTTATGTGAGGCATATCATAGCCATAACTGTTCTCATGACTCCACTCTTATCCCAACAATCCCCTAGTTAGGATTTTCGAATCAATACTTAGCTACAACTGAAATACGCCGATTCAACATCAACACCGATACAATGCGAGGTGGTCATTACGAGAGACTGCTCTCCCGTCTTACCCCCATTCAGCAATATATACCAATGTTATGTGAGGCATATCATAGCCATAACTGTTCTCATGACTCCACTCTTATCCCAACAATCCCCTAGTTAGGATTTTCGAATCAATACTTAGCTACAACTGAAATACGCCGATTCAACATCAACACCGATACAATGCGAGGTGGTCATTACGAGAGACTGCTCTCCCGTCTTACCCCCATTCAGCAATATATACCAATGTTATGTGAGGCATATCATAGCCATAACTGTTCTCATGACTCCACTCTTATCCCAACAATCCCCTAGTTAGGATTTTCGAATCAATACTTAGCTACAACTGAAATACGCCGATTCAACATCAACACCGATACAATGCGAGGTGGTCATTACGAGAGACTGCTCTCCCGTCTTACCCCCATTCAGCAATATATACCAATGTTATGTGAGGCATATCATAGCCATAACTGTTCTCATGACTCCACTCTTATCCCAACAATCCCCTAGTTAGGATTTTCGAATCAATACTTAGCTACAACTGTAATACGCCGATTCAACATCAACACCGATACAATGCGAGGTGGTCATTACGAGAGACTGCTCTCCCGTCTTACCCCCATTCAGCAATATATACCAATGTTATGTGAGGCATATCATAGCCATAACTGTTCTCATGACTCCACTCTTATCCCAACAATCCCCTAGTTAGGATTTTCGAATCAATACTTAGCTACAACTGAAATACGCCGATTCAACATCAACACCGATACAATGCGAGGTGGTCATTACGAGAGACTGCTCTCCCGTCTTACCCCCATTCAGCAATATATACCAATGTTATGTGAGGCATATCATAGCCATAACTGTTCTCATGACTCCACTCTTATCCCAACAATCCCCTAGTTAGGATTTTCGAATCAATACTTAGCTACAACTGAAATACGCCGATTCAACATCAACACCGATACAATGCGAGGTGGTCATTACGAGAGACTGCTCTCCCGTCTTACCCCCATTCAGCAATATATACCAATGTTATGTGAGGCATATCATAGCCATAACTGTTCTCATGACTCCACTCTTATCCCAACAATCCCCTAGTTAGGATTTTCGAATCAATACTTAGCTACAACTGAAATACGCCGATTCAACATCAACACCGATACAATGCGAGGTGGTCATTACGAGAGACTGCTCTCCCGTCTTACCCCCATTCAGCAATATATACCAATGTTATGTGAGGCATATCATAGCCATAACTGTTCTCATGACTCCACTCTTATCCCAACAATCCCCTAGTTAGGATTTTCGAATCAATACTTAGCTACAACTGAAATACGCCGATTCAACATCAACACCGATACAATGCGAGGTGGTCATTACGAGAGACTGCTCTCCCGTCTTACACCCATTCAGCAATATATACCGATGTCATCTGAGGCATATCATAGCCATAACTGTTCTCATGACCCTACTCTTATCCCAACAATCCCATAGTAGCGATTGGCGAAAGTTTGGAAATTCTTTTTCTCACGTCCATGTTAATCTATAGCATTGAGTTCAGCTTTATATATTTTGGTAAAAAAACTTTTATATAAATCTGGTAGTGAACATTTTTCGTCTTTAAATTTATAATTTCATCCAAATTACATAACAGTTTTATAGATGTGTTGCATGTGTCCTAATAATGCAACAATTATTTTTTTTAAGAACAAAAATGATTCTATGATTTGGTGTGTCGATTGTATACTTGCTTCGGGTATTTCCTAGAATCTCGTATATGCATTGTACAAATGATAACAGAAGTAATGTATAAAATTTTCCTTTTTGAGGAAATACATCCCTATTATAAATGAATTTCTATTGTAAATGAAAATGTTTCTTTCACGTTACGTTAAAATTCATTATATCACTAAATAAAATATCTGTCGTGGGCAGCACATGACTTTTTCTGCAGATTCAAATTTATTTTCTCTTTATTTCATTAATAATTCAGTAAATTGAGTTTAATTGCATTAAATAATGGCACTCATACTTAAATAAAATTAGATTGAATTTACAGTTTTAATTCCGCTTTCGTTTTGGTAACTGGACCTATACTTAAAACCGTCGTAGCAAAAGTGTTGAAGACCCTGAACACACGGCTGATCCAGAGGTTTGCAGCAGCGATATGGGAGGACGGAAGAGAGCGTAGCAAAAGTGTAAATCATCAAAAATTTCTTGAAAACGGCTAGTCCTTGAGTACCTAATGGAGTTGGTGTTATTCTTTTCATCATCAAACATTACATATAAAATAAGTGTATAATTAGTGCATTTAAGCATACAGAGTCTTTCATTTTGGATTTAGACAATTTTTGGGGACCATTTTGTGAAAAAGGTAGGTTCATTTTTTCCGGATCATAACAAAATCTATTCCGGATCATAACAAAAACTATTTTTAGTGTGACGTCTGTGTGTGTGTCTGCCTATCTGTGTGTCTGTGCAATGTATGTGACCACTCTAACTCAAAAACTAATGAACCTAATTTCATTTGGTAGGTAAGTCACTTGGATGTGAACCTGGTGCTGATTAATTTTTGGTACGATTCGTAAAAAAAGAACCCGGCTTTTTTTGCAAAATGGCCCGTAAAAATTTCATTTATAAGCTCTAGCTAAAATACTAATTGACCAAATTTCACAAAATTCAGTAGATAAGTTATTTGTTGGATACTCGGGTGTTGATTAGAATTTGGTACGATTCGGAAAAGAAGAACTTACCTTTTTTTACGAAATGGCCTGCCAAAATCTAAAAAAAAAGACGAAGTATTGTATGCTCAAATGTATCAATTAAACTCTTGTTTTATACGCAATTTTTGAAGAGGAAAATAATATAACACACTCCATTATACTTTAGGTCTAACCGTTCTCACGGCATTTGAGATTTCTTGCATTTTTGTTACGCTGCTATCGGAAAATGCCGAATTACCAAATAAAAACAAAAATTGAATAAAAATGTAAATTTAGTGTTATTTGGTGCAATTAAACTCAATTTAATGAATTATTAAAGAAATAAAGAAAATATGAATTTAAGTCTGCAGGGAACGTCATGTGCTGCCAACATCATATTTTTACTTTCCCCTCAATACATGGTAATGTATGGGTAAAGTATTAGAATCATGCCGAAAACCGCAACTCGAGTTTTCGACGGATCAACGCGTTTCGGGACCTCTAGAATATGAAAAAACTATTTTTAACGTGACGTCTGTCTGTGTGTCTGTCTGTGTGTCTGTGCAATGTATGTATCCACTCTAACTAAAAAAGTAATGGACCGAAATTCATAAAATTTAGTAAGTCACTTGGGTGAGACACTGGTCTTGATAATTTTTTGGTAGGATTCGTAAAAACAGAACCCGCCATTTTGCGGAATGGTCCGTAAAAATTTCATGTATCTACTCTTGCTAAAATACTAATTGACCAAATTTCACAAAATTTGGTAGATATGTTACGTGTAGGATATTCTGGTGCTGATTAGATTTTGGTACGATTCGAAAAGAACAACCTGCCAATTTTTGCAAAATGGCCCGCAAAAATCGACAAAATCTAAATTAAAAAACTACGTATGCTTAAATATATCAATTACATGCTTGTTTTATATGTAATTTCTAACGAAGAAAAGAATAAGACCAACCCCATTACAACAGGACTAGCAGTTCTCGAGATATTTGTGTTTTCTCATATTTTCCCTATGCCACCTTTAAAAATAAGTCCAGTTACCAAATGAGAACGAAAATTACCAAATGAGAACGAATTAAAAGTTGAATTAAATTTAATTAAAATAAAGAGAACGTGGATATAAATAAGTCTGCATGGAAAGTCATGCGATGCCCACATCAGATTTTTATCTCTCTTGCCTCCCTGCAAACTGCGAATTGTTTGATGTCGTTTCTCATTGCTTGGTGTGGCCGTAAGTCAATTGCGAGTTGCTTGAGGTGATCGAATACAAATGCGAATTATTTGGGGATCCTGAAAAATAGCAAATTGTGTGAGAGGTCTTAAGAAATTGCGAATTGTTTGGAGGGTCGTATGAAAATTGTAAACTTTTGAGATTGTATTCAAATATATACCAACTTTAGCGCATTTTAAGATGAGCTTTTCCTTCTATTTTACTATATGGCAGGCAAAATTTGCAACGATGTGGATAATTTTTTAACAACGAACAAACAATCGTGTCACGTGAGATAAATCAAATTCTTTCTCACTTTATACGCTAGTACTGAGTAAGGTTAGGAGCATTTATTACCTTTCGCGAATTTTACTGTTTCCAATATCAGCTATGCCGCGTCCAAAAAGAAAGTTACCTCTTTTATTATATGAAGAGAATAATAGCTAAATGCTAAAAAGCTCATTTCACGAGAAAGCTGCATTCTTATCTGAACGAGCTTTATATTTAGTAAAATATAATGTTGTCTTATTTATTTCTTGTGTCAAAAGTGACAGTGCTTTAAACAATCGATTGGCGTAGAGAAATACCCTACACTTCCTTTAAAGAAATTACTTGTCCTTCACATTTATAAAAGATACCGCAGTTTCTACTCTTATGGAATGAATAGTGAGTATATCTGAATACAATACAAATTCTTACTTTAAACTTTCGTTCTAAATTTGTGATAATAATTCGAAATGTGCCAGGTTCCTTGAAATCAAGTCCTTAATCAAATTGCCACAAATTTCCGAAATCCTAAGGAGACCAACAAATTAAGACCTATCAAGTAGCCAGTATCATATTTCTTAAAAGTTGACCAAAGTTACGCAAGATTGCAACGGCCATGTTAATGCTCGCAGAATCCGCCTATAGCAGGCGTTTGAGAACACTCACTAAAATCGAGTTTTGTGAGTATGAACTTGATTTTTACAGCTGAAATCAAATGTAAAGTAACACGAACCCGATTGTGTGTGGCCACCTGCATATGCCAGTCGTGGAAAAATTTGCAATATTGTGGCAAGTTTCCTTGATACCATCGACTATTTAATAATGATGAGCTTATAGTAAGTGCGAAAGCTGTCAATGGATGTTGTTTGCAATGAAAACACGATCAATGCTTCTTTAGTTTAAATCCAAGTTTATTACAAGTAGGGAATATGTAAGAATGACTCCAACAGCATTTATGTACGCATTCTTGGTGAGACTTAAAAATCCCCAAGCTGAAAAAGAGAAGGGGGGACCACTGCTCATGTTCAAGAAAGTGATTGCTACTTCCATTTTTGATCGCCTTCCTGTTGCCAACATCTGCTGTGAAACTTGGATGCTGCTCTGCTTGGCGCAGTGATCAGATTCATTCACCATGGATGGTACAAGCATCATGAGGGAGAAAGTTAAGAAGCCATTTACAAATAAAAATATGCTAATTCTCATTCGGTCTATTATCTCATCCAGCGGCCTCAGAAACATCAACAAAGTAGACAAAATGACCAGTGCGTTGCTGTTAAGAATAAAAATAACGGGAAAAGACATGGTAGTTTCCAATTTCTGAAGTACCAAAATGATAGAATTGTATCTGCGGTTGCAATCTTCAAATAGATCCAAATCAACGACTGTTGACACAAGTTTGAGATTATGTGTTCTTATTGTATAACAGTCAAGTATGTCATGCATGTATTTGCAGAGGACGATATAAACGGAAACAAAAATGCACGGAAAGGTATACATAAATGCGTAAATCACAGTGTACCAGAGATACAATCCAAAGACTAGTGTTCTACCTTGCAGATTTAGCATTCCAAATGATGCTAGGCTTAATATCTTCTGTTCGCCCTTTGGTTCGTAGGGAATGAACATTAATATACAAGAACAAAGCTGGACAAGGAACACCGACGCAATACATACGTTAATAAGTCGAATTGGTAGCACAACTCCAAAGGATTTTCCTATTTTCAATGCTTCAAGAATTGCAGCCGTTACTTTTGTTTTGTGTCTGATAAGAAAACACCATAAAGCGAATGAATTTATGTCTCTAAGTATGACGGAAGTGAACGCTTTTGTGATATATTTGGCGTCAACACCTTCACGCAAAAAAAGGGGGAACTTAAGTACGAAGATGTACATCCAACAAGCAATTACAAGCTTATTGATGATAGAAAGCACTCTGTATCCAAAAATAGAGTTTTTTGTGCTGCCGATATCAATACCAAAAACTAATAACGTCCTCAATAGTCTTCTCAAAGGTTTTATTAGATGAACAGTCTTTTCATATTTAGAAGAACTGTCGCTTGTATTTCGTGTTTTACTAAATGCTCTTGAGATCATCTTTGTGAATAGAAGAAAAACTAATATCACACTGTCAGATACTTTGGATGGGTTTTTATTACATCATATAATTGTAGTGGTTGTTACAATACAAATACATTTAATTATAGGGTCCAACAACTGACATTAACTATTTAATCACGTGCCTTAAAATAATTTCGCTCAATCTGTTGCTTAGAGAGAACTGGACAATTGTTTACTATCTCATACCATTCCTTGTTGGTTTTCTAAATATGAAGATGTCAATCTTCTGAAGAATTGTTATTTAACTAAATTTATTATTTTAAATAATTTGATCTTCAACAATTCCATTTCTTCCTTTCACCTGCAATCAGAACTTCACTTAAACATCCTTAAACTCAACTTTTTCTTCAGCCTATCAAACAGTTTTCATTAGTCAATGTTGTATATTTTGAATATTTCAAAACTATATATTAGAATTAAAATAAAGTAATCTGCCATATCCAGTGACTAGTGCCATATCCAGTGACAGTGGTTGGTTCTGGAAATGTTAGCTATTATCTTCTGAAAGGATTTATTGAAACATCGTCCAATACTTGACGAATTTACAAGTATTTAATTCGCATACAAAACTATAACAATTAACACACTTTCTTTGTTGTATGTATGCAATTTTGCAATATACTTAACATTCCATTATTTTTCTAAATCTGTTCTATATAATGGCCGGAAATCTTCTCTTTTTAATATATACACTTCCAATTACTGAAATCAATTACATAGTATTTTACTGGTAATTAGACAGTTTATTAAATAAGTATGCTCCAGTTAAAGCTTACACAAAATTATATTTATAAAATCTGTTTGGACTTTAATCTTAATTGTTATATGCTGCATTTTTAATACATCGAAATTTCAACTTTCTTAAAATAAAAATTGCAAATCCAATTGCATTGTAAGTTGCTTGTATAATGAAACTGTAACGTGAATGCCCAGTTACGGCAGGATATATATAACCCGCCCGCTCACTTTGCTGCTCATACCCTTGGGTGAGTCGGGAGGCCTGGGCCTTCTACAAGGATATGCATGTTCAATTACATGGGAAACTGCATATCCAATTACTTTGCAAATTTGCTGTAAGGGAAATACCTGTTATGTCACATACTAGAAGTAGTATGTCCAAGTACAGTAAAAGTATTAAGTCCAAGAACAGTAAAAGTAGTATGACCAAGTGCACTAGAAGTAGTATGTCCAAGTACAATAGAAGTAGTATGTCCAATTACACTAGAAGTAGAATGTCCAATTTTACTAGAAATAAGATGTCGAATTATATTAGAAGTAATATGTCCAATTAAACAAGACCTAGCAAGTCTAATTTTATTAGAAATAGGATGTCCAATTACACCAGAAGTGACTTACTTAACTCTGATGTAGAACGTTCAATTATATTTTAGTTTCAAATCCAATTTCTTTAAATTTCAAGTCCAACCACTTTGAAAGTTGGAAGTGTAACTACTTTGAAGGTTGTATGGCCAAGTCTTTTTTAAAAATTGCGTGTTCAACTGCTTTGAAAGTTTTTTTTTTTAGAAATTATTAATTTCTTATCTTGCAGCGAATAAACATGGTTTACAGAATTCCAAATCAATGTTTCCAATTGCTTTTTTCATATAAAAGGGCAAATAGGCTATATACGCTGTTATTGCCATATCGATTTTTAAATATTATTTATTCAACAGTAAACTTCAATTGTGTGATGCTTTTAGCTGATGAAAGTTGTTGTACGTTAAGTGCGTGATAGTGAACATATTACCTTTCTCCTTTTTCATTTGCAAAAAGCAATCTTTCTTTTCAATAATTTTTTCAGAGAGCATTTTATGTTTGCCCAGTAATTTTAATGTCCTTAAATATCTGGTACAGCCTGTGTAAAGGTAATAAATATTAAGTTTGTGCTTCTATACTAAATTTATGGTAATTGAATTGATACTTCAAAATATTACAAAATGTTTTGAAGGATTTGAAAACGTTATTGAAAATTTCAGGAACGCCCCCAATTGACGGACTCTGTGACTTTTAACTTGATAATTGCAACTTCAAATAGTCTGAGCTTAATCTTCTGGATATCCATTATGATTGACTTTGTAGGTAAAATTGTGGCAGACAGTAAGTTTTATTGATACCATTGCAGATATCGAATATTTTTTATTGACGAACACATACCAAGTAGGGCACCATTCCTTTGATGTTATTATCTGCAATGGAGGCACAATTTTAATTTTCGAAACGCAACCTACAGGTGGGTTCTGTTTGTATGAGTATGAGGATGTGAATGTTGTTTATCGCTTAGAAAATTAAAAAAAAAATTCAAATGTTTATTAATAAAGCATAAAACAATCTCTAGCTGTATTTACAAATGTATGCATATTCTGAAGTGTGTTTGAACATTTATACATACGACATATCTTCTCTGGGTCACAAATAAAATTGAGTAAGGGGGAGACTATTACATTATGTCTTCTTTTTAAATTTGCCATTTGCTTTTTGAATAGATTAAATTATTGTGAAATGATCTCTAAATAAATCTCTGTAGATTGAAATTGTTGTTCAAACAAAACAAAGTGTGACCCCTGCTTGCAAAAAGTATTCGAATAATTCACTGAATGACTGCTCAAAGCATATAATGAATGCTCAAAGCATAGAATGACTTCTCAAAGCATAGAATGACTTCTCAAAGCATTGAATGACTTCTCAAAGTCATTAAATGACACTATTTTTAGAATTTAGTCACAAGACTATCTTTCCGATTGTCGTTGTATTCTCGGAAATCAAAATTCAGTTCAAAAATCTGTGCAACTAAAGCTTTATTTAAATCAGCAAAAATTGTTAACAGAACAAATACACTTGCACTAACTGCTATCTGAAACAGTCACAAAACAACTTTCACATACTATGAAACATCAAATGCTTAAAATATTCACGAACAATGAAATTCAGAAAATTATTGCTTAATCTTCCTTTCTTAAACTCGGGAAACTGCCAAGTTAGCAACATCTCGTCAAAATTTTCATTACGGTTAATTGACCCGGACTTTCCTGTAAAGACAATTAGTAACTATAAAAGCTGTTTTCCAGCTAGGAGACATAATAAGAGACAAAAAGAGATTTAATGCAATGGCAATAATATTGTGTAAAGAAATACAAAATGAGTAACAAGAAAAAATATTACAGCAGTATACATTCTCAAAGTCCGAGTTCAAAATATGCTGTTACATAGTTGAAGACCCAGACCGTCCGACTCATGAAAAGACTTGAGATGGCTGTTATACAGTGATGTAACTTTAATCTAGAAACTTATCTATTGCACCGAAAAGCGCTGGGATAAAGAATAGTCGTTTACGAGAAATTAAGGGTGTATCGTAGTTTAGAAAGATTTCAGTTCTAGATCATTTGAAATAAAATATCCTGTACTCTCAACGGGCCAGTTGATGATTTTGTAATAGGCATTTTCACGTATAGATCTTCTAATTTATGGTTTATAAAACTGTATGTCAAGTTACGTGATTTTTTAGAAATTGTTACATAAATGAATTTTTAGAAATTATCTTTAATAACTAGAATGCCAAATTTTTATATATAAGAATTGCTAATCCAATTACTTCGGAAGTTGATTCCCCAGTTATACATTCAATTACACTGGAAACTGCATGTTCAATTACTGTGTTTTTGAATGTTTTTGAAGTTTTATGAATGGCTACAATGAAAATTTCATGACCAGTTACACTGGAAAACAATTACAAAGTCAGTTACACTTCAAAGTCCATTACACTAAAAGCAGCAATTTCAATTTCGATAGGAATTGAATGTCCAACTTCATTAGACATTGCATGTTTAATTACTGTGAAATAACCCGTCCAATCATTAATTCCTAATTCTATTATCCCATATCAAAATTTCTTGTGTTAAAATTGACCAAAGTTACACATAGATGCAACGGCCATGTTAATGCTTGCAGAACACGCCTATAGAAGGCGATGGAAAACACTCACTGAAGTCGACTTTTGTGAGTAAGAATTTGGCTTTTCTTGCAGTCTAAGTTCAATTTTGAAGAAATTTAAAATCGATTCCGTGGTACGATTGCATACGCCAGTCTCGGAAAAAGTTCGCAATATTGTGCCAAGTTTTTTGCTACCATCGGCTATTTAATACTGAGGAACTCATAGTAAGCGCGGAACCGGTCAATAGATGCTGTCTACGACGAAATCACTGTCGTTCCTTTTTTAGTTTGAAGTCAAGTTTACTACAAGTAGGGAATATGTAAGAATGACACCAACAGCATTTATATACGTACTCCTGGTGAAGCTAAAAAATCCCCAGGCTGACAACGAGAATGCAGATCCACTGCTCATGTTCAAGAAAGTGACTGCTGTTTCCAGTTTCGAAAATTTTCCTGTTGCCAGCAGCTGCTGCAAAACTTGGATGTTGCTCTGCTTTGCCCAGTGATCGGATTCATTTACTATGGATGGCGCAAGCATGATCAGAGAGAAAGTTAGGAAACTATGCACAGCTAAAAAGATGGAAATAGGTATTTTTTCGTATATCGCATCCAGGGGACTCAGAAACTTCAACACAGATGACAAAATAATTAGTGCGTTGCTGTTAAAGATAAAGATAAGGGGAAAAGATATGGTAGCTTCCAATTTCTGAAGGGCCAAAATGATAGAATTGTATCTGCGGTTGCAATCTTCCAGAAGTTCCGAAACAACGAGAGTTGACACAAGTTTCAGATCATGTGTTCTCTTTGTGTAACAGACAAGTATGTCATGCATGTGTTTGCAAAGGACAACGTAAACGGAAACAAAAATGCACGGAAATGTATACACAAAGGCGTCATTTACGGTGTTCCAGAGATAAAGTCCGAAGAATAGCGTTTTACCTTGCAGATTTATTATTCCAAATGATACTAATTTTAACATCTTCTCGCTTTTCTTTGGTTGGTATGGAATGAACATTACTATGCAGGAAGAAATCTGCACAAAAAACACCCACGAAATGCATACGTCGTGTGGGTAGTACAACTTTAAACGATTTTCCTATTTTCAATGCTTCAAGAATTGCAGTTGTTACTTTTGATCGGTTTCTGACAAGAAAACACCACAAAGCGAATGTATTTATATCTCTGAACATGGCTGTAGCGAACGCTTTCGTGATGTGTTTGGCGTCAACATTTTGACGCCAAAAGAAAGGGACTTTAACTGTGAAGATGGATATCCATAAAACCATTGCAATCTTATTGACGATAGAAAGCACTCTACGTCTGAAAATGGAGCTTTTAGTGCTGCCGATATCAATACCAAAAACTAAAAACAGCCTCAGTATTATTCTGAGTGGTTTTATTAGATGAGCAGCCTCTTTATATTCTGAAGAAATGACCATTATCTTTCGTCTTTTATTAAATACTCTTGAGATCATTGTTGTAAGTAGAGGGAAATCTAATATCACACTATCGGATAACTCGCAGGCGTTTCTATGACATCATACAAAAGTAGTTGTTGGTACAATGCAGATAAATTAAATTTTCGTGTATCATCATGACATTATTTTCGGATGAGTCTCAAAATAATATCGATTAATCTGTTGTTTTGAGACCTCGCAAGATTCGTAACATCTCATCCTGTTCCTTTGTTGACTTTCTAAATATGAAGATGTTAATCGCCTGAAGAATTTTTATTTCACTACATTTAAGTAGTTTGACCTTCAACAGTTCTATTCTTTTTTCCTTTGACCTTCTACAGTTCTATCATTGTTGTTTGTTACCCCTTCTGCAGATTAATTCCTTAATGATTTCCCATGATAAAATGCTATTCATTATTTGGTTTTTATAGATCTATTTCTTCTTTATACCACTTTATACTGTTACATTCCTTCTTATATTATTATACCATTATCCTATTTTTACTTTCTTTTCTTTGTACTTTCTTTCATATATTTAATTTCATTTAAACTAGTACTGTTACATTTTCTCTATTTCTACTTTATATCGCAGTTCTATTCCTTCTTTATTTCACTTTATGCAGTTCTAATACTTTTTATTTCTATTTATGCAGCACTAATTCTTTTTTATTTCACTTTATACAGTTCTAATCCTTCTTCATTTTATATACATATTTCCTTTTTTATTGCAGCTTATACTGATTTACTATTTATATCATTGTACACAATTTTCTCTCCTTTATTTAAAAATTTTATTCAGTTCTATTTCTTCTTTATTTCCCCTTATTTTATATTAATTCTTTATTTTTCTTCATATAATGATATTCTTTATTTATTTAATTAACCATATAGCTTCATTTCTTTTTTGTTTCACCTTATATAGATTTATTCATTCTTTATTTCACCTTTAACAGTTCTAATACATTATTTTCTCTTATATAGATATATCCCGTCATTTTTTATATAACATGTCTGGATCTATTCCTCATTTAACTTTATACAGTTTTATCTTTTCTTTATTTCATCATATACATGTATATTTATTATTTATATTTCTTCCTTATATCATGTTATACATTTCTATAAATTTTTTTTCATAACCATTTACAGTTCTATTATTAATACAGTTTTATCTATTCTTTATTTTATCTTATACATTTCCATTAATTTTTTACACATAACCATATACAGTTCTATTATTTCTTTATTTATAACCTCATATTCTTCAATTACTTCCTTATGTATATTTCTATTACTTCTTCATTCCTCACCTTATACAGTTTTATTGATATAATGCAATGTATAAGACAAAATATTTGAGGCATTTAATAAATCTCATCCAGGGTAAAATAATTTGAAATTAATTAGTTTTCAAAATACCTTGCAAATAGCTTGTGAAATATAACACTAAGTTTGATTAAAGCTCAGTTTATCTTAGCTTTGTTCCACAAAATTCTATCTCTTAGTGGCTCAGTGTATTTACTTAAATTAGACTGTGCAATCAGTACTTGTATATTTCACAAAAGCTGCAAATCATCAATGTTTCTATCTAAAAACCGTGTTTCAATTTTACTAAATTTAACTATTGGCTTCATATAATGATTGGTACACTTGGCTCATAAGAATCGGTGCAAAGGATAGTGCCATATAATCAGCAATTGCAATTTATGGATATTCGATAGTTAAAAACCTCTTTCCGATTTACAGGTCGTTGCAATGAATGTATCAACTTTCTCTGCACTATATTGTCTTCCAGTGCAATTATCTATGTGGAAATTTCAGTGTTATGTGAAGTACATAATACATAAGTAAGCTAAAGTTCAATCATTCCAAATCGACGATTGTATCAAATAGTTCTAAGGCCATTTCGCTCTATATTTCGACGTCCATTAAACTTGTATAAAAATTAACCAGTTTTTAGAATATGGAATTCACTTTTAAAATAGCTACATCTTGTATTCTATTTACATATGTGAGTAGAATTTCAAAATTTTTATATCACACTCGGTTACTTTTTTCACTCCTGTACCGTTTATTATAGCTACAAAAAAATTCTCAACTCGCACTCTAAATTTGTAAGTCTTTCTTATGTACTCAACGAGTTATTATACAGTAAAATTATAAATTATACTCACATAAGCAATTTGATTTCATTTTATCCAAATTTGATTTTATATAGAATGCATATAAATTTTTTTTATTTATACATTTGTGTAAATCTTGTATCTTCACTTATTTAATTTTTTAAAGATTATATAAAAACTGCATGTTCTACTGCCTTGAAAGTCGATCATTAAACTAATTTTAAACTAATTTTATATACACGAGTAAAATGTGAAGTATCAATACAAAACGCCGAAATGCATTTATATGGGAGTTACAGATATATTCTTTGTCATGTTGATTTTCATAATTTTTATTCTTTCATAGCATTAGAACACAAATTATTATTTATTAGAATGAATTACATGACGTTCTCCCAGGTCCGATAAAGAATCTTGAAATTTAAATAACATAGATACAAACAACACCACTTAATTTCCTAATTGTCTGTGTTGACACAGCATAGTTTGTGTTTTCTAATTCTCGTGCACCTCTTTTCCATGCGGAACCATGCCGCTTATAATCCGCTGGTAATGCGCTTCTTTAATGCGTCCAAAATAATCTCCTTTGAAGCGCCCTAAATATGTTCCTTTAAAACGCCACAAATAAGCGCAACACAAACAAGAAAGATCAATCATGCTTAAAGCATTGATTATGAAACACTTTCCAACTTCAATGCAATTTTATTTAAAAAAGTCGAAAATGCAATACATTCCTCGGTAATATTTTAAAACTTATCACAATACTACATTGATTTATTATATTTGAAAACTTAAACCTTCATTGAAAAAAATGAACTTCATTCAAATGACGGCATTGAAATATAAATTGCCTGGTTTAAATATCTCTAAAATGCAATACATTCCACGGAAATATTTTTCGAACTATCATAATACTACGATAATTTATTATATTTGAAAACTTCATCGAAAACAACTGAAATAAATTCCAATGACGTCATAGAAAAAGTAACACGCCTGGATCTCTTTATAAAAGCAGGATTTCATTCATAACTTTCTCCATTTCATTCATCACAATACTATAATAATTTATTTTATTTAAAAATTAAGACCATGGAGCTACAATTCATAAACTTTATGCTTAAAACTTCATCGAAAAAAATCGTAGATCGTCCTTCTGTTTATAAAATCAATTAATATTTCATTCATGTCAGCCATGCAGACTCCATGGACTGAATTATTTTGTGTTAAAGAAATACAGTAATTCTAATACAACTCATTCTACATATTTTGCTGTTTACATTTTACATAGGTGAAAAATAGGCTTAGTTGTAGAAATAATCAAATTTGAATGAGAATTTAAACACAAATATATTGTCATTGTGTTGTTTTAGTATGTAGATGCACAGAATTTAAGCAAAAATAAAGTAGTTTTAGGACGGATACAACACTCAATATAAATTAAAAAGAACTTTAAAAAATCACGATTTTGAAACAAGATGGATGCCATATATCATTTTGAAGTGGGTCATGTGATCGTTTCATATCATGGTCACGTGATCGTTTCATATAAGATGTGTAATTATTATTTTAATTTTTATTTAAAAAACTACTGAATATATTTCGCTGAATTTTTTTTTATATATTTTATGGAACAATTTGACTATTACCTAAAATTTTCGAAGCAATTTGTGAATTTTCAATTCGCTTAAAAAATGTTTGAAAAATTAGGTCCCATAGGGCGCAATGTATTTCATTTTTTCAACCCGGGTTCAATCCAAAACTAATTGGGTGATATTATTCATTTATATTCCCATAGGTTTTACAGACCGTCTGAACAACATACTAAAATTTCATTTTAATTAAGTCATTTTTACGGCAGTTATCGTGCTAACGGACAGACAGACAGACAGACAGACAGACAGAATGAACAAAGTCATAAACACTTTTCAACTTTGTTGTAAAGTGTTAATAAATGAAAACACTTATAGTCTCGAATATGAAAAGTTTCTTTTACCCCTGAAATAAAATTAAACAAGAAAGATCAATCATGCTTAAAGCATTGATTATGAAACACTTTCCAACTTCAATGCAATTTTATTTAAACATGTCTAAAATGCAATACATTCCTCGGTAATATTTTAAAACTTATCACAATACTACATTAATTTATTATATTTGAAACCTTAAACCTTCATCGAAAAAAATTAACTTCATTCAAATGACGGCATTAAAGTATAAATTGCCTGGTTTAAACATCTCTTAAATGTTATACATTCCTTGGTAATAATTTTAGAATTATCATAATACTACGATAATTTATTATATTTGAAAACTTCATCGAAAACAACTGAAATCCATTCAAATGACGTCATAAAAAAATAACACGCCTGGCTCTCTCTATAAAAGCAACATTTCATTCATAAATAATTCCCCCATTCATGTCTTTCATCACAATACTATAATAATTTATTTTATTTTAAAATTAAGACCATTGAGCTACAAGTAAGTAAGCTCTATTCGTTAAACTTCATCGAAAAATATCGTCCTTCTCTTTCTAAAATCAATGAATGTTTCATTCATATCAGCTAAGCAGACTCCATGGACTATTTGATTTTGTGTTAAAGAATTACAGCGATTCAAATACAACTCATTCTACATATTTTGTTGTTTACATTTTACATAGGTGAAAAATAGGCTTAATAGTAGAAATAATCAAATTTAGATGAGCATTTAAACTGGAATATATTATCATTGCGTTGTTTCCGTATGTAGATGCACAGAATTTAGGCAAAAATAAAGTAGTTTTAGGACTGATACAACACTCAATATGAATTAAAAAGAACTTTAAAAATCACGATTTTGACACAAGATGGATGCCATATATCATTTTGAAGTGGGTCATGTGATCGTTTCATATCATGGACACGTGATCGCTTCATATAAGAGGTGTTATTATTATTTTAATTTTTATTTAAAAAACTACTGAATATATTTCGCTGAATTTTTTTTTATATATTTTACGGAACCATTTGAATATTGCCTAAAATTTTCGAAGCAATTTGTGAATTTTAAATCCGCTTAAAAAATACTTGAAAAATTAGGTCCCATAGGGCTCAATGTATTCCATTTTTTTAACCCGGGTTTAATCCAAAACTAATTGGGTGATATTATTCATTTATATTCCCATAGGTCCTATAGACCGTCTGAACAACATACTAAAATTTCATTTTGATTAAGTCATTTTTACGGCAGTTATCGTGCTAACGGACAGACAGACAGACAGACAGACAGAATGAACAAAGTCATAAACACTTTTCAACTTTGTTGTAAAGTGTTAAAAATGAATCATTGCTATCTCAGTGAGTTATTATTCGCTTAGTTAAATATTCAGAGAGCATTCATAATATTGAAATAATTACATATTCTAAACTATGAAGATTCATTTTTTAAATTTACGAATTTAGAAAATAAAAGTCCACTTAAAGTCGTCGATTAAGAAATCGTTCGCAAACCATTTGCGCCATTTTATCTTTTATAGTCTGCGCGGTATAAACATGATTTTTAAGTCGAAATTTTAACGAATTTTAGGTTTTAAATGTTCTTCACTTTAAAAACTAATGCGAATTAAAACAAGAAAAATCAATAATGCATAAAGCATTCATTATAAAACACTTTCCATCTGCAATGTAATTTTATTTAAGCATCTCTAAAATGCGATACATTCAGCGGTGATCTTCTATTTAATTAACACAGTACTACAATAATATATTTTACTTGGAAACTTAAAACCATGGAGGTAAAAGTACTTTCTAACTCAACGCTTAAAACTTCAACGAAATAGGCAATGCTATAATATCGTCTACTTCTCTATGTAAAATCTATAAATATTTCATTCGTATCACCTATATTTCGCATTGCAGAGCTAAATAATTTTGCATTAAAAAATTCAGGAATTATATATATAACTCATCTTACAGCTTAATTTGTTTATATTCTGCATACGTTTAAATTAAGCTTCGTTGTAGAAATAACCAAATTTTGATAATCATTTAAACTCAAAAATATCGTAATTGCGTTGGAGCAGAGTGTAGATGCAAAGAAAATACGCTAAGATAAAGCGGTTTTAGTAATGATGCAACACAAAATATAATTTAAAAGAACTTTAAACATCCCGATTTTTACTCTTGGAAAAAAGATGGATGCCATATTTTATTTTGAAGTGTCTCACGTAACCTCTTCATATTATATGGGTGTAATTACTATTTTGAATTTTATTTAAAAAACTGCCGAACATATTTTGATGAAATTTTTTCTATATATTTTATGGAATAATTTGAATATTTCCTAAATTTTTTAATCAATTTCTAAATGTTAACGTCGCTTAAAAAATGTTAGAAAAATTAGATCCCATAGGGTTCAATGTTTTTCATTTTTTCAGCCCGGGCTTAATCCAAAACTAATTGGGTAATATTATTCATTTGTATTGCCGTATGTCCCACGGACCGACCTAAGAGCATACTAAAATTTCATTTTGATAAAGTCATTTTTATGGCAGTTATCGTACGAACGAACGAAGGAACGAACAGACAGACAGAATGAATGAACAAAGTCATAAACACTTTTCAACTATGTAGTAAGGTGTTAAAAATGATTTTGATGAAATCCCGCTTTATAGTTTAACCATATACTTTTTTTTTCAAAAAAAAAAAAAAAAACTTTCTAAGTAGCATGTTCCAGGGTGGCAAATTCATAAATAATAAATAAACTTTAATTTGCCACACAATAAGTACAATTTCATCTTTTAAATAAATGTGTAACAGTGATGTATGTAACTGTAGAAAATGGCGCTAAATTTCATCATTATCTTACGTAATAAAAGATGCTTGTTTGCATGTGACGTCTGCAGCAGAAAATCTAAGCTTCGGACAGTCAAGGCATTTCGTGTTGAGTTAGCCAAGCTCTTAGTATAACAAACCTTGGCGAGATTTATTTTTGCTTTCCCTGCAATACATGGTAATATATAGGAAAATTATTGGAATCATGCTGAAAGTCGCAACTCGAGTTTTCGACGGATCTACACATTTCGAGACCTCTAGTATACGAAAAAACAATTTTTAGAGTAACGTCTTTGTGTGTGTCTGTCTGTGCAATGTATGTATCCACTGTAACTAAAAAACTAATGGGCCGAATTTCATAAAATTTGGTAGGTAAGTCACTTGGGTGAGACCATGGTGTTGATTAGTTTTTGATAGGATTCGTAAAAATAGACCCCCCCCCCTTTTTTTTGCGAAATGGCTTGTAAAAATTTCATGTATCCACTCTAGTTAAAATAGTAATTGACCAATTTTCACAAAATTTGGTAAATAAGTTACTTGTGGAATACTCTGGTGCTACTTAGATTTTGGTACTATTCGGAAAAGAACAACCTGCCTTTTTTTGCGAAATAGCCTGCTAAAATCACCAAAATCTAAAAAAAAAAAAGACTATGTAGTGTATGCTCAAATGGATCAATTAAATTCTTATTTTATACGCAATTATTTTTGACGGTTAAAATAATATAACATACTCCACTATACTTTAGAACTAATCGTTCTCAAGATATTTGAGATTTACTGCATTTTTGTTACGTCGATTTCGGAAAAATGTCCAATTACCAAATAAAAACAAAAAATGAATTAAAAATGCAAAAACGCAAATTTAGTGTTATTTTGTGCAATTAAACTCAATTTATTAAATTATAAAATAAATGAAGAGAACATGAATATGAGTCAGCAGGGAAAGTCATGTGCTGCCCACATGAGATTTTTTTAAATTCGTAATAGTTTTTCTGTTTGAAGCCGGATTTTGAGCGATATTCGCGTAAACCATCCCCTTAGCGATCGAAAATATTATCACAGAATTACCACCTCTTCATCAACGTAAAAGATCAAAGAACGTTCTTTTAAACGATTTTTGACCAAATCCGTAAAACAATTCCTTCATTTATTTTCATTTATGTTGAAATACTTCGAAATATGCATCTTTCAAGTTGTATGATTCCAATTTCTTCGCATCCGAAAACAGAAGATTAGCAAAAGTCTTTTGCAAAAATATGGGTATATATCTTCGCATTCTAACAAAACCAGAGGAAAATGTAAAACCTTTTATTTAGCTCACTCATTCAAATCTTGTCACATTAGCTCACATTCAAACTTGTCACATTAGCTCACATTCAAATCTTGTCACATTAGCTCACATTCAAATCTTGTGATCGACTTTTAACCCCTTTCCCAATGTTCAATCGACTTGAAACATAAATTCTAGTATAAGCATCATACCTGAGTATGCATACATAAGTATTCCTGATAACAATTCAATTTTCTCTTACATTTGAATTGACCCCCCTTTCCCCCTAGTACTTCTTCCTTCAGAGCCAGTGTATGATCCGCTGCTCCTGAAAGCCTGAAAAGTATTAAATAAAGATATAGTAAAATAGAAACTTGAAAAAAAGTAAGTTTTTTTTTTATGCATTCAGTATACATTCTGAATCTTATTTTATACGTTTACAGTATACATTCTGAAAGTCCATCTTTGAAATATGTTGTTATATAGTGACTCAAGGATATATATAACTTTAACTTAGAAGTTTATCTATTGCACCGAAAAACGCTTGTCGAGAAATTAAGGATGCAACGTAGTTTAGAAGTATTTTAGTTCTAGATCATTTAAAATAAAGTATTTTTTACTCTAAACTGGCCAATTGCTGATTTTTAAATAGGCATTTTCCAATTATAGTTTGTCCAATTTTCCTTTTATAAAATTGCAAATCAAGTTACGTGAATTTTTAGACATTTTTATACAAATGAATTTTTAGATAAATGAATATTTAGTTACTCTTATGAATTTTTAGTTACAAAATGAATCTTTAATTACTATATAAATGAATCTTTAGTTACTCAAATGCCATAATTTCTTTCTATATATTAATTGTGAATCCAATTACTTTGGAAGTTGATTTCACAATTACACTGGAAGCTACATGTCCAATTACTGCGATAGTTTTATGTACGTCCACAATATAAAATTTCATGTCCAATTACACCTGAAATCAATTACACTGGAAGTAGTATCTGCAATTACTCAAGAAATAGAATGTCTAATTGCATCATGGCTAATTATTTTTAAATAACATATTCGATTTATTAGTAATACGTGTAACTACATTATAAGTTTCAACTGTAACTTTTTTTAAGATTCAAGTCCGACTTCTTCGTAAGTTTCAAATCCTAACTACTTTAGTAATTTCAAGTTTACTTTCTATGGCAGTTTAATATTCATGTCCTTTAAAAGTACATATTTTGAAAGTTACATGCTAAATTATTTATTAAATTATTGTATTCTATATCGATTCGACAACATCTACAGAGTTCAACTTTATTGTTTCAAATTATCCTTTTCATATGAAAAAAAAAATGTCCATTTCCTGAATGAACATTCCCAATTCCATAATTCCATATCAACATTTCTTAATATTATTAATAAATCAGTAAGATCTACTGCTTTTAGTTAACGAAATATTTGTGAATATTAAGTAAGTAATAGTGAAATCATAACTTTCTTTCTCCATTAGCAAACTGCAATTTATTTTCAATAGTTTAACCGGAGAACAATTTGCTTATGCGCAGTAATTCTAATAACTTTAGATATTTGCAAGTAATTGTACAAAGTAGTATCCAGGTTGTGTTTCTATATTTATCGTAATTAAAGTTACATTTCTAAAGAATACAAACAGATTTGAATATAAACAACAACAGATACAATACAAAAGATTTGAATACAAACAGGTATGACAAACTACATTTGAAACCTATGCCACGTCAAAAACAAAGTTATCTCTTTCATTATATGAAGAGAATGATAGATCAATGCTAAAAAGCTTATTTCACGTGAACGCTGCATTCTTATCCGAAAGAGCTTTATATTTAGTAAAATATAAAGATGTCTTTTTCCTTTCTTGTGATAAAATTTGAACAATAGAATGGCGTAGAGAAATAACCTACACTTCCCTTAAAGAAATTGCTTATCCTTCACATTTATAAAAAATTCTGCAGATTCTACTCTTATGGAAGGAATAGTCAGTATATCTGAATAAGACACAAATTATTACTTTAAATTTTCGTGTTAAATTTGTGCTAACATCAGGAAATGTGCAGATTCCTTGAAATCAAGTTCTTAATCAAATTGCCACAATATTGCAATTTCTAAGAAGACCGACAATTTAAGTCCCGACAAGAAGCCGGCGTCATATTTCTTAGATGTTGACCAAAGTTATACAAGGTTGCAATCTCTATGTTAATACTAGCAGGCGTTTTAGAACACTCCTTAAATTCAAGTTTTGTAAGTATGAACTTGACATTTGCAGATTAAATCAAATTTAAAGAAATGCTAGCCAGAATTCGTGGGACATCTGTATATACCAGTCATGAAAAAAGTTCGCAATATTGTGGTAAGTTCTCTTCATACCATCTGCTATTTAATACTGATGAGCTTAAAGTAAGTGCGAAAGCTGTCAATTGATGCTGTTCGCAACGAAAGCATGGTCATTGCTTCTTTAGTTTGAATTCAAATTTATTACAAGTAGGGAGTATGTAAGAATGACTCCAACATCATTTATGTACGTATTCTTGGTGAGACTGAAAAATGCCCAAGCTGAAAGAGATAAGGAGGATTCACTGCTTATGTTCAAGAAAGTGATTGCTATTTCCATTTTTGAACATCTTTCTGTTGCCAACATCTGCTGTAAAACATGGATGTTGCTCTGCTTTGTACAGTGATCGGATTCATTCACCATGGATTGTACGAGCATCATGAGGGAGAAAGTTAGGAAGCCATGTACAAAAACAAATATGCTAATTCGGTCCATTATGTCATTCAGAGGACTCAGAAACAACAACAAAGTTGACAAAATGACCAGTGCGTTGCTGTTAAAGAAAAAGATAACGGGAAAACACATGGCACTTTCCAATTTCTGAAGGACCAAAATGATATAATTGTTTCTGTGATTGCAGTCCTCAAATAGATCCAAATTAAGAAGTCTAAGAGTATGTGTTCTTTTCATATGACAGTCAAGTATGTCATGCAGGTTTTTGCAGAGGACTATGGAAACAAAAATGCATGGATAGCTATACATAAAAGCGTAAATCACAGTATACCAGAGATACAATCCAAAGACTAGTGTTCTACCTTGCAGATTTAGCATTCCGAATGATGCTAGGTTTAATATATTATGTTTGCCCTTTGGTTCGTAAGGAATGAACATTACTATACAGGAACAAAGCTGAACAAGAAGCATCCCCACAATACATACGTTAATCAGTCGAATTGGTAGCACAACTTTAAACGATTTTCCTATTTCCAATACTTCAAGAATTGCAGCCCATACTTTTGTTTTGTGTCTGATAAGAAAACACCATAAAGCGAATGAATTTATGTCTCTAATCATGACCGAAGCGAACGCTTTTGTGATATATTTGGCGTCAACACCTTCACGCCAAAAGACCGGGAACTTATGTATGAAGATGTACATCCAACAAGCAATTACAAGCTTATTGATGATAGAAAGCACTCTGTATCCAGAAATAGAGTTTTTTCTGCTGCCGATATCAATGCCGAAAACCAATAACGTCCTCAATATTCTTCTCAAAGGTTTTATTAGGTGATAAGTCTCTATATATTTAGAAGAACTGTCACTTGTATTTCGTGTTTTACTAAATGCTCTTGACATCATTATTGTGATTAGAAAAAAAACTAATATGACACTGTCAGATACTTCGGATAGGTTTTTATTACATCACATAATTGTAGTGGTTGGTACAATGCAACTAAATTAAATTATCGAGCCTCAGAAGTGACATTAACTATTTCATGATGTACTTCAAAATAATTTCGATCAATCTGTTGCTTAGAGAGAACTGGCCAATTGTTTACTATCTCATACCATTCCATGTTGATTTTCTATATATGAAGATGTCAATCTTCTGAAGAATTTAAATTTCACCAAATTTAAATAACTTGACCTTCAACAATTCTATTTCTTCCTTTCTCCATCAATTAGTACATCACATGAACGTCCTTAAACTCAACCCTTTTCTTTAGTTTACCAAACAGTTTTCATTATTCAATTTTGTATATTTTGAATATTTCAAAACTATATATTAGAATTAAAAAAAAGTATTCTGAAATATCCAGTTACTATATTGGATGGTTCTGTAAATAGTTAGCTATTATCTTCTGAAAGGGTTCATTGAAACATCGTCCAATAATTGGCGAATATACAAGTATTTAATTAGCATCCAAAACTGTAACAATTAACATACTTTCCTTTTTGTATGTATGCAATTTTGCAATATACGTAACATTCCATTATTTTTCTAAATCTGTTATGGCCGGAAAACTTCTTTTTATAAAATATACACTTCCAATTACTGAAATCAATTACATATTATTTTACTGGTAATTTATCAGTTTATTAAATAAGTATTCTACAATTAAAGCTTACACAAAATTATGTTTATAAAATCTGTATGGACCTTAATCTTCTTGTTATATAAATGCTGTATCTTTAATACCTCGAAAGTTCAACTTTCTTAAAATACAAATTTGCAAATCCAATTACATTATAATTTGCTTGTATAATGACACTGTAACGTAAATGCACAATTACGGCAGGATATGTATAACTCGAGCGCTCACTTTGCTACTCATAACCTCGGATAAGACGGGCGGCCTGGGCCTTCCACAAATATATGTATGCCCAATTACATGGGAAACTGCATATCCAATTACTTTGAAAAGAGCTGTAATGGAAATTGCAAGTCATATACTAGAAAAATTATGTCCAAGTACAATAAAAGTAGTAAGTCCAAGTACAGTAAAAGTAGTATATCCAAGTGCACTAGAAGAAGAATGTCCAATTTTAATAGAAATAAGATATTGAATTATACTGGAAGTAATATGTCCAATTTAACTAGATCCAGCAAGTCTAATTTTATGAGAAATATGATGTCCAATTGCACCAGAAGTACTTACTTAACTTTGAAGTAGAATGTTCAGTTATATACTTAAATTTCAAGTCCAATTTCTTTAAATTTCAAATCCAACCATTTTCAAAGTTGGAAGTCTAAATACTTTGAAGGTTGTATGGCCAAATCTTTTTTTTAAAACTGCGTGTTTAACTGCTGAAAGTTTATTTTTATATGAATTATTAATTTTTTATATTGCATCGAATAAACATGTTTTACAGAATTCCAAATCAATGTTTTCAATTGCTTTTTTCATATATAAAAGCAAATATGCTATATACGCTTTTATTGCCATATCGATTTTTAAATATTATTTATTCATCAGTAAACATCAATTGCGTGATGCTTTTAGCTGATGAAAGTTTTTGTACGTTACGTGCGTGATAGTAAACATATTACCCTTTTCCTTCTTCATTTGCAAAAAGCAATTTTTCTTCTCAATATGTTTTTCAGAGAGTATTATATGTTTGCACAGAAATTGCAATGTCTTTATCTGATGCAACCTGCGTAAAGATAATAAATATTAAGTTTGTGTTTCTATACTAAATTTATGGTAATTAAATTGATACTTCAAAATATTAGAAAATATTTTGAAGGATTTAAAAACGTTATTGCAAATTTCAAGAACACACCCAAATGACGGGCTCTGTAACTTTTAGCATGATACTGCAAATTCAAACAGTCTGAGTTTAATCTTCTAGAAACCGATATCGTTTATGATTGACTTTGTAGTTAAATTGTGGCAGACAGTAAGTTTTCTTGATACCATTGCAGATATTGAATATTTTTTATTGACGAACACATACCAAGTAGGGCACCATTCCTTGGATGTTATTATCTGCAAATTAAAGAAAATTAAAAAAAAAAATTCAAAGGTTTATTAATAAAGCATAAAACAATCTTTAGCTGTATTTACAAATGTATGCATATTCAGAAGTGTGTTTGAACATTTATTCATACGACATATATTTTCTGGGTCACAAATAAAATTGAGTAAGGGGGAGAGACTATTGCTTCATGTCTTCTTTTTAAAATTGCCATCTGCTTTTTAAATAGTTTAAATTATTGTGAAATGATCTCTAAATAAATCTCTGTAGATTGAAATTGTTGTTCAAAAAAAAAAAAAAAAGTGTGACCTCTGCTTGCAAAATGTAATCTAATAATTCATTGAATGACTTCTCAAACTCATTGAATGACACTATTTTTAGAGCTTAGTCATAAGACTATCTTTTGGTTGTCGTTGTATTCTCAGAAGTCAAAATTCAGTTCGAAAATCTGTGCAACTAAAGCTTTATTTAAATCAGCAAAAATTCTTAACGAGAACAAATACACTTGTACTCTCTGAAACAGTCACAAAATAAATTTCACATGCTATAAAACATCAGTCCAATGCTTAAACTATCCACGAACAATGAAATTCAGAAAATTCTTGCCTAATCTTCCCTTTTTAAATTCGGGAAGTCGCCAAGTTAGCAACATCTCGCCAAAATTTTCATTTCTGTCAGTTCACCCGGACTTTCCTGTAAAGGCAATTAGTAACTATAAAAGCTGTTTTGCAGCCAGGAGACATAATAAGAGAGAAAAAGAGATTTAATGCAATTGCAATAGTATAGTGTAAAGAAATACAAAATGAGTAACAAGAAAAAATATTACAGCAGTATACATTCTCAAAGTCCGAGTTCGAAATATGGTGTCACATAGTTGAAGACCCAGACCGTCCGACGCATCCTAAGACTTGAGATGGCTGTTATATAGTGATATAACTTTAATCTAGAAACTTATCAATTGCACCGAAAAACGCTTGGGTAAAGAATAATCGTTTACGAGAAATTAAGGCTGCATCGTAGTTTAGAATCATTTCAGTTCTAGGTCATTTGAAATAAAATATCCTATCCTCTCAACTGGCCAGGTGATGATTTTTTAAAAGGCATTTTCAATTGCAGTTCGTCTAAATTATGTTTTATAAAACTGCATGTCAAGTTACGTGATTTTTTAGAAATTGTTACATAAATGAATTTTTAGACATTATCTTTAATAACTCGAATGCCAAATCTTCCTTATATATAGGAATTGCTAATCCAATTACTTCGGAAATTGATTTCACAGTTATACCTCCAATTACACTGGAAATTGCATGTTCAATTACTGTGTAAATTTTATGTATGTCAGCAATGGAAATTTCATGACCAATTACACTGGAAGTCAATTACAAATTCAGTTACACTTCAAAGTCCATTACACTAGAAGTAGCAATTTCAATTTCGATAAGAATAGAATGTCCAACTGCATTAGAAGTAGCATGTTTAATTACTGTGAAATAATCCGCCCAATCTTTAATTCCCAATTCCATTATCCCATTCAGAAGATTTCTTAATATTATTATTAAACCAGTAAGCTCTACTGCTTTTGGCAAATGAAATGTTTCTGAGTAATAAGTAAATCATAACGAAAACATAACATTTTCTCTTTATTAGCAGTCTGCAATTTTTTCAATAGTTTATTCAGAGGTCATCTTATATATGCACAGTAATTTTAATATCTTTAGATATTTGCAAATACCTGTACGACGTAGCAGACTTTGGAAGTTGTGCTTCTGTATTTTTCGTAATTAAAGTTACATTTCTGAAAAATGCAAACAGCGTTAAAGAATTTGGAAATACATTTCAAGATTTGGCAACGCCCAATATCAACGGCATCATTGTTTATAAACTTGGACATTTTAACCAGGAACAGCCATACATGCTGGGATACTTAAAATTATGTAATATACCATGTGTTCTGGCTGCCAGAGCAATTATCGGATATATAGAGATTTCCACATCATGTGATATCGGTGTCTACTATATAGAAAGCAATAAACGTAGCAATACTGTTCTCTCGACGACATGGATCACTTTTTATCTCTCTAGCCTCCCTCCAAATTGCAAATTATTTGAAGTTGTAAATTGAATGGGATGGTCGAATACAAATTGCGAGTTTAGAGGAGGGGGGAGATCTTATACAGATTGCGAATTATTTGTCTATATTATAGTATAATTACCAGTCTCAGAAAAAGTTCGCAATATTGTGGCAAGTTTTTTTGCTACCATCGGCAATTTAATATTGACGAGCTCATAGTAATCGCGAAACCACTCAATAGATGGTGTCTGCGACAAAATCACGTTCCTTGCTTTTTTAGTTTGAAGTCAAGTTTACTACAAGTAGAGAATATGCAAGAATGGCCTCAACAGCATTTATGTATGTACTCTTGGTGAAGCTAACAAATCCCCAGGCTGACAACGAGAATGCAGGTCCACTGCTCATGTTCAAGAAAGTGACTGCTGTTTCCAGTTTTGAAAATCTTCCTGTTGCCAACAGCTGCTGCAAAACTTGGATGTTGCTCTGCTTTGCACAGTGATCGGATTCATTTACCATAATTGGCGCAAGCATGATCAGAGAGAAAGTTAGGAAGCCATGCACAGTTAAAAAGATTGAAATAAGTATTCGATCGTATATCGCATACAGCGGACTCAGAAACTTCAACAAAGATGACAAAAGAACTAGTGCGTTGCTGTTAAAGATAAAGATAACTGGAAAAGACATGGTAGCATCCAATTTCTGAAGGGCCAAAATGATGGAATTATATCTGCGATTGCAATCTTCCAGAAGTTCCGAAACAACGACAGTTGACACAAGTTTCAGATCACGTGATCTTTTCGTGTAACAGACAAGTATGTCATGCATGTGTTTGCAAAGGACAATGTAAACGGAAACAAAAATGCTCGGAAATGTATACATAAAGGCGTAATTTGCGGTGTGGCAGAGATAAAGTCCGAAGAATAGCGGTTTCCCTTGCAGATTTAGTATTCCAAATGATTTTAATTTTAAAATCTTCTCGTTGTTCTTGGGTTGGTATGGAATGAACATTACTATGCAGGAAAAAATCTGCACAAAAAGCACCCACGAAATGCATACGGTAATAAATCGTGTCGAAAGTACAACGTTAAACGATTTTCCTATTTTCAATGCTTCAAGAATTGCAGTTGTTACTTTTGATCGGTTTCTGACAAGAAAACACCACAAAGCGAATGTATTTATTTCTCTGAACATGACCGTAGCGAACGCTTTCGTGATGTGTTTGGCGTCAACATTTTGACGCCAAAAGAAAGGGACTTTAACTGCGAAGATGTATATCCATAAAACTATTGCAAGCATATTGACGATAAAAAGCACTCTATGTCTGAAAATGGAACTTTTTGTGCTGCCGATATCAATACCAAAAACTAAAAACAACCTCAGTATTATTCTAAGTGGTTTTATTAGATGAACATCCTCTTTATATTCAGAAGAAATGCCACTTATCTTTCGTCTTTTATTAAATACTCTTGAGATCATTGTTTTTAATAGAGGGAAAATTAATATCACACAATCGGATAACTTACAGGCGTTTTTATGACATCATACAAATGTAGTTGCTGGTACAATGTGGATAAATTAAATTTTCGCGTATCACCATGACATTATTTTCTGATGAGTCTCAAAATAATATCGATCAGTCTGTTGTTTTGAGAACTCGCGTGATTCGTAATATCTCAGTCCGTTCCTTTGTTGATTTTCTAAATAGGAAGATGTTAATCGTCTGAATAATTTTTATTTCACTACACTTAAAGAGTTTGACCTTCAACAGTTTTATTCTTTTTTCATTTTACCTTCTACATTTCTATTATAGTTGTTTGTTACCCCTTCTGCGGATTAATTCCTCATAGATTTCCCATGATAAAATTCTATTCATTATTTGGTTTTTATAGATATATTTCTTCCTTATACCACTTTATACTGTTATATTCCTTCTTTTTTTAAATTTATACCATTATACCTTTTTCCTATCTTTACTTTCTTTTACTTTATACTTCCTTTTATATATTTATTTTCATTCTATTCCTTATTGAACTTTATAAAGTTTTATCTTTTCTTTATTTCATCTTATACATGTATATTAATTATTTATATTTCTTCTTTATATCATATTATACATTTCTATTAATTCTTTATTCATAACCATATGCAATATATAAAACAAAATTATAGGCATTTAATAAATCTCATTGAGGATAAAAAAATTTGAAATTAATTAGTTTTCAAAATATCTTGCAAATATCTTGTGAAATATAACTATAACACTAAGTTTGATTACATGTCAGTTTATCTAAGATTAGCTTTGTTATAGAAAATTTTATCACTTAGTGGTTCAGCATATTTACTTAAATTAGACTGTACAATCAGTACTTGTATATTTCACAACAGTTGTAAATCATCAATGTTTCTATCTAAAAGCCGCATTTCCATTTTATTAAATTTAACTATTGGTTTCCTAACTATTTTAGTAGTTTCAAGTTTAATTTCTTTGGCAGTTAGATATTCATGTACTTTAAAAGTACATATTTTGAAAGTCACATAGTAAATTCTTTAATAAATTATTGTAATCTATATCGATTTTACAACATCTACAGAGTTCAACTTTATTGTTTCAAATTATCCTTTTTACATGAAAAAAAATAAATGTCAATTTCCTTAATGAATATTCCCAATTCCATAATCCCATATCAACATTTCTTGATATTATTAATTAATCAGTAAGATCTACTGCTTTTGGCTAACGAAATGTTTGGAAATATTAAGTAAGTAATAGCGAAATCACAACGTTCTTTCTTCATTGGCAGACTACAATTTATTTCCAATAGTTTAATAAGAGACCAATTTGTTTATGCACCGTAATTTTAATAACTTTAGATATTTGCAAGTAATTGTACAAAGTAGTATATAGGTTGTGTTCCTATATTTATCGTAATTAAAGTTACATTTCTAAAGAATACAAACAGATTTGAATATAAACAACAACAGATAAAATAAAATAAATTTGAATACAAACAGATATGACAAACTACAATTGAAACCTATGCTGCGTCAAAAACAAAGTTATCTCTTTCATTATATGCAGAGAATGATAGCTCAATGCTATAAAGCTCACTTCACGTGAACGCTGCATTCTTATCCTAAAGAGTTTTATATTAAGAAATTACTTATCCTTCACATTTATAAAAACTTCTGCAGTTTCTACCTTTATGGAATGAATAGACAGTATATCTAAATAAGATACAAATTGTTACTTTAAAGTTTCGTGTTAAATTTGTGCTAATATAAGGACATGTGCAGGCTCCTTGAAAGCAAGTTCTGAATCAAATTGCCACAATATTGCGAATTTCTAAGAAGACCAATAAATTAAGTCCGGCCAAGAAGCCGGCGTCACATTTCTTACAAATTGACAAAAGTTATACAAGGTTGCAACGTCTATGTTAATACTCGCAGAATCCGCCTATAGCAGCCGTTTGAGAACACTCTGCAAAATCGAGTTTTTTGTGAGTGCGAACTTGGCTTTTACAGCTGAAAGTAAATTTAAAGAAATATGAACATGACTGCGTGGAACATCTGCATATGCCAGTCATGAAAAAAGTTCGCAATATTGTGGGAAGTTTTCTTCATACCTTCGGCTATTTAATACTGATGAGCTTATAGTAATTGCGAAAGCTGTCAATGGATGCTGTTTGCAACGAAAACATGATTATTGCTTCTTTAGTTTGAATTCAAGTTTATTACGAGCAGGGAATATGTAAGAATGACTCCAATAGCATTTATGTACGTATTCTTGGTGAGAGTAAAAAAACCCCAAGCTGAAAGAGAGAAGGCGGAACCACCGCTCATGTTCAAAAAAGTGATTGCTACTTCCATTTTTGAACATCTTCCTGTTGCCAACATCTGCTGTAAAACTTGGATGTTGCTCTGCTTGGCGCAGTGATCGGATTCATTCACCATGGATGGTACAAGCATCATGAGGGAGAAAGCTAGGAAGCTATTTACAAATAAAAATATGCTAATTCCCAATCGGTCTATTATCTCATCCAGAGGACTCAGAAACATCAGCAAAGTAGACAAAATGACCAGTGCGTTGCTGTTAAGGATAAAGATAACAGGAAAAGACATGGTAGTTTCCAATTTCTGAAGGGCCAAAATGATAGAATTGTATCTGCGGTTGCAATCCTCAAATAAATCCAAATCAACGACAGATGATACAAGTTTGTGATTATGTGTTGTTTTCGTATAACAGTCAAGTATGTCATGCATGTGTTTGCAGAGGACTATGTAAACGGAAACAAAAATGCACGGAAAGGTATAAATAAATGCGTAAATCACAGTATACCAGAGATACAATCCAAAGACTAGTGTTCTACCTTGCAGATTCAGCATTCCGAATGATGCTCGGCTTAAAATCTTCTGTTTGCCCTTTGGTTCGTAGGGAATGAACATTACTATACAGGAACAAAACTGAACAAAAAGCACCCACGCAATACATACATTAATAAGTCGAATTGGTAGCACAACTTTAAACGATTTTCCTATTTTCAATGCTTCAAGAATTGCAGCCGTTACTTTTGTTTTGTGTCTGATAAGAACACACCACAAAGCGAATGAATTTATGTCTCTAAGTATGACGGAAGCGAACGCTTTCGTGATATATTTAGTGTCAACACCTTCACGCCAAAAGACGGGGAACTTAAGTATGAAGATGTACATCCAGCAAGCAATTACAAGCTTATTGATGATAGAAAGCACTCTGTATCCAAAAATAGAGTTTTTTGTGCTGCCGATATCAATGCCAAAAACTAATAACGTCCTCAATAGTCTTCTCAAAGGTTTTATTAGGTGATCAGTCTCTTTATATTTAGAAGAACTGTTACTTGTATTTCGTGTTTTACTAAATGCTCTTGAGATCATTGTTGCGAATAGAAGAAAACTAATATCACACTGTCAGATACTTCGGATGGGGTTATGGGGGTTTATTACATCATATAATGGTAGTGGTTAGAACAATGTAAATAAATTCAATTATCGGGATTCACAAGTTACATTTACCATTTTATGATGTGCTTCAAAATAATTTTGATTAATATGTTGCTTAGAGAGAACTGGCCAATTGTTTACTATCACAGAAAATTCCTTGTTGATTTTCGAAATATGAAGATGTCAATCTTCTGAAGAATTGTTATTTCACTAAATTTAAATTGTTTGACCTTCAACAACTCTGTTTATTCGTTTCACCTTCAATCAGTACTTCATTTTAACATCCTTAAAATCAACCCTTTTCTTCAGTGTATCAAACAGTTTTCATTAGTCAATTTTGTATATTTTGAATATTTCAAAACTATATATTTATTAGAATTAAAATAAAGTAATCTGCCATATCCATTGACTATATTCGGGGGTTTTGTAAATAGTTAGCTATTATCTTCTGTAAGGGCTCATTGAAACATTGTCCAATACTTGACGAATTTACAAGTATTTAATTTGCATCCAAAACTATAACAATTAACACACTTTACTTGCTGTATGTATTCAATTTTGCAATATACCTAACATTCCATTATTTTTCTAAATCTGTTCTATATAATGGACGGAAAACTTCTATTTCTAAAATATACACTTCCAATTACTGAAATCAATTACATATTATTTTGCTGGTAATTTGTCAGTTTATTAAATAAGTATGCTTCAATTAAAGCTTACACAAAATTATGTTTATATAATCTGTATGGACTTTAATCTTAATTGTTATATAAATGCTGCATCTTTAATACATCGAAAGTTCAACTTTCTTAAAATAAAAATTGCAAATCCAACTACATTGTAAGTTGCTTGTATAATGACACTGTAACGTGAATGCATAATTACGGCAGGATATGTATAACCCGGGAGCTCATTTTGCTACTCATAACCTCGGATAAGACGGGCGGCCTGGGCCTTCCACAAGGATATGTATGTCTAATTACATGGGAAACTGCATATCCAATTACTTTGAAAATAGCTGTAATGGAAATTGCAAGTCATAAACTAGAAGTTGTATGTCCAAGTACAGTAAAAGTAGTAAGTCCAAGTGCACTAGAATTAGCATGTCCAATTACACTAGAAGTAGAATGTCCAATTTTACTAGAAATAAGATGTCGAATTATACTAGAAGTAATATGTCCAATTAAACTAAACCTAGCAAGTCTAATTTTATTAGAAATAGGATGTCCAATTACACCAGAAGTGACTTACTTAACTTTGATGTTTAACGTTCAATTATATTTAAGTTTCAAGTCTAATTTCTTTAAATTTCAAGTCCAATTTCCTTCAATTTTAACTCCAACCACTTTGACAGTTGGAAGTGTAACTACTTTGAATGTTGTATGGCCAAGTCGTTCTTGAAAATTGCGTGTTCAACTGCTTTGAAAGTTTTTTTTTTTAGAAATTATTAATTTTTTATCTTGCAGCGAATAAACATGGTTTACAGAATTCCAAATCAATGTTTCCAATTGCTTTTTTCATATAAAAGGGCAAATATGCTATATACGCTGTTTTTGCCATATCGATTTTTAAATATTATTTATTCAACAGTAAACTTCAATTGTGTGATGCTTTTAGCTGATGAAAGTTGTTGTACGTTAAGTGCGTGATAGTGAACATATTACCTTTCTCCTTCTTCATTTGCAAAAAGCAATCTTTCTCTTCAATAATTTTTTCAGAGAGAATTTTATGTTTGCCCAGTAATTTTAATGTCTTTAAATATCTGGTACAGCCTGTGTAAAGGTAATAAATATTAAGTTTGTGTTTCTATACTAAGTTTATGGTAATTGAATTGATACTTCAAAATATTACAAAATGTTTTGAAGGATTTGAAAACGTTATTGCAAATTTCAGGAACGCCCCCAATTGACGGACTCTGTAACGGGCAGGCTGAGCTTAATCTTCTGGATGTCGATTATGATTGACTTTGTAGGTAAAATTGTGGCAGATAGTAAGTTTTCTTGATACCATTGTAGATATCGAATATTTTTTATTGACGAATACATACTAAGTAGGGCACCATTTCTTTGATGTTATTATCTGCAAATTAAAGAAAATTAAAAAAAAAAATTCAAAGGTTTATTAATAAAGCATAAAACAATCTCTAGCTGTATTTACAAATGTATGCATATTCTGAAGTGTGTTTGAACATTTATTCATACGACATATTTTCTCTGGGTCACAAATAAAATTGAGTAAGGGGGAGACTATTACATTATGTCTTCTTTTAAAAATTACTATTTGCTTTTTGAATAGTTTAAATTATTGTGAAATGATCTCTATATAAATCTCTGTAGATTGAAATTGTTGTTCAAACAAAACAAAGTGTGACCCCTGCTTGCAAAAAGTATTCGAATAATTCATTGAATGACTGCTCAAAGCATATAATGAATGCTTAAAGCATAGAATGAATTCTCCAAGCATAGAATGACTTCTCAAAGTCATTAAATGACACTATTTTTAGAATTTAATCACAAGACTATCTTTCCGATTGTCGTTGTATTCTCAGAAATCAAAATTCAGTTCGAAAATCTGTGCAACTAAAGCTTTATTTAAATCAGCACAAATTGTTAACAGAACAAATACACTTGCACTATCTGCTATCTGAAACAGTCACAAAACAACTTTCACATACTATGAAACATCAGTCAAATGCTTAAAATATTCACGATTAATGAAATTTAGAAAATTCTTGCTTAATCTTCCTTTCTTAAACTCGGGAAACTGCCAAGTTAGCAACATCTCGTCAAAATGTTCATTACGGTCAATTGACCCGGACTTTCCTGTAAAGACATCTAGTAACTATGAAAGCTGTTTTCCAGCTAGGAGACATAATAAGAGACAAAGAGAGATTTAATGCAATTGCAATAATATAGTGTAAAGAAATACAAAATGAGTAACAAGAAAAAATATTACAGCAATATACATTCTCAAAGTCCGAGTTCAAAATATGCTGTTACATAGTTGAAGACCCAGACCGTCCGACCCATTCAAAGACTTGAGATGACTGCTATATAGTGATATAACTTATTCTAGAAACTTATCTATTGTATCGAAAAGCGCTTGGGTAAAGAATAGCCGTTGACGAGAAATTAAGGGTGCATCGTAGTTTAGAAAGATTTCAGTTCTAGGTCATTTGAAATAAAATATCCTGTACTCTCAACGGGCCAGTTGATGATTTTGTAATAGGCACTTTCAATTATAGATCTTCTAATTTATGGTTTATAAATTTGCATGTCAAGTTACGTGATTTTTTAGAAATTGTTACATAAATGAATTTTTAGAAATTATCTTTAATAACTCGAATGCCAAATCTTTATATATAAGAATTGCCAGTTATACATCCAATTACACTGGAAACTGTATGTTCAATTACTGTGTAAGTTTTATGTATGTCTGCAATGGAAATTTCTTGACCAGTTACACTGGAAGTCAATTACAAATTCAGTTACACTTCAAAGTCCATTACACTAAAAGTAGCAATTTCGATAGGAATTGTATGTCCAACTTCATTAGAAATAGCATGTTTAATTACTGTGAAATAACCCGTCCTATCATTAATTCCAAATTATATTATCCAATATCAAAATTTCTTAAGATTATTATTAAATCAATAAGCTCTACTTCTTTTGGCAAATGAAATGTTTCTAAATATTAAGTAAGTCATAGCCAAAAATATAATCTTTTTTCCTTTATTAGCAAACTGCAATTTTTTTCAATACTGTATTCAGATTCCATCTTATATATGCACAGTAATTTTAATATCTTTAGATATTTTCAAATACCTGTACGAAGTAATAGACATTCAAGCTCTGTATTTTTCGTAATTAAAGTTACATTTCTGAGGAATGCAAACAGCGTTAAAGAATTTGGAAATACATTTCAAGATTTGGCAACGCCCTATATCGTCGGATTCATTGATTAAAAACTTGGCCATTTAAACCAGGAACAGCCAGAGCTTAATATTCTGGAAAATTTTTGTACCGACTCTGTGTATGACATGCTGAGATTCTTAAAATTATGTTACATACCATGAGTTCTGGCTGCCAGAGCAATTATCGGATATAGAGCTCTCCACATCACTTGACCTCGGCGCCAACTATATAAAAAGCAATAAACGTAGCAATATTGTCTTCTCGACGATATGGATCATTTTTTATCTCTCTTGTCTGCCTCCAAATTGCAAATTATTTGAAGTTGCAAATTGAATGGCATGGTCGAATACATGTTGAGAGATTGGAAGAGGGGGGGGGGGAGATCTTATACAGATTGCGAATTATTTGGGGGTTGTATACAAATTACTAATTGTTTGCGGGTCGTTGAGGCAGTTGTATATAAATATATTACAACTTTAGCACATCTTTTGATGAACTTTTGTTTCTATCCTACTATACAAAAGGCAAGACTTACGACTACATGGATCACTTTCAACCATAAACAAACATATGTTTCACGTGAGATAAACTTGACTCTCTATCGTCTTATGCTCTCTCGTTACCTTATTCAATCCCTTTCACACGCTTATACAAAGAAGAATAATTCACGGCGTCTTTTTCCTCTCATCTCCGATGTATTGTTGTTTCTTGCCTCTCGCTCTCTTCAAACCTTCAAGCGCGCTATCGCTGAGTCAGTCAAAGGCGAACGTTTACTGTCCCTCGAAAATTTTACTGTTCCAAATATCGCCTATGCCGCTTCAAAAAAGAAGAATTTACAGCTTTCATTATATGAAGAGAATTGAGCTAAATGTCGGAAAGCTTTTCTATAGAGCTCGATGCATTCTTATCCTCACAGGTTTTACATCTAGTAAAATAGAAAATTGTCTTATTCTTTTCTTGGGTTAAAGTTAACATAAGGTTTAAACGATATATTGGTGTGGGGAAATAACCAACACTTTCCTGAGAGAAATAGTATAACCTCCACATTTAATAAAGCTTCTGCTGTTTCTATTCGTATGGAATGAATCGACGATATTTCTGAATAAGATACAAATTGTTAAATTGAACTTGCGACTTAAATTTGTGCTAATATGCAGAAATTTGTCAGGTTCATTGAAATCAAGTTATTAATCAAGTCGCCACAATTTTGCAAGCTTCTACGGAAACATTAAAATGTAGTCGTACCAAGTAGCCGGCGTCATATTTCTTTAAAATTGGCCAAAATTATACATAGTTCCAACGGCCATGTTAATGCTTGCAGAACAAGCCTATAGAAGGCGATTGAAAACACTCACTGAAGTCGACTTTTGTGAGTATGAATTTGACTTTTCCTGCAGTCTAAGCTCAATTTTGAAGAAATTTAAATTTGACTCCGTGGTACGATTGCATACGCCAGTCTCGGAAAAAGTTCACAATATTGTGGCAAGTTTTTTTTGTTGCCACCATCGGCTATTTAATACTGACGAACTCATAGTAAGCGCGAAACCCGTCATTGGATGCTCTCTACGACGAAATCAATGTCGTTCCGTTTTTAGTTTGAAGTCAAGTTTACTACAAGTAGGGAATATGTAAGAATGACTCCAACAGCATTTATGTATGTACTCCTAGTGAAACTAAAAAATCCCCAGGCTGACAACGAGAATGCAGATCCACTGCTCATGTTCAAGAAAGTGACTGCTGTTTCCAATTTTGAAAATCTTCCTGTTGCTAACAGTTGCTGCAAAACTTGGATGTTGCTCTGCTTTGCCCAGAGATCGGATTCATTTACCATGGATGGCGCAAGCATGATCAGAGAAAAAGTTAGGAAACCATGCACAGCTAAAAAGATGGAAATAGATATTCTTTCGTAGATCGCATCTAGCGGACTCATAAACTTCAACAAAGATGACAAAAGGATTAGTGCGTTACTATTAAAGATAAAGATAACTGGTAAAGACATGGTAGCATCCAATTTCTGAAGGACCAAAATGATAGAATTATATCTGCGGTTGCAATCTTCCAGAAGTTCCGAAACAACAAGAGTTGACACAAGTTTCAGATCATGTGTTCTTTTTGTGTAACAGACAAGTATGTCATGCATGTGTTTGCAAAGGACAATGTAAACGGAAACGAAAATGCACGGAAATGTATACACAAAGGCGTAATTTACGGTGTGCCAGAGATAAAGTCCGAAGAATAGCGTTTTACCTTCCAGATTTAGTATTCCAAATGATACTAATTTTAACATCTTCTCGCTGTTCTTTGGTTGGTATGGAATGAACATTACTATGCAGGAAGAAATCTGCACAAAAAGCATCCACGAAATGCATACGGTAATAAGTCGTGTCGGTAGTACAACTTTAAACGATTTTCCTATTTTCAATGCTTCAAGAATTGCAGTTGTTACTTTTGATCGGTTTCTGACAAGAAAACACCACAAAGCGAATGTATTTATTTCTCTGAACATGACCGTAGCGAACGCTTTCGTGATGTGTTTGGCGTCAACATTTTGACGCCAAAAGAAAGGGACTTTAACTGTGAAGATGTATATCCATAAAACCATTGCAATCTTATTGACGATAAAAAGTACTCTAAGTCTGAAAATGGAGCTTTTGGTGTTGCCGATATCAATACCAAAAACTAAAAACAGCCTCAGTATTATTTTAAGTGGTTTTATTAGATCAACATCCTCTTTATATTCTGAAGAAATGCCACTTATCTTTCGTCTTTTATTAAATACTCGTGAGATCATTGTTTTGAATAGAGAGAAAATTAATATCACACAATCGGATAACTCGCAGTTGCTTCTATGACATCATACAAATGTAGTTGTCGGTACAATGCAGATAAATTAAATTTTTAGCGTATCACCATGACATTATTTTCTGATGAATCTCAAAACAATATCGATCAGTCTGTTGTTTTGCGAACTCGCATGATTCGTAATATCTCAGCCCGTTCCTTTGTTGGTTTTCTAAATGAAGATGTTAATTGTCTGAAGAATTTTTATTTCACTACACTGAAAGAGTTTGACCTTCAACAGTTCTATTATTTTTTCATTTCACCTTCTACAGTTCTATTATTTTTTCATTTCACCTTCTACAGTTCTATTATTGTTGTTTGTTACCCCTTCTGCAGATTAATTCCTCAGTGATTTTCAATGATAAAATTCTATTCATTATTTGGTTTTTATAGACTTATTTCTTCCTTATTCCACTTTATACTGTTATATTCCTTCTTAGTTTAAATTTGTACTATTATACCTTTATCCTATTTTTGCTTTCTTTTACTTTATACTTCCTTTTATATATTTATTTTCATTTAAAATAGTACTGTTTCATTTTCTCTATTTCTACTTTATATCGCAGTTCTATTCCTTCTTTATTGCACTTCATGCAGTACTAATACTTTTTATATCTATTTATTCAGCTCTAATTCTTTTTATTTCACTTTATACAGTTCTAATCCTTTTTCACTTTATATACTTATTTCCTTTTTTATTGCAGCTTATATTGAATTACTATTTATATCATTGTATACAATTTTCTCTCCTTTATTTAATAATTTTATACAATTCTATTCCTTCTTTATTTCCCCTTATTTTATATTCATTCTTTATTTTTCTTCATATAATCCTAGTCTTTATTTATTTATCTAACCATATATAGCTCTATGTCATTTTTATTTCACCTTATATAGATTCATTCATTCTTTATTTCACCTTTAACAGTTCTAATACATTATTTTCTCTTATATAAATATATCCCGTCATTTTTTTTACCATATCTAGTTCTATTCCTTATTTAACTTTATACAGTTTTATCTTTTCTTTATTTCATCTTATACATGTATATTAATTATTTATATTTCTTCTTTATATCATATTTTACATTTCTATTAATTATTTATCCATAACCATATACAGTTCTATTATTTCTTTAAAACTTCATATAGTTCTATTAGTTCTTTATGTAGATTTCTATTCCTTCTTTATTCCTCACCTTATACAGTTCTGTTAATATAATGCAATATATAAAACAAAATTAGAGGCATTTAATAAATCTCATTGAGGGTAAAATTATATGAAATTAATTAGTTTTCAAAATATCTTGTAAATAGCTTGTGAAATATAACACTAAGTTTGATTAAAGCTCAGTTTATCCAATCTTTGTTACAGAAAATTATATCTCTTAGTGGTTCAGCGTATTTACTTAAATTAGACTGTGCAATTAGTACTTGTATATTTCACCACAGTTGCAAATCATCAGTGTTTCTATTTAAAATCCGTATTTCCATTTTACAAAACTTAACTATTGGTTTCCTAACTACTTTTGTTGTTTCAACCTTAATTTTTTTGGCAGTTTAATATTCATATCCTTTAAAAGTACATATTTTGAAATTCACATGCTAAATTCTTTATTAAATTATTGTATTCTATATCGATTTTACAACATCTACAGAGTTCAACTTTATTGTTTCAAACTATCCTTTTCGTATGAAAACAATAAATGTCAATTTCCTTAATGAATATTCCCAATTCCTTAATCCCATATCAACATTTCTTAATATTATTAATTAATCAGAAAGATCTGCTTTTAGCTAACGGAATGTTTGGGAATATTAAGTAAGTAATAGAGAAGTCACAACGTTCTTTCTTCATTGGCAGACTGCAATTTATTTTCAATAGTTTAATCAGAGACCAATTTCTTTATGCACAGTAATTTTAATAACTTTAGATATTTGCAAGTAATTGTACGTAGTATATAGGTTGTGTTTCTATATTTATCGTAATTAAAGTTACATTTCTAGAGAATAACAATTCAGGAAAGATAACAATTCAATATTATATTACATTTGAGTTGATCACCCCACTCTTTCCCCCTAGTACTTCTTCCTTCAGAGCAAGTTCATGATCCTCTGCTCCTGAAAGACTGAAAAGTATAAAATATAAAGATATAAAAAATATATATATAAAGTAAAAAAAAATAACGTAAGCTAAAGTAAAAAAAGAACGTACATCATCTGCTTGTAAAAGACTGAAAAGTATAAAATAAAGAAATAGTAAAAAAAACTTTTATTTTAAAATGTACTAAAAAGGAGATAACATTTTCAGAACCCAAAATATTTTTAATATGCACATGACTAAAATTAAAAGCGTGGGCTCTTTTTATCCTCTCCCTTAACTACTAAAATCCTAACTTATAGATCATCGTTGATTTCCAATAATCTTAGAAGTTTGGAAATTTACTATAAATGAATTATTTGTCATAGTAATGAATATTCCATGATAAGTCTCCAAAAAAATGCACAACTGTACTTGAGATAGACGTACAGATAAAATATTAAGCAGAATATTCGAAACAATGTGCAAATGCAACGTGCAATTTTGCAAAGAAGGTTGTTGCTACAATATATTATAACATATGCCTACTAATCATTTCCCCTTTTACATAACATTACAGCAATTTTTTTCACTTTTACAAAAAAAGTTAGAAAAAATATTTTCGATAGCATATAAAAAATCATTACTAAAATTTAATTAAAATGAGATCCCACACTTTTATTTTTGATCTTATGTGTATGGAAAATGTTTGGATACAGCAGAAATATTTTCTTTTTCAAGTGCTTCATTTTTTTATTTTCTATGAATTTTCAAACAAACCCAAGCAATGTCAAATTTTAGATTTCGTTAAAGAAGTACTATAATTTTCTTCCGTTCTCAATCGCTATGCAATGGACTGGGGAGAAGATTTATGCGCATGCGTGGGGATTTAGATTGAAATGGGGGAAAACAGGTGTATTGGAAATGGAATGGTTTTATCTGTAAAAGTATATTGCGTGCGCTAATTTAGAACCCGTGCAAAGTCGGGTAATTCGTTCTTGTTTTCAAATAAAAATGGAATAGAATTTTATAAATATGTTTTTCCTTTCCGTTACTAGGTGGCGACACTGTAAGTTTTTATTATTTTGCTTTTGTAGACGCACACTGCGCAGGAGATTTGCTCCGAGTTCTACTCTCTTTGATTGCTGTGCTCACTTAACACGATTGCTAAAGATGGACTAAAGTTTCTCAGGTATTTTTGTATTTCTTGTGACTTAAGTTCTAATGTTTTTAAAATTTTTATATACACTTAATCTTCTCATACATACATAGTTTACATTAAGTTCATTTGCTATAATAATATCATAATACAAAAATGCACATGTTTGTGATGTTTTGATTTTAAGTTAATCACTTAAATATTTGCTCAAAATATCCAAAATAATTTATTTTTTCAAGTTTTCGAAAGGTCTATCACGTCAAAGCATTTGAGACTGATTTTTGTTGATATATGCAGTTTTAATATTTATACGTATATCGTAATTCAACATGATGTTTCTACATATGATATAATACTACCGGAAATTGTTCCTTGTTTCGAAAAGGAAAACATCTTTAATTCTGAACAATACATGTTCTAATCATGAAAATTAAAATTAAAGTTATTCAGTTCCAAATTTCTATATAATGTATCTACACGTAAAATATAGGGATCATCAACTTGTAAAGTTGAAAAAGATTAAACATTTTCACTTTTTTTTACGCTTATATCAAGTGATCGACTTGTAAAATTGAAAAGGTTGAAAATTTTCACTTTTTTGGACGCTTGTGTCAAGTGATCACCTTGTAAAATTGAAAAGGATTGAAAATTTTCACGTTTTTGAACGCTTATATTAAGTGATCGACTAAGTTGAAAAGGATTGAAAATGTATAGACTTGCTATTTGATCATAACTTAAGATTTGTTTCAATTATATATCTCATATCCTACTAAAATAAGCTATATAATACTTTAGTAAGCTATAGTAAACTGTAAGCCCGTTATTATCTGTTGGTAAGCTAAACAAATGACTCAAAACATCGAATAAACATTAAATTGCATTGAGAGTTTTATTTTACAAGACATTATTCACGCAAAACCTTTTCAACTCCATCGGACAGAAACCACCGCTGATATTTTCAATCACTTCGTTAATACCATATTTATAAACTTAACCAAAATGTGTCTACTATAGCACGATTCTAGCACGGAAAGAGCCATAACTTTGTAGCTTACTATAATGGGCACGCAGTACTTTTAAACGCATTTTCTTAATTTTTGCTCTTCTAGAGACATTTCCCGAAAGATTCTCTAGTCAAACAAGCACTGGCATAATTTCAAAAATCTGATGTGGGCAACACATCACTTTCCCTACAGACTCCAATTCATTTTCTTTTTATTTCTTTAATAAATGATTGTGCAATTAAACTGAGTTTCATTGCACAAAATAACGCTTAATTATTTGAAACTACATTGAATTTGCGCTTTTAATTCAATTTTCGTTTTCATTTGGCAAGCAGACGTATTTTCAAAGGCGGCATAACAAGACCGCGAAAATCTCAAATATCTTGAACGGTTAGTCTTAGATTGTGGGATTTATCTTATTCTTTTCACCCTCAAAAATTACATATAAAACAAGCATTTTATTGATGCATTTGAGCATACGTAGTCTTTCATTTTTGATTTTGACGATTTTTGAGGGCCATTTTGCTAAAGGCGGGTTTTTTTTTTATCCCGAATCGTACCAGTAATTAATCAGTCACCACAAGTGACGTACTTAATAACGTTTTTTGATATTTGGTCAAATCGTTTTTGAGTTAGAGTGGATACATACGTTGCAAACACAGACACACAGAAGTCAGGCTAAAAATAGATGTTTCGTGTTCTAGAAGTACCAAAACGTGTAGATCCGTCGAAAACTGGAATTGCGATTTTGGACAATATCCCAATACTTTCCCTATACAGTACCATATACTGCAGGGAAAGTAAAAATGTTCAAAATACGTTCTCAATTTCTTCAACCCTGCTTTTATTTGAGATCGCGAATAAATTTTTGTAAAATAATACGTACTTCATACATGAGTATTAAACGTACTAAGCAATGTAATGCAAATAAATATATTTTTTATGTACTTTCTCCATTTCATCTTTAGATACTTTCTACATCTTATACCATCTCGTCTACACCTAATATCATGACTAAAGTTAGGGAATAAAATCTGCGTTTACTTTGGAATTGTAGAATCACAAAGCAATGGTATTGAAGTTGTTCAACTGTTCACATTTATAACACATTCACATTTATATTTGTGATCAGAGTTCTAAAACTCACTACTATGAAATACTGATATTTGCTGCCACTAAAATTGAAATTTAGATTAGAGTAATTTAATAATGAATATTAAAATGTTTAAGTACGTTATGTATCACTTGGGAAAACATTAACAGTCATGCTGGCAAAACAACTGAAATGTTTCCAAAATTTGAATCGCGATCCTGTTGCAGATATATATATATTACAGATCCCTTCAGAATTCTTTAGGCATTCGTCAGCGTGGACTAGTCCATACCTGCTGTGACATCAAGAAAACTCGCTATGTGCCACAATTTTAAGAACCTCTATAGAGATTAATATGTAAAATAAACTTTAGGCAAAGGATAAAGAAAACTTGAGCAATGTATGTAAGCACAAATATAAATTCTGTGCTGCTTTATTGTGTTATTTATGCTTGTGTACATAGCTAAAGTTGTTCTTACTCTATAGAGATTTATCATATCAGTCAGCTTTAGGTTTTTTTTTCTAAATAAACATCTCAGACGCACTAGATTGCAACGACCAAACTCATACTCATGTCATAGATGGTGTTATCTGTTAAGTATACGTTAACCTAACTTTGAAACGTCCACCTTCACCATAGGCAGATTCTGTAGGTAGGAACTGGTATGTAGCCTTATCATATCGTCTGAGCTTAGTCTTTTTTAAAGAAATTGAAGTCTGTTATACAACTAAATTTTTCGGTCTTCATAGAGATTTGCAAAATTATAGCAAGTAACAAGTTTTCCTGCCATTATAGACTATTTTATGATGACGAACGCATAAGCCCGAAACCGGTCCCTAGATACTGTTATCATAAGTGAAAACACTGTCACACCTAACATTCAGTTCTTAACTCAAAACGTTAAGCAAGAGACTTCCCAGATGTGTCCCACAGACCGTCGCAACAACATACTGAAATTTAATTTTGATAAAGTCATTTTTACGGCAGTTATCGTGCGAACGGGCAGACAAAATCAACAAAGTCATAAACACTTTTCAACTATGGAAAGTGTTAAAAAGTTGTTATTTCTTTTATGGGAATTGAGTTTAATGAATTAATAAATTATTTTTCTAAATATCAATGAGAATACATTTTTAAATCAGGAGCAACGTCGAGTATGCCTGCTAGTATTAATTGTACTCTAACCGTGGAAGTTCAAGTGAACCATAAGGTTTAAGTTGCTTTATATTAATCAGTATTCGCTGCACTTCACAATTTGCCAAATATGCCTAATTATAAATTATCACAATTCTTTACTATTGGGTAGTCTGAAAACTACTTTCGGATTTTCGATAAGGTAGTTAGTTCTAATAGCGCGCAGACAATTTCAATGTTTTATGAAAAATTTTTTGAGAATTCATTGTAACAACTGACAGATGACAACTGGCAACTGATTGATTGTAACAACAGCGTGCATTTTAAATAAAACTTATCAAAATCGCGGAATGTTTACATAAGCATTTTACGCTAAAGGATGGAAAGCAAAAATCAACATTTTCGTCACATTTTATTTTCTTATTTCCGCAAAGGTAAAGGAACTGCAGATGCACATAAAGAGATTTGTGTTGTGTATGGTAATGATGATGCACGAACAGAACGCACATGCCAGAATTGGTTTGCAAAATGTCGTTCTGTTGACCTTTTCAGTTCATAATGCACCACGTTCTGGTAGATCAACTGAGATTGATTGAAGACAAACTTAAAGCAGTGATTGAAGCCGATCGACACATAACTGTACATACGTGAGCTTGCTAAGAGTCTAAATTCATTCAAAACAACCACTGATGACCATTCGAAAGAGCTTAATTACGAAAAAAAGCTTGATGTTTGGATCTCACATGAAATTAATGGGATTCGTTTAACACAACGTATCAACATGTGTGATTTTTGCTTTCGAAACATAGCCAAAATGATCTGTTTTTGAAACGATTGATAACTGGTAATGATAAATGGATTATTTACAATAACACTGAAGGCAAAATATCACTGTCTAAGTGTGGTAAGCCAGCTCAAACATCAAAAGCTGATATTCACACAAAAAAAAAAGTTTCCAGACAAATCAATATATATATCTTAACACGTTTCTCTAAGCATTAAGTACTATAATATTTACAACTGTTAATACATAACTGTGAGGTTATTAATATAAATATTTACAACTGTTAATGCTTAATGGTGAGGTTATTGTCACTTTGTATCCTAGTAAGTATTAATTTGCTTGGTACATGTACGTAATTAGCATTTTAATGTAAAAATAGTTGTGGAAAACACACGATTTTCTCCCCGAATGATCAGTCAGTTTCTGTTTGCTTCATCTAGAGTAAAATTTGGTTTAATTATACAAAATAACAAGATTACTTAATTGAAATGATATACAATTTGCAGTTTTAAATTTTTTTCTTTATTTTTTCATTTGGCAACTTAACATTTCAGAAACGTCGCCAGCTCCTCAAAATTCTAAAACATAAATAAATTGAAATATCTCAAAAATGGTGCAATCTAGAGTAATGGGGTTGGTTTCATTCGGTTTGCTTTAAAAATTACGTATCCTACAAGCATTCTATTAATACATTTCGGCATATTTGGTATTTTATTTCGGATTTTGACGATTTGTGTGGGCCTTTTCGCAAAAAAAGGCTGGTTCGATTTTTTAGAATCATACCAAAATGTAAGCAACAGTAGGAAAACCCATAAGTGACGTACGTATCAAAATTTTATGAAATTTTGTCGAATAGTTTTCGTGCTAGATTCAATACGTACATTTCACGCTCACGCACACATACACACGTCACGTTAAAAATGGTCGATTCGTATTTTAAATGGCCCGGAATGTGCAGATCCGTCAAAAACTACAATTCTGATTTTTGATCCATTTGAAATACATTTCTTATATTGTACGAATAATAATATAGTTCCTTTGTTTTTTTATTTTGTGCCTGTATGCACATAAATTCTGATTGTATTAATATACACTTGATATTGTATTAATATACAGTTGATATTGTAAATATACAGTTGCTAATTATATTAATATACAGTTGATAATTGCATTAATATACAGTTGATAATTGTATTAATATACAGTTGACATTGTATTGATTGACAATTAATATTGTATTAATACATTGTGAAAAAATGTCTATTATATATTTTTATCAAATGGCCAGGCTATTATAATTTGTGCTTGCAGTAAAGTTAAATGTTTACAGAATATAAATGGTGTATAGTTTTTATAGCGCAATTTTGTTCCAAAAATGACAACTCAGAAAGAAATTTGTTTCGAAATTGTGAACAATTTTAACAAGTAATCGTTCAACATTAATCGCTAACATCGTAAGATCGTTAACAATTAAAATTAACAATAACAAACATTATCGACCACTAATTTATATCTGCGTTAGAAGAAAACTTTTAGATACATTATCAAATTGTCACTTTTGTCAACTTTTTTTTATATTCTTTACAAAAACCTTCGAAATTGAGTTGGCAATATTCGTTAGCAGTGACATCTCCATTTTGAGTTGCGATATTTTTAATATTTCATTCGTACGCAAAATGACATCTCCATTTGAGATGATGTTTGAAATTTTTTTGTTTTCCCACAAAAGTAGACTTATTTTCATATTGTAACACTTTCCACTAAATAGAGTCGCTTATGTCTGTCATTTTCGATCTCTTTGTGGAAATCTTTATAGCAGCAGGTGTACAGGTCAGCAGGCAGTGGCGTCAGTACGAAGATAATTTTTTTTTTAACATTTTCACTGATTGATAGAAACTGATTGGTTGACATTTATCCAACATAACAATATTCATAACTCGAAAATTGATTATTCTAGCTATTTTTACTTCCCTGACTACACTATGTAATGTATTGGGTAAGTATTGTAATAGAATTGAAAATTCGAATTTGAGAAAGAGCTCGTTTTAAGCATCTCTAAACTTTATACGAACGTTTTTGAGGTGATGTGTGTGTATGTTAGTGGGACTAAGACGGTGTGTGTATGATTGTGTGTGTGGCCAAGAGTCTGTAAACGCGATATCTCACAAACAATTATTATTCTCACAAGCATTTTGAAAACAATTTAATACGATTTTTAAAATCGGTGAATACTGTAACCCTACTAATTTTAAAAGCAATCGAACGTTCAGAAAACGTCTTCCAACTAATTTTTTGAATGAATTTTAGAAAACAAAAACCATTAAAAAAAATCAATACTGTTAAATAAATTATCATAAATGTATACATAATTTTTCATGAGGATTTTGCACGCAGGTCAGAATACTTCGCTCTCGATTCATAAGTTGACAAAAGCGCCCAATTTCAATGTACGTGATGTTAATTCAGTGCCAAAGGCATTGTGGCGTGGACCTTGCAGACAACTATTTTAATGTAAAAGAAGTAATGTTTTTGAATTTAGTATGTACGGAAATAAGTTGGCAGATTTTTTTTAAGCATGGGTGTGATATTAGAGGTAACAACCTGAACAATTTATAAAATAGAACAAAGATGATAATTGTGATATTTTACACACAAAATAAAAACTCATTCCGAAATGTCAAATTTCAGCTCAATATAATATACTCGGTGATCAAATGGAGTTACAGTGCTGAATGTTGTTTTCAAAAGCAATCGGTATTCTTTATTCTTTCAATGTCGCTTGTTCGTAAGTCTATTTTGATATCTCTGGAACAAATTGAGCAAATCTAATAAAATGTCGTGCAAATATATATCAGTCGATGAAAATTATAAACTTAATGATTCTTGGTGTTAAAGAGCAAGGGGAATGGCCAACAGAAATAATTCCTTCATATTTATTTATTTATTTTTAAATACATCGAAATATACATTTGTTTGGTAATATTTTTTTATTTCGCCAAATCCGAAAATGCAAAGTCACCATGTACCACAATTCTACAGTTTGACAATAATATGGGTCTCATTTTTGCCATCTTCTATTATCTTATGTTTTCTATTATCTTATATTTCTAATAATTTTTTATCTACTGATTTTGGACTTTCTGTTAATTAAAAAAAAGTTGTTTTACAGTGCAAAAGGGCAAATGTTAAGGGGCAAATGTTTTAGAGTGCGTGTATAAATGGAATTGAATGTGTTCATCACATTAGTACAACTGAAATCAGTCCGTAACGTTGTAAACCTTATCAAAGTTTGTTGATTTGCATAGTCCGTATTCAAAGATTCCGCACTGAATAACTGGATTCATTGATCGGCGTTCAAATTCAGTCAACTGAAATGAATGTGCTCAAACTTCGCTGTAGGTCATGACTGGATTGTTGCAGCTCATCTCTGGATTTTATCCCTAAAAAGTGTGTTATTCACATAACGTACACTGTAAAACACTTGCAAGCATAAGCATATTACTGAAAGTTTCAAGAGAGACTCAAATGCCCGTAACAGGGAGTAAGGTTCCTTATACTTATAATTATAAATATATATATATATATATATATATATATATAAATATATACTATATATTATGTATATATATATATATATATATATATATATATATATATATATATATATATATATATATATATATATATGAATATAACGCTTCGGCAGACGATAATTACTGCATATTTCAGAAATGAAGCTGGGATTTTCATGAACGCCTGTTATTGTGTTTTTTTTTTTAGTTTGCCGAAATGATCAACAGAGTAGCTGAAAAAAATCTGATGTGGGCAGCACATGATTTTTTCTGCAGACTTATAACCACGTTCACTTTATTTTAATTAAATTTAATTCACTTTTAATTCAATTTTCGTTCCCATTTGGTAACTGAACTTATTTTCAAAGGTGGAGTAGAGTAAATACGAAAAAACTAAAATAACTCGAGAACGGCTAGTCCTTGTGTAATGGAGTTGGTCTTATTCTTTTCTGCGTTGAAAATTACGTATGAAACAATCATTTAATGGATATATTTGAGCATACGTAGTTTTTATTTTAGATTTTGACGATTTTTGCGAGCTATTTTGGAAAAAAAGGCAGGTTAGTTTTCGGAATCGTACCAAAATCTAATCAGCACCAGGGTGATTCACAAGCGACTTATCTACAGATTTTGTGAAATTCGATCCATTAGTTTTTCAGCTAGAATAGATATAGGCCTTTGCGGGCCATTTCGCAAAAAAAAGGCGGATTTTTGTATCCCGAATCGTACCCAAAACAAATCAGCACCAGATTCGCCCACAAGTGACTTACCTACCAAATTCTGTGAAATTCGATCAGAAAGGTTTTTAGTTAGAGTGAATACAAAATCTGCACAGACACACACGTCACGCTAAAAATAGTTTTTTCGTATTCTAGAGGTCTCTAAACGCTTAGATCCGTCGAAAACTCGAGTTGCGATTTTCAGCATGATTTCAATACTTTCCCTATACATTACCATATATTGCAAGGAAAGTAAAAAATGAGCAAAGGTTGTAGAATGTTTCACAGAATGTATATTAAACTCCACGCTCGATGTTAAGATGATTTAAATATGTAACATACATTTAGTCTTTCTTACAGCTTTCATTTCTGTGTGATTTCACTAGTTCGTTTTTTTTTTTGCTTATGGTCATGAGTTTAGTCGTTCATTTTCACATGCCTTGACTTTCTATGTCGTTGTCACCAATATAGAGGAAATAGTTGTACCATATGAGGGTGTTTGGAGGCACCAGGTTCGCGATCCATCCTTCTATTTATACGGAGGGAAAAGAAATGACCTCTGCATTCAGACTACATGGAACTACAACACGAACTTTGGATTGAACATATTCTATCTTTCTTTCCCAAAATGTAACCCACACTTCGTCTATTTATATGGAGAGAAAAGAAAGAGCCTCAGTATTCCGACTTTTTTACAAATTTGTTGGGGTGCTTAAGAACTTCCCTGGGAACCATGCATATTTATAAGATTTTACAAAAAAATCATTCCATCACTTTTTTACACAATATTCCATTCCTTTGTTACACAATATTTCGATTTCTCTCAGCTTATCTCACTAGAACGACTTGTGGTAATCAAAGAATCGAACTTTTGAAATCAAAAATCCAACTATCACACACAGGAAGCCTAGGGGGCCAACGGCCGTACCGAGCTGAAAACACCGGTTCTCTTTAGATCACCGAAGTGAAGCAGCATCGGGCGCGGTTAGTACTTGGTGGGTGACCACCTCGGAACGCCGCGTGCTGTTGGCCATCTCGGGTGCGGTATCCCCGTGGTTTGCGCGCTAGATTTGCACGCTGCCACAAATGCCGCCGTGTTCATGCGGAGTACGATCACGTTAAACATGTGGGTCCGTAAGTCCTTTCGAGAGGTTGGTGGATGCCTCCCCCACTGGGTTCCGGTCTAAATTGGGTGGCACTTCCTGGCCGTCCATACAGTTACCTTACACCTTTCTGGTAGGTCGGACGGTCTGGGTCTCAACAACAACACCGGAAGCCTACCACCGGTTCTCGTTAGATCACCGAAGTCAAGCAGCATCGGGCGCGGTTAGTACTCGGGTGAGTGACCACCTGCGAACACCGCGTGCTGTTGGCACATTTCGAGCGCGGTAACCCGGTGGTTTGTGCGCTGGATTTGCACTCTGCCACAACTGCTGCCGTGTTCATGCGGAGTACGATCACATTAAACATGTGAGTCCGTAAGTCCTTCCGAGAAGTTGGTGGTAGGGAAAGGAGGGTACGGTCCCTGTGGATGCCTCCCCCACGGGGTTCCGGTCTAAATTGAGTGGCACTTCCCGGCCGTCCAAACGGTTACCTTACACCTTTTTGGTAGGTCGGACGGTCTGGGTCTCAACAACAACAACACTTACAGTACCTAGGGAACGGTAGCCCAGTGGTTAGCGCACGGGAATTGCACTCGATAGACTCGGGTTCGATTCCCGTCGCTGAAAAACTGCCGCCGTGTTCACGCGGAATACGATCACGTTAAACATGTGGGTCCGTGAGTTCTTCCGAGAGGTTGGTGGTAGGGGAAGGTGGTATAAATCACTTGTAGGTTATTCTAGTACGATTTGGGAAGAAGGAACGGGCTGTTTTTGCGAAATGGCCCGCAAAAATTGTTAAATATAAAAATAAAAGACTACGTGTGCTTAATTATATCAATTAAATTTCCTTTTTTATACGTGATTTTTGACAACAAAAAGAATAAGACTAACCCCATTACTCTAGGACTAGCCGTTCTTGAGATATTCTAGTTTTTTCGCGTTTACGCTACGCCATCCTTGACAGTAAGTCCAGCTATCAAATGCGAACCAAATTTAAGTTTAACGTGCAAATTCAATGTCATTTAAAATACTTATGGCTGTTATTTTGTGCAGATAAACTCAAATTATTATTGAAGAAATAAAGAGAACGTGAATATGAGTCTGCAGGGAAAGACATGTGCTGCCCACATCAGAATTTTTAACAATATTACAACAATGATTTATAGAAGTGAACGGGGATTATTTGCAGGCCATTTCGAAAAAAAAATGTAGGATCTATATTTAAAGATTCACCAAATTTTTGTAGAATAAAATGTTCAACAAATTTAAGCTGTATACCAAATATTAACTCTCTAGGACGTACGAAAGTGCATTAAAAATGCCATCAAATAAGTATATCATGAAGAGTTATATAAATTTAAAGAAAAATTTGAAAAATTGTTATCTACCAAATTTATTTTAAGATGTAAAGCCTCTCTCATATACAAAATGATTAAACTCTTGGAAAGATATTTATTATATAATATATCTCTTTTCTTTCTGGAGGATATCCCAAAAGTCAGAATTTAATTGAATTTGTTTTTTTCCCTATATTAAATAATTTTTAATTAAAAAACTACTTAATATATTTTACTGAAATTTTTTTTATATATTTTATGGGATAAAGTGAATATTTCCTAAAAATTTCGAAGAAATTTGTGAATTTTAAATTTGCTTAAAACATGTTTGAAAATTTAGGTCCCATAGGGTTCAATGCATTTCATTTTTTCAACAAGGGTTCAATAAAAAACTAATTGGGTGATATTATTTATTTATGTTCCCATAGGTTCCACATACCGTCTGAAAAACATACTAAAATTTCATTTTGATAAAGTCATTTTTACGGCAGTTATCGTGCTAACGGACAGACAGACAGACAGAATGAAGAAAGTCATAAACACTTTTCAACTTTGTTGTAAAGTGTTAAAAACGATTGGGTTGTAAAGCTTTTTCAGAAACCTAAGAAGCGCCTGGGGATTTAAAACGCTGAATCCGTGTATATTTATAGCATTGATTACGGTACACAACTAAATGTGGTCGGATTTTTAATTCCTTCCCCCTGTGGTTGACAAAAAACGAGGAAAATGTTGAAAAATTTTTCAAAGCATTCCAAAAGCCCCCCCCCCCTCCTCCTCCTCCATTAACAATGGGTGCTGAATATTTGCATACACTTATTGAATAATCGTAAGGCATAACCTAGCTGAGGCAATTTTTGCTGAAGGCTACTCTTTCTGACACTAAGCGTCATATAATGTTTAACAAAATAAGATTTATTAGAAAACAAAATTTAACTTATTTTTAATAGTGTTATTTTCCCAGCTTTTAATATGATCAGTACTAGTATGCATATATTAATGAATACGAATTCTGCAGGATCTGTTACCCATCTTCATATTTGAACTGCCAAACCGAGAATCCAGCAGGGCTGGCGAAGAGGGACCTCCAGCAATAGAGCACATGTGCAGCCTTTTTTAACTCTGGGGAATCTTTGCTGGTGGTGGACAGAGGTTGTCGACTCCTCTCTTGAATCAGATAAGGCCCATATCAGCTTGTGGAATGCCTGACTGAATAGCAAATAGTAAGATGAAAATTGTATATTCTGTTTTATATTTTCCAGTTTAATTTGTTAGTTACAGACTAAGGTATTTCTGGGTGGATGTTTTGGATCCATGTACGCACAAGTGCTCATAGTGTATCAATGGCACCAGGTGATCACTCGGTTGACTGGATGGATTTTAAATTCGCTATATAGATAGTATAATGTATAGGGAAAGTATTGTGATGGGTAGAAAATTCGAATTCACGGAAAGGTATGTTATTGGCATTCCTAAATTCGAATTTAATGGTTTTGAGGTAATGACTATGTTGTTGTTGAGACCCAGACCGCCCGACCTACCAGAAAGGTGTAAGGTAACCATTTCGACGGCCGGGAAGTGCCACTCAATTTAGACCGGAACCCAGTGGGGGAGGCATCCACAGGGACTGTACCCTCCTTCCCCTACCAACAACCTCTCGGAAAGACTTACGGACCCACACGTTTAACGTTATCGTACTCCGCGTGAACACAGCGGCACTTTTGGCAGTGGTGGGAATCGAATCCGGACCTACCGAGTACCAAATTCGCGCGGTAACCACTGGTCTACCGCGCCCTAGGTAATGACTATGTATATGTTTATATGCATGAATGTTTATGTACGTATGTTAGTATGCGTGTGTCTATGGAAGCGATATTTCAGGATCAAATGCCGATGAAACAGGAATAAATTAGTTTTTGACGGAATTGCACGTTTCGAGCAAAATTGTATGTATTCTCTCTAGCTAAAATACTGATAGACCAAATTTCACAACATTTGGTAGATAAGTCATTCGTGGGTGACCCTGGTGTTGATTAGATTTTGGTACGAATCGAAAAAATGAATCTGCTTTTGCGCGAAATGGCCCGTAAAATTCGTTAAGATCTAAAATAAAATACTACAAATGTATCAGTTAAAGGCATGTGTTTATATGTAATTTTTAACGACAAAAAAAATAAGACCAACCCCAATACTCTAAGAAGGACCATTCTCGGAACATTAAGGTTTTTTTTTAATTTGGGGCAACTGGAGACGTTTTCCATCCTAGTGAAAAAACTATTTAATGAAATTTCTTAAAATTTAGTAGTTATGTCCCTTGAGAGTTTTTTAATTTTGTTATGATTCGTAAATACATAACTATCTCATTTTCGACCCTCAAAGTTGGTCGTTGGTTACCGTGATGCTGATTAGATTTTGGTATGATTCAGGGGAAAAGAACCTGCCTGTTTTTCTAAAATAAAAGATTGCGTATACTCAAATGTATCAATTAAATATTTGGTTTGACGATAAAAGGAATACGAGAAACGTCATTACTCTAGGACTAGCCATTTTCTATATTTCAGTTTATTCGAATTTTTGTCATGCCGCCTTTGAAAATACGTCGTTACCAAATGAAAACGAAAATTGAATTAAAATGGAGGGGAAATTCAGTTTCATTTCAAATAATAATGAAACCTCATTTAATGAATTATTAAAGAAGCAAAGAGAAAATATATTTGAGTCTGTAGGGAAAGTGATGTACTGCCCACATAAAAAAATGTTCTGTACTTCTATTCATTAAATTTATCTTCGCTGCAAGTATAGAGCATGTAAATGATGTGGCAGCTGTTTCTAACAATCCAAAGTATATTTCAAAGTTTAAAGCAATGCTCAATGTGCAGGAAATGACATGCTGATTAGATTTCTCTTATTTAAGCTTAACTGTAGTGAGTATCAATCTTTTGCATTGGCTACGATTTGCAATTTTAGAACTGTTCCTAGTGGCGCAGCCCTATAGTGACTTGCAGGTAGTTTTGTGCTTTCTATAAATTTTACACCAAATGATTTATTTTTACTTTCCCTACATAGTATAATATACAGGGAAAGCATTAGAACAAGTGCCTAATAATCGAGTTCGCAAGGTAAGAACACGTTTCAAGCATGCCTGAACACGAGTCATAAGTTTTTGAGCCGATGTGTCTGTGTATCTGTTAGTGTATGTCTATGGAGTGGAGGTAATATCTCATGAAATAATGAAGCGTTTCAAAAATCATTTGATACCGTTATTATAATCAGTGAATACTGGAATCCTATTGATTGTAATTGCAGTTGAATGCTCAGAAAACACTTAAGTTTTCGAATTAATTTTTAAAAGAATCATTAAAAAGTTAATAATGATAAATTACACATTTAATGAAACACATTCAATGATGATAAATTATTAATCGTATGATACGCATTTTTTCATTACGAAACAAATTTCCTAAACGAACAATGCAAATTTTAAGGTACTAGCATGAACAATTCGAGAGGTTGCACATGTTTAAATACATTTATAGCATAAAGCATTGATTATGAAGCCCTTTCCAACTGAAATGCAATTTTATTTAAACATCTCTAAAATGTGATACACACAGCGCTGATATATTTTAAATTGTCACAGTACTACAATAATTATTATATTTGAAAACTTAACTTCATAGAAAAAAATTAATTTTAGACTGTTTCAAATAACGTCATTGAAATATAAATCGCCTGACTCTCTATATAAAAGCAGCGAATATTCATTCATATCACTTTTATTCCTTTCTGGATAATACACATTTCAACGTTTAAAGCAATGCTCAATGTGCAGGAAATGACATGCTGGTTAGATTTCTCTTATTTAAGCTTATTTGTAGTGAGTGATGTCATATTTTATTTTACAATGAGTCACGTGATCATCTCATATATCATGGGTGTAATTATTATTTAAATTTTTATTTAAAAAAGTACCAAATGTATTTTGCTGAAATTTTCTTCTACACATTTTGTGATAATTAAAATTTTTGCTAAAATTTTCGAAGAAATTTGTAAAATTTAAATTCGCTTAAAAAATGTTTGAAAAATTATGCCCAATAGGGTTCACTATTTCATTTTTTTAACCCGGGTTAAATTCGAAAGTAATATATATTATTAATTTTTATTTATGTATGTCCCACAGACTGTCTCAAACCCATACTAAAACTTCATTCTGATAGTCATTTTTACGGTAGTTGTCATGGGAACGGACAGACAGAATAAACAAAGTCATAAACACTTTTCAACTATGTTGGAAACTTAAAAACTGAAAGTTTTAATATTTTTCTTGTCTTTAATTTTAAATGCATTTCTTACAACTTTTCCCAAAACAAAAATACTGCGAAGTACTTAAAGTATGCATTCTCTCTCAGATTAGAAGTTGCTGAGCCCCATGGAAGAATGTTTGGGTGAAATGTCCAATACGGCTATGACGATTGAATTAGGATATTGTTCGGATGGATAGTATAAGAGTCTTTAATCGTCTGCAAAGATTGTGTACTTGCATTTCCCACTTCCACTGGTAAGAAATTGATTTTCTGTTTTTATACTATTTTGCCTTGTTTCATGTTGAATGCAAAATCGAATTTTCTTTGTTTTATAATAGGATTGAATAGATTAATATACATAAAGTATGTTTTCAATATAGATTCTGTTACGATTACCTAAAAGATCTTTTCAGCATATCCCCGAAGAAAAACGACATTTATAGGCAACCTTTGTTATTAGTTGAAGGTCTAAGTTGCTTGACGTTGGCGACACATTTTGTGACAATTTTAGCGAAACATCAATTTTGCAATTTTAGAAGAGTTTGGGAAACTGCTGAAATTTTGTAGATTGGTTAAGAATCGTTTTTGTGAGTGAGTTCCTCCTGCTTATTTAAAAAAAAAAGCGTTAGTTATCCAGAACTTTGGATTTATTCTTGTATCATGAAAATACACCTAAGATTCCATAGGACACGTAGTAACAATTCTTATTAAAGTTTTTTGTGTCAAATTGGCACGAGTACTAATGGTGTACTTGAACAAATAATATATTTTAGCTGATAGTATGGCCCTTTCCCATGTACGCCCTTAAACGATTCGTTGGGCAACATTTTATAAATTGCGAATTCTCAGCGTTTTATGGAACAATGAAATCCCCATCTACAAATATAAAGTTAACTTTTCAAAAATGAAACTTAACATATTTTAAGTATGGTTTAGGAATGCTCTTCGGTTCACTAAATTTTAAAAATTTCATCAAGTTTCTATATCATATTTCCTATGCTGCATCAAATTTATTCTGAATTATGTTTAATTTTAAATATATGCCAGGAAATTTTCTGTGTAACCTAACAGAAGTTTGCTTGAATTTGGTGAATTCGTTAATTTTGCTTTTGTCTATTCATACAAGACATGTTTTTATTTACATAACTGCGAATAAACATCAATAACGTGGCTTGAATATTAAATTTTAAAGCACTGTTTCTAAATTTCAGTGCAGTCGATTTAAAAAAATTAAATTCCATTAGATTGAGATTTCAATTTTCATATCAGACTTTTTCTATAAATCTCATACCTGTAAATCAAAATAAAAAATATATATATATAAGAATTTTTATTTAACCAAATTTTAATTTTTTTTCCATTTATTAGATAATGCGTTCTAAGTATTGAAGAGAATAATTTAGTAATTTTTTTTTAATATCGAATTCAAATGAGTTTACAATATTGTTTCGTATATATGGAAGTAAAGTATTCCCAAATTAAAACAATTAATTGCCCTCAATTTTCAAATGTTTCATTGCTAAAACTGTTTGGTGACCATTGCTGTAAGGAAAGTGTAGATAAACTAGATACAAGAGTCTAATTGTGGACTGAGAAATTTAAATTCTGTATCCAGAATGGATAGGAAAATATTAAAAGCTTTCAATTTTAAAATGTCTCATAAAAGCTGTTTGGCAACCAGTGCTGTAAGGAAAATGCAGATAAGTTATATATACAAGGATAGAATTGACGGGACGAGAAACTTAAATTCTGTGTCCAGAATGAATGGGGAAATATTTAAAGGTTTCATATTACATTATGTTACAGCATACATTTTCTGTCATGCATAGTTGGTGCATCCATATTTTGATGCACCATATAATGGATTTGTCAGACTCGAATTTGATGATTCATATAATCCGGGTGGTAGGTCGGACGGTCTGGGTCTCAACAACAACAACCTTATAATCCGGTGCATCCATACACAGATCGTCACTAGGATAACATGGTTCGTAATTTACGCAATTGGATAAATAAAATTTAGATAATTCGAAAATTTGTGCATTTCTTTTGGAGGTCGGAATTTAAAGTTACCTTACACCTTTCTGGTAGGTCGGACGGTCTAGGTCTCAACAACATTTTAATAACTAAAAATGATTCTAATATTTGTTACACTTTAAAAGAGCTCAATTCTTTCTTTTCAACACATTTGCTTACCGAAATTAACTAGATGTTATCTGAATTGTAAGAGCATTACCTCTATTAAAAGATCACAATTCCTTCCTTTCCACATTTGCTTAACAAAACCAGTGAGTGATTGTATAAATTGAACGGGTATTAATTTTAATCTATAGTTAAAATATTACTGAAACACACTAGCGAGGAAATTCTTTTACATTTTTTTCAGTATTTAGAAATTAAATTCGAATTACAAATCGTGTTCCTGCTAGTTAACATTCTATATGGAATTGTATGCGCTGGCATAAAATTACATAAATTTTTATAAATAATATTTGAATATTTTTAATATCCAAGGTCTTTCAAAACAGATTGCACTACTAAAAATATATCTCGAACAACTAGTGGCAGACCAATAGTTCTGAAGTAAGAAATGTTTCAAAAATAGTCTTTTCAGACTACGGCAGTTTTCATTATGTGATAGTTCTCGGTTTCATTATGTGATGTAATTACAAAATTTAACTTTTTATACAGGTCCTCTACAAATAAATTTCCAATTAATAAATTGTTTTTATTCATTTAAAGATCTTTTGAAGATAAAAATCGGTTGATTCTATATTATGAAAAATTGGCCGTGAAAATATTGCCAAAATTAGAGGAGATATAAACCACTTTGATTCGACCAAAAAACCCGGCGAAAACACAGATTTCAGGAATCGTACAAAAATTGAATTTCGTCAATTCAAATTACCATTCGAAAATTTACATGCGTACTCCTGTCTTTGATGTAAGTTTTTATACACTCTCCAATTACCCGGCAAAAATTTTAATTTGTTATCTATGGAAATTTTAATCGTCTAACAATAGTTTTTATTTGAGTATATAGTTAAGCTGTAGAATATATTTTTATAATTAAATATTTTTTCTAAGGTGTAAAATATTGCATTTTGTACTTATTTGTAAAGTTCAAAATGTTATTATTTTGCACCCTAAAAAGAATTTTCAAGTATAAAAATATTTTCCATAGCTTAATTATTCAAATAAAATCTATTCCATTGTCAGACGATTAAAATTGCCAAAGATAACATTAATTAAAATTTTTGACCTGTAATTGGAGATTGTATAAAACTTTTACAAAAGACAGGAGCGCGCATGTCAATTTTTGAATGGCAATTTGAACTGACGAAATTCAATTTTTGTACGACTGCTGAAATCTGTTTTCAGTTTCTTTTGATAGGGTCAAAATGGTTTAGATGCTATAATTTTGACAATTGTTTTATGTCCAACTTTTAACATAATGCAGAATCGGTTTTATTTTCAGTAGTTCTTTAAATGAATAAAAAATAATTTATTGTTTGGAAATTTATTAGTAGGGGGACTGTATAAAAAGTAAAATTTCGTGTTTTTGTTTTTACTAAAACTTGTCACGTAACCAAAACTGTAGTCCGAGAGACTTGTATTTCTTTCTGTGGGAACAATCGTTCAAACTGAAGTTTGTTTTTACTAAATTTCAACATTTTTTAGCAATTTTATCTTCTTTGTGCTTTCATTTTGTAGAAGTTGTTGTCTGAAATGTATTGTCCTCATAATATATTTCATTTTAAGGGGACTTTCATCATCCACACGCCATTAAGTTCTGTGAATGCGACAGAAGCCTTGGAAAGGAATATTCATACGAAGCCACTTCTGCAATCCGTGAAATGCATCTCTAGGCTTGTTGTGTACATTTTCCGTTCAATAAAATTACTTCGGTTACTTATTCGTACTCTGTAATTTAACAATTTCTACATCTTTAGGTGGAAAATAGTGTTTAATAGACTAAGTCTGCGCAGCATGCACCAGACTATTTGAACATGCGCGTGGACTTAGTTTATTGGATTTCACGCACGTCGTACAATTTGCTCTTCATGTAGGCAGTACTCTACCAATTTCCTACTTTGGTTATTATTGCAAATGACTTCAAAAAACATAGATCCAACGAAGGAATTTTCTTTGTGTGTATATATAATCATAGAATGTATTATACAAAATTAATTCAATCGTGCACAACTGAATTGCTTTAATTTTGTATAATACATTCTATGATTATATATACACACAAAGAAAATTCCTTCGTTGGATCTATGTTTTTTGAAGTCATTTGCAATAATAACCAAAGTAGGAAATTGGTAGAGTACTGCCTACATGAAGAGCAAATTGTACGACGTGCGTGAAATCCAATAAACTAAGTCCACGCGCATGTTCAAATAGTCTGGTGCATATCGCGCATAACTCTCGAACTAGCATAGTTTGTCCCTTCAGCATTGTGCCAATGCATTTACAAGCAATGATAGCTACAAAACAAATTCATTTAACACATTTATTGTTGCACTTCGTACATTGCACGTCCAATTTTTACTAACATTCGAGTGGTACGAAATCATTACATTCTTCACTGCATCGGTGTTGCTTCAAAACATATAGTGGCATACGCAACAACGTTCTTGTAAATCAAAACTAGGGAAGGTTTCTTTTAGTAGAGAAGTTGAACCACACCACTCGCCTTAAATTTGCACCCATAGAAACGTCATGAACCATCCACTGCAAAAACAAAATCAATAAGTATGTGAAAAGAAATCATATTAAAGGCATTCCTTTAAATTATAAAGAATAGTTCTACTGTATGAAAAACTCAACTTACAATACTCACAAATGAAAAATAAAATATTCCTAAATGCCCAAAGACAACCAAATTTGGTAAATTAAAAGATCTTTAACAATAACACCATTACAAATCCAGAGCGCTTTTGGACGTCACTACATCCTTAAACAGTAGCAATATAAATTGTTTAAGAAGTGACGAACAGGAATTTTTTATACATATCCCACAACCGTGAGACAAGATTTGCATATTGATCCTTTCAAATTCAATACATTTTAAAAACATTTAAATTACAAAATACATAAATATCAGATGATCATAAATACAGGGCAACCATTAAACGTCAAAAGTAAAGAAAAAATGGACTATATCCAGAAAATTATACAAGTGTTTAACAGTCAAGGTTGAAACGCCATGCGAAACTGAAGGTTGAACGGGATCAAAATTACAAATGGAGTAACGGTAATTATAAATGAAAAGGAATTCATAAAGTAAAAATATTAAGGGGGTTATTGCAGCTAATTAAGAAAAAAGGTTCATCGAACATAGGGTTAACATTATCGTTGATAACAAAATGGGAAGGAGCAGTTGACAGTTTTTATTTTAACAAGGCGAACATGTTCAGATAAAGGAATGCCGAATATTGCAGGCAACAAACAGATAAAGAAGTAACTGGTAGAACGGGCAGTTTTTAAACTTAAATCCTATGCAAAATTTAATTATAGGACGAATAATCGTCTATTCTACTATTACCTCTTTATTTAGTCGTATTCGTACTGATAAATATAAGGATAGGATAATAAAAGGAATTTCCTGAGTCAGGCTGGATGTATGTTGTCCCACTTTTATCTCTTGAAAATAAATAAAAGTTATATATTGGTATCACTAAGCGTACTGTCGGTATTCGTTCATCTGAATATGCTCGCGATGTTAAAAATAAAAACTGTCTACTGCTCCTTCACATTTCGTTATCAACGATAATGTTAACCCTATGTTCGATAAACCTTTTCTCATTAATTAGCTACAATAACCACCGTAAAATTTTACTTTATGATTCCCTTTTCATTTATATTTACCGCGATTCTATTTACAATTTCGATCAAGTTAAGACCCTTAGTTTCGCATTCCTTCACATTCTCGACTCACTGCGTGTTAAACCCTTGTATAATTGTCTAGATATATAGTCCATATTTTCTTTACTTCTGATGACACGGTTATTGGTTGTCCTGTATTTTATGATATACTGTCAATTATGTATTTTGTAATTTAAATGTATTGAATTTAAAAGGATCAATATGCAAATCTTGCCTCATGGTCGCGGACTGTGTATAAGAGTTCCTGTTCGTCACTTCTTAAACAATTTAGATTACCACTGATTAAGGAAGTAGTGATGTCCGAAAGCGCTCCAGATTTATAATTTTAAGTACGTCATAAATGGTATTATTAACGACCTTTTAATTTACCAGATTTGGTTGTCTTTATTATTTTGTTTTAAAGCTTTTGCTAAATTGACGTGTCTCCATAGTTTATTTAGGAATAATTTAAAAAAAACTAAATTCGAGTGCGAAACGTCTGATGAAGAAAAATTCTTCAACAGCTGAAAGTGGAAACCATGTTGAGGATGCTACTATAATGATGCGTAGCGCTTATAAAAAAAAGGAAGGTTGAAAATTTAGCAAGACAATAATTGAAAAACTGTAAAATTTCATACTGAAAATTCTCAAAAAGTGAATTTTCAATATGAAATCTCATTTATATGACACATTCTTGAACAGCTGTAAGGTAAAATTGATTACCACCTTACAATATTCCCGTAAGATCGTTTAACGGCACACCTGCCAACATTAGGGAATAAAAATCCAGTAGATAGCGCGATGAGCATTTTTTTACAAAATTCTACAAGTCAGAATATAACCTATTCAATATCACATAGGGAAAAATAGGGATTTTTTTTACATCACACAAAAAATTTATGGGGTTTTTTAAAATACACTCAAACCTGTTTTTGTGCGGTCTTTTTTGTGCGATTTTTTTTTTGTGCGATTTATTTTGTGCAGTATATGAAAATTTCAATCAAATTGCAACATAATTGACGAAGTTATCAAAAAAAAAAATTAGGTTTGATCGGCCATTTAGTTTTTTCGATTTTTTTTATATGTATTTCATCACATTACATAAGTATTGCGTCAGTCAATTACATTACATATGTATTGAATTCTATAATCGCATAATTTAATTGTTGAACGCACAAGAATTTCCATGTAAATAAATGAAATGTGCAATAGCATATTGCGATGGAATTCTTGCGTAGCAAAGCAAAAATGCATTGATCGCAAATAAACATTGAAGGACATCTGCATCGTGCTAGTTCGAGTTTTCCTGAAACGGACTGCGTATCTCATTAGGTCGCTGAGTTGGTTTTTTGCTAATGAGATAGTTGGCGACTAGTCTCATGCTTTGTTTTGTTTGTTTTAACGAGTAGGTAGAAGAAGTTTACTTGAAGGGAGCAAAGAGTTGCTTTTTTTATTCGTCTCTGATCTGCGCAAGTGACAAGTCCGCTAAATAAAGTGATTTAATAAAAAAGAATATTACGTGTGTTTTAATTTTTAAATCTAATATTAACTGACGTCCTTCAAAGTGCTTTAACATTCCTATTGTCAGACTACGAAGGATAATGGTTATACGTTTTGAAAAGTTTTGTATGTGTAAAATAAGTACATATGTAAATAAAATATTTAAAAATGTTTGCATGTGTATTTTCTAAATCAGATTCCAAAAGGTTTGGCGAGATTCCAAGTAGCTGCCCAGCCTCGTGTCTTAATTTCGTTTAAAAAAGCAATTTCTAGTTATTTCGTAAGGTTTTGAGTTATTTTCTACGTGAGACTTTTTTTATGCGGTTCCTATTCACCGCATAAAAAAAATACTTTTTAATTGTGTTGCGAAAACTATTTTTTATAGCTATTCGTGAAGTTTTGTGCGATTTTTTTTTATGAGTTTTCTTTTATGCGATCCGTATCCACCGCACAAAAACAGGTTTGAGTGTAATTATAACTCACTGTAACATTGAAAATGCCTACTGCATAAATTTTTTTTTCACATTTTACATAGTCAATGTATAAAAAGACATAGTGGCATAAACAGACAACAGTTTTAGAGGTATGAGGAGTTCATTGAAATAAAAGATGTAATTCAATTGTAATTCAGTTGTAATTCAATTAATTAGATGAATGTGGATAGGAAAATGCTTTAGAGACTCTATTGCCTAGAAATTAAGGGGAAAAGAGCATATTTTAAAGAAAACAATCTTTCATTTTTATGTAAACTTCAAAAATATGTAAGTACCATTTAATTTATTTGAGATTTTATTAAAAATAAGATGGCTGGAAAAGGGTGTTTAAACATGACACGAAAATTTAATCTATTCTCACGAAATTGCGCATAAAAATAATAAATACTTTACAGAAATATTAATTAATAATGAAACAAACTGCAAAGAAATTATAGTTGTGCATTTTTTAATTCACATCATTTGAAACTAAACATGGATGGAAAAAGAAGTTTCAACATTCCACAGGAATGCAATCTATATCCGTGAAATCGCATTTAAAAAGATAATCAATATTTTATGAAAATATTGATTTATAAGGAAACCTACTATAAAGAAATGAATGTTGTGTAATTTTCATTCACATAATTTTAAATTAAACAAAGATGGAAACAGATATTCCGACATTACACGGTGATGTAATCAATATACTCAAAATCACACCACTTGAAGCGCAGTATTCATCAATAAAGTGAAAATATGCATATTAACTGGGTTCATATACGAAAGGAACAAAATGACGGACGCAAGTCTGATCTAAATTCTCTTTAACTGAGAATCTTTATTGAAAAATACCTAACTTTGGGGAATTCTAAAAGAATCGGGAAACCGTGAGAAATCACCAAAAACCGGGAGTTTTCCGGAAAAACCAGTAGAGATGGCAGCGATGTAACGGTAAGCGATACTACATAAAACATTTCATTGTAATGAACCAGCAGATGTGCAAAAGATTCAACTACGGAAAGTAGGGGAAAAAATCAAATCCTACAAAATATGACCAAAATTGTAGGCATTGGGGGTAAATTTCCTTATAGAACGATGCAGTAAAATGTATTTTTCTACAAGAGCAAGTGAAACGATATCCCGATTCGTAGGATATTAATTTGTAATCATGTGATGACAAACATGCTTAATTCTAGTATTCTGAATTATGGTATATTATAGAACAGCTATTAGCAAATAAAATTACAGGAAGACAAAAATAAAGCAATAAATTTACATTACTTCGAAAGATGTACCTAGCCAACCAAACGCCAAAGTGACGTTAAAACTCTATTGGGGCATCATAAAAGTTGCTACATACGACGAACCAGCTCCAAATTCTAGCTGACCAGCATGACCTCTGGCGGTTACGTCCCAGTGTTTCGCCAGCAATGACAGCACAGACAAGGGTCAACCAATTAATCAAAAGCCTCCAGAAGACATCGAAGAAGGAGCTACAAGATGAAGAGAATGTTACTCAATATAAAAAGGTCAGTTAAAAAACTCTCGTCATGAACGATCACAAAAGGATGGCTGAAAATGTAAAATATTTAAAAGTGTGTAGAGCAAGCTGACCCCGCGCGCGAATGAAACCTTGTTCCCGGCCAAGAATGCCACAACATCCAAGATGACAACAACATCCAAAATGTTATTAAGTATGACACATTTATCCTACATGAGATACCAATGGTAAAAATGATGGCCAAATGGTACCAATGGTAAGAATCAAAAGTGCGTCTGTCATCAGACGAGTCCCCGAAAAGATCCGAACATTGCAATAGTAAATATTACTAAATATTCTTCAAAAATTATGAAATCTTGAAGAATCTGGAATTATGATTTTTGTAATTATGAAATATAACTTTAAAATGAATGATAAGAGTTTAAATAAATAAAAATAAGTAAATATTACACGGTATCATCTTTTTAGTATTTAGTTGCTTTCTAATACTATGTAGTATATAGTATAGAGATATTAAGCGTATGTATGTATATTAATATACTATATTGTTTTCACGAAAATTTTCGAGTTCGAGATTTTGATACCAATGTATATTTTAAAACCGTCTGAATACGATTGGACTATTTTTAGAGTAATGTCTGCCGTCTGTATGACTTCGAAATTTATTCGAAATTAGACGAAATTATATATTTTTTAACATGGCAGCATGGACCAAAAATTTCACAGAATCATGCATTAAAGAGTTTATTTATGTCTCAATGATCACGATACTAAATGGTTTCAAATACTGTTATGAAAAACAGCTGGGATACAATTTTTTTGTTCGTGGATCACTGGCCTCCTAGGGGGACCAGTTACCCCACCCCACCCGAAGGTACATTACCATATATGATATCAATCGGAATATATTTTCAAATCCGTTAAAGTGAAGGGTAAAAGGGTATAATGACAATTATTTGGACACACAATGTAAAAAAAATTCCCAAAAAATTTTCTTGTAAAATTTGAAAAAAGAAAAAAAAATGAAAACACGATATTAAAAAATTTATTCGGGTCTTAGAAAGTTCTGGCACAAAGTCCTCGCGCGTTCGTGTTCTAAGGTGCTCTAAACGTGTAGATCCGTCAAACACTCGAGTTGAGATTTTCGACACACTGGAAATATTGGCTTAATATTATCCCAATATTTTAAGCCAATATTGGGTTAATTCCATCAAAATGTTCACTTTTTCATATCGGTCCAATATTGAAGCCAATAAAAAGCCAAAATTGGATTGCTAATAGAGGAGTTTCCAAAACGTGTAAATTCGTCGACAACTTGAGTTGCGATTTTCGACACGATTCCAATACTTTCCCTATTCATTATCATGTATTGTAGGAAAAATAAAAGAAAATTATGACCATTACTTTAATTTATATCTTTCTGATTTTGTTTCACATGATTTCCTTTTAAAACGAATGGAATCGCCTTACAGATTTGCTCAATAGCCTAAATGTAGAACGTATTTAATTCTGCTGTATGGTCATTTATTGAATCCATCTGTATCCTGTGCGTTCTGAGAATTATCTTATCTGATTTTCGTGATTTTTAATGAAGGGTTATGAATAGCCAATTAGTCCAAATTGTATGCTTAATACGAGCGTTTCCCTCTGTATCGGAGTCAGTTTTCTTAATTAAATTTTGAAAAGAAAATTACTTTCCATGATGGAGGTGTACATATTGACTACAACCTGCGTTTTGCCATGGTATATCACGTGCTAGGTCATTTGGTAATTCATAATTGAAAAAATGACTAAGAAAAATGCACGCTGACTATTGCACAAATATGAAAAGGAAACAGGAATCGGCAGTGGCTCCAGTTCGATGTAGCCAAGATGGTTTCGTGTGAATAACATTTCATAAAATAAAACTCCAGCAAATTCCAATAGGTTTATTAGACATTTTCAAACTCATTTCATTTACAGGCGATGCAAATGATTCCCTAACTATTTACAGCTAGCTAGCACTCATAATGTTTGACGAGATATCATCTGGATACTCCAATAATAGACTTCCAGTCAAAATATCAAATTATTTTGCCAATTCGCTTGGCGGTATATAAATTAGACTTATATAATATATCTGACGAGATTATAGATTCAAGTTAATCTGTAATCTTGCCTGGTGGCACATAAATACGTTTATTTCTGTCTATTCAGTTCAAAACTTATTAATTATTAAACATCTTTAGAATCCTCACGTTCATTTAACCTACTAATTTTTCTAAACAAAATAAAATATGTCGCGTTTATGCATCAATAGACGTGAGTAAACAGATTCAGCTGCAACAGTCGCGGCATTTTAGATATTACAACATTCGCACCGATTGGAAAACTCAGATTAAAATACTAAAATATCGAAATTAGAACCACTATACTTCAAAAATTAAGACCTCGATTCAAAATGCAATGATATATATTTGTAGGGCTTTAAAAGAGCTATAAATCCTTGCTTATTTTTCACAGATAGAACTTTTTGTGACACATACACACACAGACGTCACACTAAAAATAGTTCGATTTTCGTGTTCTGTAGGTCTTAAAACGTGTATGTGTATATCCGTCGAAAACTCGTCCAGTACTTTCCCTATACATTACCATGTATTGCAGGGAAAGTAAAAATCTGATATGGGCAGCACATGACTTATCCCTGCAGATTCAAATTCATTTTCTCTTTATTTTATTAATAATCATCTCTGTAATTAATCTCTAATTCTTCAGTATCTGAACTTATTCTCAAAACAGGCGTAGCAAAAATGTGAAAAAATTAAAATATCTCGAGAACGGCTAGTCCTAGGGTAATAGGGTACGTCTTATTCTTTTCGTCATCAAAAATTACAAATAAAACAAGCGTTTAATTAATGCATTTTAGCATACATAATCTTTCATTTAAATTTTGACGATTTTTGCTGGGCCTTTTGCAAAATAGGTTTTTTTCCCAGACCGTACCAAAATATAATCAGCACCAAAATAACCCACAAGGGATTTACCTACCAAATTTTATGAAATTCGGTCCATTAGATTTTGAGTTAGAGGGGATACCTTCATTGTAGATAAATAGACAGATATACACCAGACGTCACTTTAAAAATAAATTTTGCATTCTAGATGTTCCAAAACTTGTAGATACGTCAAAAACTCGGATTGCGATTTTTGGTATGATTCCAATACTTTCCCAAAGCATTACCATGTATTGCAGGGAAAGTAAAAAACGGAAAAATTTTCAATTTTCTTTAACTTGAATTACTCGAAATGAGAATTAATAAATAAATAGATTAAAAACTAAATTTCCTAATAGATATTTTCGCAGCTTACTATTTAGATCTATCTTTTATATTTTCAAAGATATTTTGAGTTAAAGTAAAAAAAAAATGAAATAAATAACACTAGCTAGGAAAGATACTTTTTGAAGTTTTTACGGAAACATATTAATGTATTGGAATTACCTATATATATTTATAATTTAAGCTATTTCCGACAAAACAAGAAGAAAAATCATTTACATTTTTAACTATTAGGTTCATAGGTATAAGAATCCACAATATTTACAATTTTCGAAGATTTTCGCCACAAAAACCTTAAATATAATAGATATTATTCACATTCAAAGTATTCTGTATAAATCACACGTCTCAGCTTGAGAAATTTTCTCAATAAGTTAGGCAAGTAAGCTTTCATTTAATGTTATCTTCACATAAAATACATTGATCTCTGTCCAATTTTTGTTACAGATTAGTAATTTTATGGGAGATTATATTAAGTAATTGTGTTAAGTTATTTTATGAAGTAATACTAAGTAATTCTATTAAGATCAGCAATTCTATGGAAGATTCTATTAAGATTAAGGAATTCTATAAGTTATTTTATGAAGCAATACTAAGTAATTCGATTAAGATTAGTAATTCTATGGATTAGATTATATTAGGGTTGGCACATTTTTGCCAAAGGTGGAAAAAACCATGGAAACCGGTAAAAACCATCCTGACAAAAATACATTTCTGCCGCTTTTTGCCCCAGTACCAAAAATAGATATGTTTTATTTATGGAAATGTAATTAAGTTATTTTAATTTTTACTAATTTTAACTCTAATAATATATAACTTAGAATGTTCAATGCAAGATTGAAACCGTAATCTAAATGTTATTAAGTTTGTATTGTTTTATTAAAATACTTTAGTTAATACTATGAATGCAGAACATGAGAAAGGAGAGAGTAAATAACAATAAAATAACTCACTGGCTTTGGTTTAAGCAGTCATAACTATTAAACAACTAATTCTTATGCTTCAATTAATTTTTAACAAAGTCTGAGTAATAATACGAATTTTGCTATCTATCAGAACCAGAACAGTAGTAATTTGAGGATACAAAGTATATTAATTACTATACAATATAAATATTAAAAAAAGTATAGCTCATGTTAAATTATAACTTTAATTATGAAAATAATTACACATAAAATAATTAAATTTCATCAAATTCAATTGGATTTCCTACATCAGGGCACATATTTTGTTTTTTCAACATTACATAGCAATAAACAAGTTTAGAAACACTATCTATTCCCAACCTGTTTCTAGTCTTTGAATGCACAAATGAAAAATTAGAATGAAGAACATAGAGAAAAATATTTTGTAAGGCAGTTCATTCTCATTTCCTATGATCAAATTATATTTAGGTCTGCGGTTCTGCATGATGAGAATGGGAGAAATGGTGAGAAAATCAAGTAAAAGATTAATTTGCCTATATTTGCAACATTAAATAATCAATTAAAATTATTCCACCCTCCTCAATCTTATGTATATTAATTTTATCTGGTCTATATGTTTTTGTTTTTTATTAAAAAAACAAACAAAAAAAAATTGTAGGAATTTTAAAAGATCAGTTCTATAAATTATTCATAAAAGTTGTATCTAGAGGTTCAAATAAGGATAAAATGAAGATTGATTTCACAACTTCTTATTAATCAATTAATGTTTAATTATGTTTTATCATTTTAATTAATCAAATTAATATTAATGAAATAACTAATTAATATTATGATTTAAGTCTTAATTACATCATGTACAAAATTATATTGTATTTTGTACATTTTTTTAAATCCAGCCACTGTTTCCAGTTTTTGCCGGTTTTTACCAGGTTTTTGCCACTGTCCCGGCAAAAATACCATTTTGCCAGCAAAATGAATAATCCTAGATTCTATGGATTAATTCTATGGAGCAGAATAAATTGTAACATGTTATACTTAATCGCGAATTTGGATATTAAAAGTTTTTATTCCTGATAATACTGAACAACAGTGTGTATCAGCTCGTGAACCTCATTGAGATTACCTGTGGTTATTTAGAAAAATTAACTGAAATATGGCCCAACTCAACTTTATCATACCAGAATCCATATTTAACACTTTACAACAAAGTTGAAAAGTGTTTATGACTTTGGTCATTCTGTCTGTCCGTTCTCACCATAACTACCGTAAAAATGACTTTATCAAAATTACATTTTAGCATGTTATTGAGACCGATCTGTTGGACATACGGGAATGCAACTGAATAATATCACCCAATTAGTTTTACATTGAACTGGGGTTAAGAAAATCTGATGTGGGCAGCACATGACTTTCCCTCTATAATGCAATGAATTAACTACTTTTACAGATAAAAAATATGTTATTCTTATAGTAGATACTTATATTCTTTCCAAGATATTAAATGTTCTTCAATGAGTCGTCATTTTCATTGATTCAGCGTCATTTTTATCCATTTGGCGAGATTTTCGTTAATTTGGCAACATTTAAAAAAGCCGCCAAGTTGGCGACATTCCGCTAAATTCGTCGCCAAAATCTCGCCAAGCGTTATAGGCGGCGAAATAAGTTATTCTTACAGAAGATAAATGACTATTGGCGTTCAAATACAAAAGCATTACTCGAAGTATCTTTTTTCATGAATGGAACGAGCTAGATCCACGAGAATGAGGTCACCAAATTTATCACATGATGTTACATATGAAAAGTGAACAGGTTTCTTAACAGTTAATATTGTTTTTAATTTATGGGATTTTTTAATAAATTTATTTGTCAAAATGTGCAATATCTCGAGAACGGTTCATGCTAGCGTTCTAAATTTTGTCAATGATTTTCTAAGATACTAGCATTCTAAATTTTGTCAATAAGGAAAAATTACATAAGAAATATCTATTTGCGTAACTTTGTTAAAGGTTCTGATTTTTTGATGATTTTTTCAAAATTTCACTCATCAATTTAGGAGGGTTCTGGACATTCGATTGTGTTTTAAAACAATAGGCTTCCAGTATTCACGGATTGTGATTTTTGTACCAAATTAGTCGAATTGCTCCATTCGTTCGTGAGATATCGTCTCCATAGACTCACACACACACACACACAACACAGACAGACATCACCTCAAAAATGTTCGATTCGTGATCACGGATGCTTGAAACGTGCTCGTCCGTCGAAAACTCGAAATCGAATTTTCGACCCCGTCACAATACTTTCCTTATACTACATTATGTATATAAGGAAAGTAAAAATAAAATACATTGAACCCTATGGCACCTAATTTTTCAAACATTTTTTAAGCGATTTTAATACTCACAAATTGTTTCAAAAGTTTTAGGAAATATTCAAATTATCCCATAAAATTTAAAAAAGTTTGAGCAGAATATGTTTGGTAGTTTTTAAATAAAAATTAGAATTATACCCATATTATATGAAGAGATCACGTGATCCACTTCACAATAAAGTATGGCATCTATCTTGTGTCAAAATTGTGATTTTCAAATTTTTTTTTTAATTTATATTTAGTGTTGTATCCATCCTAAAATCGCTTTATTTTTACTTAATTTCTGTGCATCTATATTCTGAAACAACGCAATTACGATATTTTTGAATTTATATGATCAACGAACTCTGATCATTTCGAAAACGAAGCCTAATTTTAAAGTATGCAGAATGTAAACAAATAAAGCTGTAAGATAATTTGTATCAGTATTGCTGAAATTTTTTAACTCAAAATTATTTATTTCTGGAGATGATATAATGAAATATTCATCGATTTTACGTACAGAAGCAGACGATTTTAAAGCATTGTCTTTCTCGCTGAAGTTTTAAGCGTGGAGTTAGAAAGTAGTTTTACCTTCATGATTTTAAGTTTTTAAGTAAAATAAATTATTGTAGTACTGTGATAATTAAAAAAATATCTCCACTGAATGTATTTCACTTTAGAGATGTTTAAATAAAAGTGCATTGCAGTCGAAAAGTGTTTTACAGTGAATGTTTTATTCATTATTTATATTTCTTGTTTTAATTCCTTTAACTTTATGGGGGATTGCTCTTTCTTGTAAAACAATTTGTGATTTTTTCTTTTGAAAATTTTAAAACATTTTTTTTTTAATCTTCATCTGTGGGCCAAATTACTACAATTATAGCATGTTAGTTTTTATTTTAAGGGACTTGAGAAAATCTTTCGATTGATAGTGTGACAATGGGGGGGGGGAGAGGGGGGTAACTTAAACACTCTGGGACTAAATAAGTCTCCAATACAAAAATTGCATCTCGTCTATTTTTGACTACAATGTAACAATAATTAAACTTAAATTTCATGATCATTGAGCTCTAAATATGCCCATTTAGTCATAATAACGTCAAATTCTGTCCTATGATGCCACGTTAAGAAAATATAATATCTTGAACAAATTCGTTTTAATTCGAATTTCCAAAGATCTATTCTATTTCTAGATTTCTCGATAAAAGAGCCGGATATAAAGTTTCGTAAAAATCCACTGATGTTTATGGCAGTTGTCGTATTCACAAGTAATCGACCACAGACAGACGGCAGATACAGACAGAGGGACATTACACCAAAACTAGTCTAAACGTGTTCAAGAGGTCCTAAAACACATTGTCATCAAAATCCTCGAGATCGAAAATTTTCGTGAAAGCAATACGTTCTCTATACTATGTTCTATAGTACGAGAAAGTAAAAATTTCTGTATGTAATTGTAAATATTTTATATTACGAAAAATGTTATGAAAAATGTAAACATTATGTTACGAAATATATAGTTACGAAAAATATAGTTACGAAAAATGTAAACACTTTGGAAACCTTATATTTCTTAACCTAATAGATACAAATGCGAACAATTTATGCTTATTCTGTATAAAATTAAGATACCATTTATGAATTTATATATATATATATATATATATATATATATATAAAGATATTTTAAACATTATATTTGAAACAAAAGTTTTTGCCAAAAATGTTTTTGTTTTGCATATTTAATCAATGATTTAATGATGACATTATACTATAGTTCTCACAAATGGTTACATGGTTATCGCCATTAAATGGTTTAACGTTTAATGTTATTTTAGTGTATACCAAATTGTAAAGAAATTTCAGTTTTATTATAAAATATCTTGTCACCCACTTCTCTTAGATGAAAATATGAAAGCGATTTCTTCTGTTTTAGTGCATTTTAAAACAAGAACAATTAATCTTGCATAAAACATTGATTATGAAGCACTTTCCAACTGAAACGCAATTTTATTTAAACATATTTAAAATGCGATACATTCAGCGCCGATATATTTTAAATTATCGCAGTACTACAATAATTCATTATATTTGAAAATTTCAAATTTTATAAAAAAAAATTAACTTTATTCACATGACTTCATCGAAATATAAATCGTCTGGCTCTCTATGTAAAAGCAATGAATGCATACGTCATTCATATCACTTTTATTCCAGACGCCTGAGATAAATAATTTTGCGTGAAAAAAAAGTACTCATCTTACAATCACTTGTTTACATTCTGCATCCATTAAAATTAGGCTTCGTTGTAACAATAATCAAAGTTTGATGCTCATGTAAACTAAAAAATATTGTAATTGCTTTGGCACAGAATACAGATGCACAGAAAATATGCAAAAATAAAGCGGTTTTAGAGCGGATGTAATACGAAATATAACTTTAAAAATAATATAACTTTAAAGAACTTTAAAAATCACGATTTTTACACTACGAAAAAAATATATGGATGCCATACTTTATTTTCAAGTAGGTCACGTGATCTCTTCATATAATATGGGTGTAATTGCTATATTAATTTTTATTTAAAAAACTACCGAACATATTTGCTACAAATTTCTTTTATATATTTTATAATTGGAATATCTCTTAAAATTTTCGAAGCAATTTAGGAATTTTAACTTCGCTTAAAATTTTTTTGAAAAATTACGCCCCATAGGTTCCGATATATTTCACTTCTTCAATCCGGGTTCAATCCAAAGCTAACTGGGTGATATTATTCATTTACATTCCCGTTTGTCCCACAGACCGTCTCAACAACATACTGAAATTTCATTTTGATAAAATCATTTTTCCGGCAGTAATCGTGCGAACGAATAGACAGAGAGACAGAATGAACAAAGTCATAAACACTTTTCAACTATGTTAGAAAACGTTAATAAAAATGTGGATCCTCAAATTTGTTTTTTGCTTGCTGATTTCTACTTTTAAGGGCATTTAATAATAGTGTATGAATCATTAAAAGTTTCCCAGCACAGATGATACTAGTAGGATTCAAAATCCAAATAATTAAAATATACCACGAAAGGCAACAATTGGCTAAATTTGAGCTCTGTGGCTACTTCGGTTCTCGAGCTATCCCCGATATACATGTACGTTTCCTGGTTGAACCGATAGGATTCAAAATCGAAAACATTTAAACGTACTCCAAAAGACAACACCATGTCCATAATTATATATCATTGCAATTGGTAGAACCTGGTTAATTAGTGTCTATATGTGTGTGTTTGTGTATATATACACATGTAAATTATTCACAATCGTCATAGCCACTTGTCAACAGCTCTGTTGTACAATTTTACAAATGTGATATTTGCAAATATTACAATTGGAATTCTTCACAATCTTATCTGCATGTAGACTTTTTTATATATTTTCAAAATAAAAAATCTGATGTGGGCAACACATGACATTCCTTATATAATGCAATGAATTTACTACTTTTACAGTTAAAAAAATGTTATTCTTATAGTAGATACTTAATATTCTTTCCAAGATATTGAATTTTCTTCAGTTAGTCGTCATTTTCATTGATTTAACGTCATTTTTATCAATTTAGCGAGATTTTTGTTAATTTAGCAACAAGTAAAAATGTCGCCAAGTTGGCGACATTCCTCCAAATTCGTCGTCAAAATCTCGCCAAGCGTTATGGACGGAGAAATAAGTTATTCTTATGGCAGATAAATGACTATTGCCGTTCAAATACAAAAGTATTACTCAAAGTATCTTTTTTCATGAATGGAACGAGCTAGATCCACGAGAATGATGTCACCCAATTTATCGCATGGTATTACATATGAAAAGTGAACATGTTTCTCAATAGGAAATATTTTTTTTTTATTTTATATAACTTTTTGATAATTTTTTGGAAAAATGTGCTATATCTCGAGAACGGTTCATGTTAGCGTTCTAAAATTTATGTCAATCGTTTTCTAATGAAAATTTACATAAGAAATGTCTATTTGCGTAACTTTATTAGCGGTTTTGATCTTTTAACGATTTTTTCAAAATTTCACTCGAAAATTTAGGGGGGTTCTGAACATTCGATTGCGTATAAAAACAATAGGCTTCCAGTGTTTACGGATTATGATTTTTGTACCAAATTTTGTTTGAATCTGTCCATTCGTTCGTCAGTTATCGTCTCCAAAGGCTCACTGACACACACACACACATACTTTCACACACACACACAGACATCACTTCAAAAGTGTTTGATTCGTGATCAGAGATGCTTGAAACGTGCTCTCCCGTCGAAAACTCGAATTCGAACTTTCGACCCCGTCACAATACTTTCCGTATACATTATGTATATAAGGAAAAGTAAAAACATGGTTTAAACGAAATATTTCTAGCAAAAGAGAACAACAAATGCAATGTACATTTGAAAATTAAGAATACAAATTTCTATCCTTCATATATTTAAGAACAATGAAAACTGTACACAGAATAAGGACAGATGTTTTAAAATAATTGCAGAACTGTACACCTCAAATAATGTGTTTTTAATGCTGGAAATATTTTTCGACCTATTTTATCTACTGGTGCAGTTATCTTACAATATTATAAAAATGTAATAAAAATAAAATACAAATCACTTACGTTACCAAGATATTTTGAAAACACACCAATACGCATCGGTGGCCATCTTTGCATTATGACCGTTGCCAACAGCTCAATTTAAAATGTAGGAGTAAATATCTGAAAGGGTTCAAAAGCATGTCTTGTTTTCTTGCAAAGGGTAGAAATTGCTCTTTGACGTGACGCATCTGCTTGTATAGTAAGAAGTAAGCGTATTAACAAACTTCTCGTTAGAAATCAAAATCTTTGGTTAAAGTAACTTAAATTGAAGAAACTGAGTCTGCGTTCATAAATTCGCACCGGTTGTATAAAGCGACACGAAGTAAACTTATTTTTATTTTCCCTACGTATAATGTATAGGGAAAGTATTATGAAGGGATCGAAAATTCGAATTAGAGTTTTCGTCGGAAGATAATTCGATTCGAACGTTTCTGAGGTGAAGTTAGGTGATGCGTGTGTGTGTGTTTCAGGGTGCAGAATAAGGGAATATTTTTCAGTAGCAAACTGCTAATCAAAATTTCATTTCTGTAGCAGTTTCGATATTTTGACCAGCAGTTCACAACTATTATTTCAAAAGTTCGTAAAGAATGTACCTATAGACATATCGAGATGTCGGGTTTAAAGAGGGAATGAATATTACAGGAGCTATGCACGTTTGTGGAAAGATTTTTTCTTTATCGTTATGAATCATTTGTTGATTTTTAAAATTAAGTCGCAAAATACGATTCATATTTATTTTTACATAGCAAAACACAAATTTCCTATCGCGATTTGCGATGCGATATCGCTTATTTTGCACCTTGGTGTGTGTGTACGTATGTATTCTTGAATCTGTAGATACGATATCTCACAAATGAATGGAGCGTTTCGAATGTAATTTGGTACGGTTATTACAAGCTACAAATTCTTCAGCAGACCCAGAACTAGCGGACTACCTATAGACCAGGACTACCTATTGATTTTAAACTCAATCGAACGTTCAGAAGACCTCCCCCCCCCATTTTCGAATGAATTTTTGAAAAATTCAGGACATTAATAATGTTACTTAAATAATTATTTTATATGTAATGTTTTTCTAAAATGAATGATATAAGCTTTAGTTGTTCTCGAGATATTGCACATTTTTCAAATACATGTATCTAAAATATTACACGAAGGTTACAGTTTAGGAATTTTTGTATACCTGATCTTACATACCCAATCTCCTCATTAAATATTATTAATTGTAATTAAATTATGAATATAATGCTCTCTTAATAATGTTCTTTTAAAGTTAGAATGAGTGCAGTTAATTGTGTAGTAGTATTATGTTAATATATTTTATTTCAGGAACTCGCACTAAAGATAATATGGGGGGGGGGGGTGTTAATATGTGACTCAATTCAATGTTTACGACTTACGATAACGACCACATTAATTATGGGTAACTCAATGATTATAAACGCCAACATTAAGTTCCTTTTTTAAATGTGCACCACACGTTTAATATCATATCCAAAATTGAGTTTTATATGCTACAGTACTTACTTGGTTTATTTGTCAGCGTCTGCTCTGGTCCCACAACACGTCAGACCAAACAACACAGGGTGCAGAAAATAGTCAAACTGTTGTTTCGTGTTAGCATGTGTCTGTGTTCTGTGAGCTGGGAGAGATGAAGATAATCTTCCAATTTAAAACAAACTAATAATGGTGAATTAAGAGTAGCTGAGATGTATCGTCGGACTTGTGACCTTTTGTAGACCTGTCTATGTTTATCTTCTACACCCAAGGTGTAAGTCACATCCCTTGACACTTTAAACGTTTCTCCGTTTAGATACACAGATTTCCATCCGTGATTTGATTGGCGCTTACCTAAATACAGCTGGAGATGCCAACTCGAACCCTGACACCTAGTATAAGGACTCATGTGCCATATACTATGTTCACACGGTGTAAAGGAATCAGGAATGGTCCATCGGAGGTTGAGAAAGTGTTCGATCACACCTGCATCCATGTTGTGCGTCTCCTGCGTCCAATCCACCACTAATTGCGGCATTTCGAAAATCGCATAAATACGTGAAGAATTCAGTAACTAAGCTTTTGAAATAAATTAAACTGCACACAGATAACGGATAACTCTTTTTAGAAGTCTACACTGCGAACCTAAAATGATAAAAAAACAAGACAGATCAATCATTCTTAAAGCATTGAATATGAAACACTTTCCAACTTTAATGCAATTTTATTTAAATAAGTCTAAAATGCAATACATTCCTCGGTAATATTTTAAAACTTATCACAATACTACATTAATTTATTATATTTGAAAACTTAAACCTTCATCAAAAAAAATGAACTTCATTCAAATGACGGCATTGAAATATAAATTGACTGGTTTAAACATCTCTAAAATGTTATACATTCCTCGGTATTAATTTTAGAATTATCATAATACTACAATAATTTATTATATTTGAAAACAAATGAAATTCCTTCAAATGACGTCATAGAAAAAATAACACGCCTGGCTCTCTCTATAAAAGCAGCATTTCATTCATTACCAATTTCCCATTCATTTCATTCATCACAATACTATAATAATTTATTTTATTTAAAAATTAAGACCATGGAGCTACAAGTAATTAAACTCTATGCGTAAAACTTCATTGAAAAAAATCGTCCTTCTCTTTGTAAAATCAATTAATATTTCATTCATATCAGCTATGCAGACTCCATGAACTAAATGATTTTGTGTTAAAGAAATACAGCAATTCTAATACGACTCATTCTACATATTTTGCTGTTTACATTTTACATAGGTGAAAAATAGGCTTCGTAGTAGAAATATCAAATTTGGATGAGCATTTAAACTCAAATATATTGTAATTGCGTTGTTTCAGTATGTAGATGCACAGAATTTATGCAAAAATAAAATGGTTTTAGGGCGGATACAACACTCAATATGAATTAAAAAGAACTTTAAAAATCACGATTTTGAGACAAGATGGATGCCATATATCATTTTGAAGTGGGTCACGCGATCTTTTCATATCATGGTCACGTGATCGCTTCATATACGAAGTGTTATTATTATTTTAATTTTTATTTAAAAAACTACTGAATATATTTCGCTGAATTTTTTTTTTATATATTTTATGGAACAATTTGAATATTACCTAAAATTTTCGAAGCAATTTGTGAATTTTAAATCTGCTTAAAAAATGTTTGAAAAATTAGGTCCCATAGGGCTCAATGTATTTCATTTTTTCAACCCGGGTTCAATCCAAAACTAATTGGGTGATATTATTCATTTATATTCCCATAGGTCCTACAGACCGTCTGAACAACATACTAAAATTTCATTTCGATTAAGTCCTTTTTATGGCAGTTATCGTGCTAACGGACAGACAGACAGGTTGATAGACAGACAGAATGAACAACGTCATAAACACTTTTCAACTTTGTTGCAAAGTGTTAAAAACACAGATGTAAAATAAAGAAAATAATAATACAGATGTGCTTCACTATAGTTTCGTTGTCATGCACGCTTTTAAGCCGGCATTATGGCTGCATTTTGCCCTTGCACGGCCCACTCGATTACGCAAAGCCACGCGCTTGCTTTAGGGGCCTGTCGAAGCGGGCAAAATACTAGTTTAAAAGAGGGTTGAGGTAGAATTTTGTTCCCTCTTATTTGAGGGAACGAAGAGGGTAGATAAAATATTTACCCACAATTCCCTGCGAATTCTTGAAAAACATGGCGGATTGGTGTGCCAATTCTATCTGAAGATTGTTCAATAGTAGTGAATTTATAGCATTTTATATAGGTTACTTTAAAATCATTAAACGGAGTTATTAACGAATTAAACGGATCGATTCTTATTATGCCTTAGAATTCGATGAATGGAGAATCTTACTGAAAAAGTTTGATTCAGATATGCGTATTTTGTTTATTTGAGCTAACTGTATTATTAACTATAGACATTTTTGTACCTGAATTTCATGATTTTATATAGAAATTTTTATTCCTTAATTACTAAATACTATTCCTTAATTACAATTAATATCAGTTAAAAAAGCCAGTTGATTTTCCTTTGAAGCAGCAACTTTAAAATATAATGTTTTGTTTCTTGGGAAAGTTTTCTTGATTTTTCCAAGTAGTTTTTAACAAATGATAAAATAATTTTCTTAGATTTGCGAATTATATAGGTTACATTCTCCTTATATATAACGAGCTTAATACTCAAATATTTTATATCATTAAAAAGGATTGCAATGTGTTTATATTTGAATGGATATATGTTGTTTAATATTACAATAAATTATTTATAAATTATTTCAAGTTAATGATTTTAGTTTTATATATTAAGCATTTTATATAATGTGCAATGTACAGGGTGATTACAATGAAAGTTCCCGGTTTGAAAATGGTCTCAAATAAAAAGCACTGGTCAGAATGATTTGAAATTTTGCGTGAACACTCGTGGAGCAATGGAATTTGTTTGGTGAAGAAAAAAACAGTAGTTCAAAAAGTCGGCGCTAGGAGAATAATTGGCGCTTTACTACACTAGAATGCAATACAAAAGTAATAAACGTTGACTTACTCATTGGCTAATGACGTAATAAATGTTCAATATGCTGTCCTTCGCATTCTGAAACAAGCTGAAAACGCAAAATAGCATGTTCAACAACAGATTTAAGTGTTTCTGTAGAGATGTTGTGGATGTGATGCGTGATGCTAGCTTTAAGATCCGCTAAATTGGTAATGTTTCCATTAAACACCACATTCTTCAGATGCCCCTAAAGCCAAAAATCACATAGATTGAGGTCAAGGGAACGTGCTGGCCATCTTACAGAAAAATGGCGGCTGATGATTCTGTCATCTCCAAAATGACTGCGAAGTAGCCGCTTCACTAGTTTTGCGATATGTGGTGGAGCCCCATCCTGCATGAAAATAGTGTTATCGATACATTGACGCTCTTTCAGTGTGGGTATAACGTGACTTTTCAAAAGACGTTCATATCGATGACCATTGACAGAACAGGTGGCAGAGCCATGAGGACAAACTTCCTCAAAAAAGTAAGACCCGATAATAAACGCTGCTGTAAATCCGCACCACACAGTGACTTGAGGGGAATGAAGAGGCACCTGGCGTAGTTCCTGTGGATTTTCGTTTGCCCAGATTCTGCAATTTTGCGTATTAACAGGTCCGTGGAGATAAAAGTGTGCTTCGTCAGTCCACAAAACGTTCCAGGGCCATTCATCGTCCACTTGTATCCGAGCCAAAAACTGAAGTGCGAACATTTCACGTGCAACATTGTCCGCAGGTAGCAAGTATTGAACATGGGTCAGTTTGTAAAGATAACATTTCAAAATGTGTTTCAAAATTTTTTGAACCGTACTGGAGGGTACGTCTAATAATCGGGCAATTCCACGTGCACTCGTAGATGCATTAGCGTTACGCTCTTCTTCTAACGCTGTAGCTATGTATTCCACTATCTCTTCATCAACTGCTTTCCGTCCCCTGCCAGGTTTGATGTCCAAAGAACCAGTCTCTTCAAATTTTAAAATCATTTTGCGCAAGCTTTTGCCACACAAAGGACCAGATTGTAACTTTTTCAACGTTCTGAACTTTCAAAGAGCTACTAAACAAAAGCTGTTATTCTCATAAAACAATTTGACAAGAAGAGCACGATCTTTTAATGATAGAGTCATTGCGACAGAACAATAGAGATTTTTCATTAAATTATGAAAAACAAGTTCCGCTCTTCCTTTTTTATAGCAAACGTTTATTGCACCGTCACTGTCTTATGCAAATTTGCAGCAGCATTTGAAGAGCAATTATGCAAAACAAGTTAAATCCACTTTTTGTGAAAAAAGATACAGCTTACGTTTGCTTAGAATTTAACATTGTTTCAATGGATGAAATTTTTTTTCATTACTTGCATGCATATGATAATGAAAGATCGACTTTTAATTCAATATTCGAAGGACAGCATATTGAACATTTATTACGTCATAAGCCAATGAGTAAGTCAACGTTTATTACTCTTGTATTGCATTCTAGTGTAGTAAAGCGCCAATTATTCTCCTAGTGGCCACTTTTTGAACTACTGTTTTTTTTCTTCACCAAACAAAATTCCATTGCTCCACGAGTGTTAACGCGAAATTTCAAATCATTCTGACCAGTGCTTTTTATTTGAGACCATTTTCAAACCGAGAACTTTAATTATAATCATCCTGTATATCAAAGCGATATCCCCATTGCTTGAGATGATATGAGTATAATGTAAATATTGCATTTCATAACTATTAATAACAAAATAAAATACTGAAGGCATTCGAAATTACTTACATACATTTCGCAATAAACTAAACTGTATAATAAGTTACTGCCTTTACTAAAATATATAAAATTTTATCGTACAATATACTAGTCCCCCCCCCCCCCCCGAAAAAAAAGAAGAAATAAAACTCCACAATTGCTAGAATTAGAAATACTAATTATTTTTATATATTTTAGATACTACATGTGACGTCAGCTTTATTATTATTTTATTATCTTTTTTTATTACTTAGAGGACTACCTATCTTACATATTAATGAAAAGAGTTAGCTTTAAGCTTCAGAAACAGGTCAATCATAAGTATTTCTGTACTGCTATATTAAAAAAAATTACTTTTAGCAACTATATTAGTAGTATATTAGATTTTGTGTGTGTGTGTGTCTGTGCCATGCAGTAAGAATTCATGTGTTCATTAAAAATGAGTTATACTGATTTAAATTAGTTAAAATATAATCTGTATAAATATGCATTTTTTTTCTCTAGTCACCATCTTATATCGATTTGTCTTGAATAAAATTTCTTGAAAAAGGTGTTACCTTTCTTCCACTAATACACATTTATTATATATCAAAATTTAGCCCAAAAAACGAAGATTAAATGAGAAAAAAATTTGTTTTTGAGTTTTAAGCATAAATTCTCTAAATAGTTTCATGGAATAAAACTTTTTAATGCATATAAAAATAAGCATATATCTTCAACTTCAAATATATATAAAATTTAATTATCGCATATTTTTTAATTTAAGTTTAATTTCTAATATTTTACATTTATATATAAAGGTATTTCAAAAACAGCAAAATAATAAAAAGGTTATTTAGTTTCTTATTTCCGTAAATTTGTTATATTAAAAGAAATAAAATAATAGCATACAATAATGAATTAAAAATAATACGCATTTTAAAAAAGCAATTTAAAAGAAAAATAAATGGTTTACTAAAAGTGCATGTCAAGGCTACTTAAGAAAAATTGAAAAGTTTTGGTAACGAAAAATTTACAAGGTTTCATTAAACGCGTCCTATCCCTATAAACAGGAGCAATGGGGTTTGTATCTGTTTATTTTTTCCTAGCACGTGTTATTTAGTGTAACTGTGCATGCTGAGTTTTCGCAATGTGATTTTTCCTATCAAGTTAAATTCAGTTGTAGAATATTTAAACTAAATTGTTCGAACAGTTGGCTATTGTAAAAATATGTAAATTAAAAACTGTTTAAAATACAACATATAATACATTAATAGCACTATTAATGTACTTAATAACACGTGCTTCGAATAACACATGCTACGAAAGAATAATCGGATTCCTATGTTTTTTAAGATCCTTTATTTTCTGTAAACCCAAGTTAACATAGTTAAACTTTATTACATTAATAATACATGTTAAGTAAGATATGAAGCAGATATATTTCTTACCTCTTGGGTTTATATTGCGTCTCTCCGGTACCAATTGCTTTATTTTCACAAGAAATCCTAACATACGTTCTTCCAAGGTTATTCCAACGTTATACAGAATACGCAAGGTTATTATATCCGTACGTTTCCGCATAAAGCAATCAAAAATTCGAAAGATAACCTCTGATAGAATAACTTCTTTTAGAACATTATTGCTTTGCAAAATGACTATTATATTATATAATTTCGATTTAATCGGATTTAATGGAAAGGATCACAAAATATTTAGATTAACAAATGAATCCATTTTACTACCACTTGTTCTCAACCAGTGCGTCCAATATCAAAGCTATATTTTATTTATTTATTTTTATAAAGAAGAGGAGATTTTCATTATTTATATCATCATAGAAGGTTTAAACATCATGTCTTTGAGTTGATGTTTTAGTTTACTTAATATAGAAAAAATATTTTATTTCTCGTACTTTTATATCATTTTGTAAGCTTGGTATAACAGGGGGTTGTTGTTGAGACCCAGACCGTCCGACCTACCTGAAAGGTGTAAGTTAACCGTTTGGACGGCCGGGAAATGCCACCCAATTTACACCGGAACCCAGTGGGGGAGGCATCCACAGGGACTGTACCCTCCTTCCCCTACCACCAACCTCTCCGAAGGACTTATGGACCCACATGTTTAACGTGATCGTATTCCACATGAACACGGCGGCAGTTGTGGCAGCGTGCAAATCCAGCGCGCAAACCACCGGGCTACCGCGCCCGAAATGTGCCAACAACATTATAACAGGGGGTTGTCGCACTTAGAGCATCTAGTTCACAGATACAGCCAGTGCCTGATCAAGCAACAGTGGGGCCCAGGGCCTATTGTTAATTTAAGGCCTCCATTACCGTCACGGCATATCAAACACATGCAAAACATCAACATAACAAATTTTGGAGCTCAGAATCATAGGCCCGAAGTCCATTTTTGTGAAAATGAAGAAAACTTCCAAACATTTTACGTTAAAGTAATATATGTATAATATTTAAAACTATTAACACATTTTATCACTTAAAAGAACAACTAATATAACCAGTTTAAAATTAATAAAAAAATAATTTTTGCTTATTTTTTTTATCCCATACAAAATTTGGGGGTCTTTAAAATTCGAAAGCCCAGGGACGTAGCGTTAATCAGGCCATGGATACATCTATACATCTAGTTTAGAGACGCATCTAATTCAGAGAGCATTTAGATTCAGGGAACATCACAGTTAACCTGAAAACGAACTTCGTCTTTTGACATCTCCCTTCTTTTTCAGAACTGATCATAGATAATAAAATAAAACAATGCGTTAAATTCTCTGTAAGTTACTTCTCAACTTGCAATTAATCGCTTAACACGTCCACTGATCTGAATTCAGTTACCCCCCCCCCCCCCCAACTTGTTAAAACAATATCCCGACATTAAGGTCGTTTGAAAAAAGTACATAATTTCTTATTTGAACAGTTTTCATAAAAAATAAGAAGGAAATATAGTTTCGGACTTATCAACTTATGTATACAATTCATAATCACTGAAAGAAACAACTGGCCACATTGGAGGATACCACTTTGAAAAAATCCAAACTATTTTGGAATCAAATCTTGATATCATCGTTTAATTACTTTTAGATATATTACTTTGTATTCTTAACCGTACCTTCTGTTACAGAGTGTAGTAGCATACGGCAGCTCTAATGTAGTTGCACGCTTTGGACTAGATATGATATTTTATTTCAGTAAATTATCATAAAACAGTAGAAAACAAAATTTAATCAGATTTTGCTTTCATGGTTTAATTACTTTCTTTTTCCAATGGCCAGGCATTGACTCTTTCATCTTCGCCTATACATCGGCCAGAACAGTGAACCTCTTAGCCGTCAAAGACGTTGCCCCAGCGCACCAGTGGGGGTGGGAACACATTGCGCCCAATAACACAAACATCCATGTCTTACGTGGGACTCGAACCCACAACGTGGCGGCCGGTCAGTCGCTGGAAACGCTCGCCTTGACCGTTCGGCCACCACGTCGACTGAAATGAGCCAACAGTACGCGGTGTTCCCAGGTGGTCACCCACTCAAGTACTAACCGCGCCCGATGCTGCTTAACTTCGGTGATCTAACGAGAACCGGTGTTTTCCGCACGGTAGGGCCGTGGGCTCTTAATTACTTTTTACATTATTTTGCATTCTTAACCGTACCTTCTGTTACAAACAGATTGTAGTAGTAGACGACAGCTCTATCCAAGTCAAAGCAATTACATGCTTTGGTCTAGAAATGATACTTTATTTCAGTAAATCATCATAAAACAGTAGAAAACAATTAAATTTAATCAGATTTTACTTTCATGGTATAATTACTTTTTACATTACTTTCTATTCTTAACCGTACCTTCTGTTACAAATAGATTGTAGTTGTAGACGACAGTTTTAATATCCAAGTCAAAGCAATTAGATGCTTTGGTCTAAAAATGATACTTTATTTCAGTAAGTCATCATAAAACAGTAGAAAACAATTAAATTTAATCAGATTTTGCTTTCATGCTTTAATTACTTTTTACATTACTTTGTATTCTTAACAATACCTTCTGTTACAAACAGAATGTAGTTGTGTATGACAGCTCTAATATCCAAGTCAAAGCAATTACATGCTTTGGTCTAGAAATGATACTTTATTTCAGTAAATCATCATAAAACAGTAGAAAACAATTAAATTTAATCAGATTTTGCTTTCATGGTATAATTACTTTTTACATTACTTTCTTTTCTTAACCGTACTTTCTGTTACAAATAGATTGTAGTTGTAGACGACAGTTTTAATATCTAAGTCAAAGCATTTAGATGCTTTGGTCTCTAAAAATGATACTTTATTTCCGTAAGTCATTATAAAACAGTAGAAAACAATTAAATTTAATCAGATTTTGCTTTCATGGTTTAATTACTTTTTACATTACTTTGTATTCTTAACAATACCTTCTGTTACAAACAGAGTGTAGTTGTATACGACAGCTCTAATATCCAAGTCAAAGCAATTGCATGCTTTGGTCTAGAAATGATACTTTATTTCAGTAAATCATCATAAAACAGTAGAAAACAATTAAATTTTATCAAATCTTGCTTTCGTGGTTTAATTACTTTCAAATACATTACTTTTTATTCTCAACCTTACCTTCTGTTACAGACAGATTGTAGTAGCATACGACAGCTCTAATATCAAAGTCAAAGCAGTTGCATGTTTTGGATTAGAAATAATATTTTACTTCAGTAAATCATCATAAAATAGTAAAAGTAATTAAATTTAAGATTTTACAGCTTAAAATTGACTTTAGCATAGTTGATGAATAGAGTAACTAAAAGCATAAAATCGAAACTAATTTGTCTTAATTTAGTATAATTTATAATTTAGTATAAAGTCTTTATTTGGTATACTTTACATCAATTTTACCTTAGAAGTATATTAATGCTATTTGGTGGAAAAATATTGATTGTTACAAAATCTACATTATACTTATAAAATCCAACACAAATGGATAATAGTGCTATACTATCTTAAAATTTTTCAAGCTGTCAACATTAAAAGATGAACTATCAGGACAGATACAATAGAAAGTATAACTGTTTTCTTTCTACATGCACGTCAAATTGATGTACATTAACACATACATAGATAATAAATATTACTGTACATCCACATCATCAGATAAAATGTAATATACCATTGGCAATCTATAATCTAATAACAAAACAATCCCCTTAACAGCATCGCGAGAAATTCGCATTTCTATTTTAACACTTCCCCAAAAATATAAAAATGGCGTCGAAATTCTAATTCGAAAAGTTCTCATAAAATATGAGGAACTATGATTTGTTTTCAGGACCTATAAACCTTTTCCTGGCACTTAGTGAATTAAACAACTGGGTTTGTCTGGCAATCTCTTTTAGGATTCAAATTTAGAATAAAATGATAGATTGAAACGGTCCAAGCTTGTGCCAGTACTGTATGACTATCCATTCGAGGAATCAAGTTAGGTTGAACAAAATGTTATATTGGAACACTATTGATGATTGTCTATTCAAGAATTCGGTCGAAGTAGAACACACAATTAGAACAACCTGCTTATAGCTGTTCAGTAGAGAATTCCAAATCATTCCAATGACTCATTGGAACTAATTGGTTCAAAGACCCAAATGGTCCCTGGCTCCCAGAATCGTAAGGTCTGTATTGAAAACATGAATTGTCTATTCATAGGAGGATTTAGGTTAAGTAAAACACAATGATATATTGGAACACTACTGATGATTGCCCCATTCAAGAATTTACACTAAGTAGAATACAATAACAGTTTGAAACAACTTGCTGTTCAGTAAAAAATTCCAAATAGTTCCAATAATTTATTAGAACAAATTGGTTCACAGATACAGTAGGCCCGTGGCTTCCACGATCATTGAGTCTGTATTTTCAACTGGCTGTTTAGTAAAAAATTCCAAATAGTTCCAATAACTTATTAGAACAAATTGGTTCACAGATACAGTAGGCCCGTGGCTTCCACGATCATTGAGTCTGTATTTTCAACTGGCTGTTTAGTAAAAAATTCCAAATAGTTCCAATAACTTATTAGAACAAATTGGTTCACAGATACAGTAGGCCCGCGGCTTCCACGATCATTGAGTCTGTATTTTATACGTGAATGACTATTCATGGGAGAATTCAAGTTAAGTAGAACAAGATATATTGGAACATTATTGATCATCGTTCATTCAAGAATTCAGAGCAAGTATAACACAATGACATGTTAGAATAATATGCTTATGGCTGTTCAGTGGATAATTCGAAATTTTTCGAATGAATTACTGGAATAATATTTGTCGATGGCAATTCAGTCGAGGATCCAAAACAGAGCAAGATTATAGGAACGAATTCTGTTAATGGCTTCTCATTCCACAGTATATCATGAGCTTTCCATTCTGCCCCGAATAGTAGGTGGATGTTGATAGCATATTGTTTCTACTTGGCGTCCCTAACAGAGACGTAGCCAGGAGGAAGTGGAAGATCTGATGTAAAGTAAGGAATCCGGACAGGAGTGATGGCTTGTTGAGGTTGGTAGGCTGGGCGCAGTGGGCGAAACGGTGTTGGTGACCAGTCACAGGATGAGTGGCCGTGACAAGTGTGGACTTGAGTATAGAAGCTGACATCAGGTTGGATAATCCCCTCAGGGGCGAGAACTGTAAAGATGGATAAATTTAATGTAAACAATAAAATTAGTATAAAATAAAACTCTTGCAATCACAGAACCCGTCAATTGGGAGCGTTCCCAAAGTAGATATCGCGCTCCCATTGCAGATAATAACGTCCAATGACGATATAATAGACGATATAGGCGGATTCTAGTAAGTCGTAATATAGCAAGTCTTACGGCTGCTATTGTAGATATCGGCTATTCCAGTTTAAGAAACGCATAATAAGAGCAAATTTGTTGCAGGGATGATGTTATCTGCAATGACTGCGTGATTATAACCACAAAACTTTTAGTCTATAGAAAAGAATAAAACAAGATATTTAAATAGTTTTTCGTTAATAAAACAGAAAAAACAAAATTCCATAATATGCAACTGGTCTGTTTTATTTTCGGATTGAAGCTACCTCATTTAGTTTACGAAACCAGACATTTACGCTATATGTTACGGCTATATTTTCTTTCCGGATGAAGGCAGCAAATTTAACTTCCAAACCCAGCTATGTCCTGCATTTATAAATAATACATTTTTTTCTTTCTGAGTGATGTTGCATAAAGTAGAGGTATAAAGTTCAGTTAGGTTTCGAAACCGGTTATTAAGAAATATGTTGATTATTTTATTTATAACTATTTTTTTCTAACTTTTCATTTGTAGTTAAATAACTTAGTCTACGAAACCCTGGTTTTTCTTCATGTTTTGTTTATACTCCTAATATCGTAGCTTTATGCATCCAATTAGTTTTTACTCTGTTCTGGAGCAACTATTTGCATTCTTCTGCTACACGTTTAACCCTGCTTTATGTCTCCTTAGTTCTTTTGTTTTCAAGTTCTTATTGTTACTTTCCTTATATACATAATGTATAAGGAAAGTATTGTGACGGGGTCGAAAATTCGAGTTCGAGTTTTTGACGGGAGAGCACATTTCAAGCATCCCTGATCATGAATCAAACATTTTTTAAGTGATGTCTGTGTGTGTGTGTCAGTGAGTCTGTGGAGACGATAATTGACGAACGAATGGACCGATTCGAACCAAATTTGGTACAAAAATCACAATCCGTAAACACTGGAAGCCTATTGTTTTTATACGCAATCGAATGTTCAGAATCCCCCTAAATTTTCGAATGAAATTTTGAAAACATCGTCAAAAAATCAAAACCACTAATAAAGTTACGTAAATAGACATTTCTTATGTAATTTTTTATTAGAAAACGATTGACATAAATTTTAGAACGCTAACATGAACCGTTCTCGAGATCTTGCACATTTTTCAAAAAAATTATCAAAAAGTCATATAAAATAAAAAAAAAATATTTCCTATTGTGAAACGTGTTCATTTTTCCTATGTAATACCATGCGATAAATTGGGTGACATCATTCTCGTGGATCTAGCTCGTTCCATTCATGAAAAAAGATACTTTGAGTAATACCTTTGTATTTGAACGCCAATAGTAATTTATCTGCTGTAAGAATAACTTATTTCTTCGTCCATAACGCTTGGCGAGATTTTGGTGACGAATTTGGCGTAATGTCGCCAAGTTGGCAACTTTTTGAAATGTTGTCAAATTAACAAAAATCTCGCCAAATGGATAAAAATGACGCTAAATCAATGAAAATGACTACCAATTGTCAAAAATTCAATATCCTGGAAAGAATATTAGTATCTACTATAAGAAAAACTTTTTTTTTTACTGTAAAGGTAGTAAATTCATTACATTATATAAGGAAAGTCATGTGTTGCCCACATCATATTGTTTTCAGATTGGAAACGCGATTGCTTATTGGGATTGCTCTTTGAGGCACAGAGGCACATAATCAGATTTATATTGATAGAATTCAGTGGCGGCTCGTGAGGTGAAGCAGGATAATCGCTGCTTCACCTAAAGTTATCGGCGGTATGGATTAATATTATTATTATTATTATTATTATTATTATTATTATTATTATTATTATTATTATTATTTGGCAAATTTTACAGATGATTTATAGATTATTATTATTTTTACAGATGATTTATAGATTATTATTATTTTTACAGATGATTTTACAAATTTTACAGAATTTGATGATGTTCGTTGTCGAGGAGGAGGGCCCATCCCGCCACTGAATCTACTTCACCCATTTCTGAAGTTACTAGCCACCACTGAATTATATCAGCATAAAACTGATTATACACCTCAAAGAGCAATCCCAATAAGCAATAACGTTTCCAATCTGAAATAAATAAAAATTTGAAAACAAATGAACTAAGGAGGCATACAGCGAGGTTAAATGTATAGCAGAAGAAACGCAAAAGCAAAATAATTCTATTAGAATTCATTTGTTTTTGCTGAAATCACCGCTGTCACATTTATCTTGATGAAATATGTATATTTTTACAACACTTTAATCAATTACATAATGACCAACTGCAGTTGTAAAAACCACGTTCATGTTTTCTGCAACTCACCTGTTCCAGGGCAGTGCTGTTCTGGCTCGGACAGCCTGACTATATCAGTCTTGTTGATAGGCTTGTTCCGGCAGCAGAGCAAGCAGGATAGAGACAGAACAACCGCAGCACAGCAGAGGACACTGATGGAGACCCTGTAGGGTATAGACAGAATTTTAATTAATGAGTGGCAACACCTCGTCCAATTGAAGTGTTGAAGACCCAGACCGTCCGACTCATCCAGTGGACTCGAGCAACTAATTGGACGGCCGGTCTCCAATTGAAGTGTGAAGTAGTTGGAAACCTATAAAGCCTATAAACCTATAAAGTTGGAAACTTAAAACCTATCCAATTGAAGTGGGAAGTAGTTGGAAACCTATAAGGACCAAATCGCATAGTCGGCTAGATAAAGGGAGAGGGTGAAGTGAGGATTACCATAATGATCGATTACTCACCTCTTTTCTTTATTCAAGGCTGCTCGTTTAAGAAGAGCAGGTTAAATGTATCGTGCAAATGATGAAAATTCAAGATCTTGGTTGAAAATTTGAAAATAATTTTACTGAAAATCAAATATCATGGAAAATTAAGTTCATATTTTTTAATAATCCCCGTTGATACATGAGCAATTCATATTCTTGAATCGAACTAGAGCAAGTTTCTCCTGTTTGTGTGACAGGTAAGTTCTGTTAGGGAATTTAGGGTTTGGTTAATGATAAAGGGTAGATTATGAGCTTTGCAATGAGTAATGTAGAGGGTGGGACAGTCCAGTGATTAGCGCGCGGGAATTGCAACCGGACGACCCGAGTTTAAATCCCAGCTCTGCTCAAACTATCCCCACGTTTACGCGGAGTACTGGAACGTTAATTATGTGGATCCGTAAGTCCTTCCAAGAGGTTGGTGGTAAGGGGATGAGGTTACGGTCCCTGTGGATGCTGCCCTCACTGGTTTCCGGTCTAAATTGGGTGGCACTCTCCGGCCGTCTAAACTGTTACCCAACAGTTTCTGGTAGGTCGAACGGTGTGGGTCAAACAGGAAAGGGCTATTTAGCAATTATGTTTCGATAGAGCGTCGTATAAGAATTAACAGTTTTAATTGGGAGTATGATAGAATCAAAGATATTAGGGGGAGGAGATCCCAATAATAACTTTGTAATGAAAAAAAGGTACTTGAGTGTACCCGTAAGGTCTATTTATAATAAAGTAAGCATACCTGATAGAATAAAAGTGATTGCAGTGATCCTTGCGGATAATTTATGAAGTTGGGTACTTGGTATCAAAGCGAGATGGACAGAAAACAAGAAAGATCAATCCTGCATAAAGCATTGATTATAAAACACTTCCCAACTGGAATGCAATTTTATTTGAACATCTCTAAAATGCGATATATTCAGCGCTGATATATTACTTTCCTTATATACATAATGTATAAGGAAAGTATTGTGACGGGGTCGAAAATTCGAATTCGAGTTTTCGACGGGAGAGCACGTTTCAAGCATCCCTGATCACGAATCAAACATTTTTGAAGTGATGTCTGTGTGTGTGTGCGTGTGTGTGTGTGTGTCAGTGAGTCTGTGGAGACGATAACTGACGAACGAATGGACCGATTCGAACCAAATTTGGTACAAAAATCACAATCCGTAAACACTGGAAGCCTATTGTTTTTATAAGTAATCGAATGTTCAGAACCCCTCTAAATTTTTGAATGAAATTTTGAAAAAATCGTCAAAAAATCAAAACCGCTAATAAAGTTACGCAAATAGACATTTCTTATGTAATTTTTCATTAAAAAACGATTGGCATAAATTTGAACGCTAACATGAACCGTTCTCGAGATATTGTACATTTTTTAAAAAAATTATGAAAAAGTCACATAAAAAAAAAAAAATTCCTATTGAGAAACATGTTCACTTTTCATATGTAATACCCTGCGATAAATTGAGTGACATCATTCTCGTGGATCTAGCTCGTTCCATTCATGAAAAAATATACTTTAAATAATACTTTTGTATTTGAACGCCAATAGTCATTTATCTGCTGTAAGAATAACTTTTTTCTTAGTGCATAACGCTTGGCGAGATTTTGGCGACGAATTTGGCGGAATGTCGCCAACCTGGCGACTTTTTGAAATGTTGCCAAATTAATGAAAATCTCGCCAAATGGATAAAAATGATACTAAATCAAAGAAAATGACGACTAATTGTCGAAAATTCAATATCTTGGAAAGAATATTAGTATCTACTATAAGAAAAACCTATTTTTTTACTGTAAAAGTAGTAAATTCATTACATTATATAAGGAAAGTCATGTGTTGCCCACATCAGATTTTTTTAATTTATCACAGTACTACAATAATTTGTTTTACTTGGGAACTTAAAGCTTCATAGAAAAAAATGAACTTTATTCAAATGACGTCATAGAAATATAAATCGTCTGGCTCTCTAAGTAAAAGCAGCGAATATTTCATTCATATACTTTTTTTCCAGACTCCAGAGTTAAATAATTTTGTGTGAAAAACAATCAGCAATTCTTATGCAACTCATCACTTGTTTACATTCTGCATCCATTAAAACTACGCTTCATTGCAGAAATAATGAAAGTTTGATGATCATTTAAACTAAAAAATATCGTAATTGCGTTGGCACAGAATATAGATGCACAGAAAGTAAACTAAAGTAAAGCGGTTTTAGGACGGATGCAATACTAAATATAAATTTAAAAGAACTTTAAAAATCCCGATTTTTTCACTGGGAAGAAAGTTGGATGCCATATTTTATTTTAAAGTGAATCACGTGATCTTTTCATATTATATTGGTGTAATTATTATTTAATTCTTTTTTTAAACTACTGAACATATTTTGTTAATTATTTTTTATATACTTTTTATTGGATAATTTGAATATTTCCTAAAAATTTCGAAGCAATTTGTTAATTTTAACTTTGTTTAAAAAATGTTTGAAAACTGAGTTGCCATACGGTTCAATGTATTTCATGTTCTCAACCCGGGTTCAATCCAAAACTACTTGAGTGATATTATTCATTTACATTCCCATATATCTCAGACCGTCTCAACAGCATACTAAAATTTCATTTTGATAAAGTCCTTTTTACGACGGTTATCATGAGAACGGACAGACAGACAGACAGACAGAACGAATGAAGTCATAAATACTTTTCAACTATGTTGTAAAGTGTTAAAAAGCGAATTACTAAGTTGTAGAGGATTATCCAATTAGTAGGGATCGATATCAGGAATGCATGAAACGTATAAACAAATGCCAGGCAAAAAAGTCGTATCATCAGGGACTATAACACGGTGATCCCTGCAATGCTTGTTGAAGTGCGCGGACATGGTCTTTCTCGAGTCAAAACTGCAAAAGTGCATTACTACTGACGGGGTTTATCTTGTACAGGCTGCACATTGGATTGCTGTGCATGCAAATGTTGTTCATTTTAACGTTCGTCAATAAACTCGCCAACAAACTCGCCAGCCATTCGCCAATATATATATTGTGTAAGATAAATGCTTTCTGTAGAAATTTTATGGTCGATTTCTACATATTAAATAATGCTCTAAAACTTTGTACCTGGCGTTTTCCATCTATCTTCCTTAGTTGCCGAATGTCTCATTTAATTTTTACTTTCCTTATATACACAATGTATAAGGAAAGTATTGTGACGGGGTCGAAAATTCGAATTCGAGTTTTCGACGGGAGAGCACGTTTCAAGCATCCCTGATCACGATTCAAACATTTTTGAAGTGATGTCTGTCTGTATGTGTGTGTGTGTGAAAGTATGTGTGTGTGTGTGTCAGTGAGTCTGTGGAGACGATAACTGACGAACGAATGGACCGATTCGAACCAAATTTAGTACAAATATCACAATCCGTAAACACTGGAAGCCTATTGTTTTTATATGTAATCGAAAGTTCAGAACCCCCCTAAATTTTCGAATAAAATTTTGAAAAAATCGTCAAAAAATCAAAACCACTAATAAAGTTACGCAAATAGACATTTCTTATGGTAATTTTTCATTAGAAAACGATTGACATAAATTTTAGAACGCTAACATGAACCGTTCTCGAGATATTGCACATTTTTCAAAAAAATTATTAAAAAGTCATTTAAAATGAAAAATAAAATATTTCCTATACAGAAACATGTTCACTTTTCATATGTAATACCATGCGATAAATTGGGTGACATCATTCTCGTGGATCTAGCTCGTTCCATTCATGAAAAAAGATACTTTGAGTAATATTTTTGTATTTGAACGCCAATAGTCATTTATCTCCTGTAAGAACAATTTATTTCTTCGTCCATAACGCTTGGCGAGATTTTGGCGACGAATTTGGCGGAATGTCGCCAACTTGGCGACTTTTTGAAATGTTGCCAAATTAACGAAAATCTCGCCAAATGGATAAAAATGACGCTAAATCAATGAAAATGACGACTAATTGCCGAAAATTCAATATCTTGGAAAAAATATTAGTATCTACTATAAGAAAAACCTATTTTTTTACTGTAAAAGTAGTAAATTCTTTTCATTACATAAGGAAAGTCATGTGTTGCCCACATCAGATTTTTTTATTTTCCGATAGAGGGCGTTTGAATCAATCCTGGCTTTAATTATTTATTCATGCTTGGATGCATTGCACATAGTCCTGGGCCGCATAAACAGTTTGTGAATATAATGTATAACATAAATTATAATTACATTCATATTTATATTATATAAATTATATGTCTATAATTTGTAAAATAGGCGGTAATAGGGGGTTTCGTACATTTGCCTAAAAATTTCATCGGAGACACTGCTTATGTAACTTTATACATCACTTCATATAACGGGCTAAGCTCGTCGTTAGATCCATAAAAAACATTCGTTGTCGCAGTCGCTTGATCAGGTCGCGACCTTGTGTTCCAGGACCGCTGTCGCAGCGACATTCAATCTATCCCATATACTTTCGGGTGAGTCGGAGTCTACTTAGAGTTACAACTTACCAAAAGTACCACTCGATGTACACCGGAGTAGGGGAGAAAAAATCCGGCAACTGATTGGTCGGTACCCACGGCCCGGTGTCAGTCTCTGAAATAAAAGGAGAACACGGTAAGATACAAGACATTATTTTGAAGATGCGCTCTAATTTAATAGATTTTCCCGATTATTCTACTGAATTTAGGATAAACTTGTGTAGGTCGGTACGACATCACGGAGAAAATTCAGCACATACACACTACCACGTCTAAAATCGTGTTGTTTAGCAATGCTATCAGACTAGCAGCTTGTTCTTTGTTTCTTTAGACGTTTATTGTCTCAATGTAGGATAAATCAGGACTCACCCATAAAGAGTACATTGAACCATTTTTTTTCTGTCCAAGTCGCATGCTGTCGCATCACTTTAGCCGTGCTTCTCTCGCCTTAGCGCTCAAAGGAACACCAACTCAGAAAACACAGTCATCGTATCCTTTCCCCCTTCCTGTCACAATATTGGCTGATATTAACTTTCCTATTGTTACGGTAGCCTTTGATCAGAGAGCTGGTGTATTTGGCCAGTAAATCCGATGTACTGTTCATCAGAGGATGTTGTCGAAGACGTCCTAGAATGGGTCTCTGGAAAACTGTCCCACTTGTTTGGATTTGTTTCCATAAACGATAAATGACAACATGCTCCACAGGAAAGAAATTGGCGACTTCTTTAATAGACTGTCCTGCCACAAGTTTCCCAACGGCATGCCCATGTTGATAATCTTCCAAACGTATTCTTTGAATCATAACAAGGCTAATCTAATCAAAAATCAACCCCAACACTCTGAAGAATTTCTCTGAGCATTGAAACTCTTATAGACGAAAAGGAGTATTTATCACCCCATGCCTCATTTTTATATTCTTCGAGGTGCACCATTCGAGTCACGTCATTTGATACTTGCATATCGCCATCGACGACAACAGTAAGTTGTAAAATTGAGATCTTTAACTCATATGGAGTTGGTCACGCTACCCTGATCGGGTGCCATTTTAAAGGTTAGATACCTTGGTTGCTTCGAGGTGCACCCTCGAGGCACATCATTTGATATTTGCATATCCCCATCGATGACAACAGTATGTTGTAAAGTTCTGAGATCTTTAACTCAGATAGAGTTGGTCACGCTATTACCCTGATCGGGTGCCATTGTAAAAGTTAGAGACCTTGGTTGTGTAACTTTTTGATATATCAAGTTAAAGGGGCATAACTTCAAACTTGTTAGTAATTTATACAAAATACTTTACAGCCAGGCACAATAACACACCAGTGTATGAAGTTAACTTAACACATTCATCGTGCACTCACTCATAATACAGCAGCTGGCTACGTAAATCAATATGGACAGATACAAAAACAGCAAGTATTGCACATGCTCGTTATTTAACAAACACACAGCAATATTGAACTTTGACTGGGTCTGGTGATATATCTATCTTTATGTAATTAGTGGAATAGCTATAAATCGTCGATGATTACCAAACTTTTTCTTAGGACATCTAAATCTTGTCCTGGCAAATTAATGATATTAGATCCTCACAATCATAGTTATATCAATATAACTCTACGGACGTGAACTTTCCACCTTTCTCACTTACACATCGACTCGATTTCTAGGGATTTTCATCTTCCAACCGAATTTCGGCAGAACTATGACTCTCTCACCCACGATCCAAAAATTATCCTGCCGCCATACAGGACCGCAGAATGTCACTTGGCTCGTTGATTGGTCTACATATCCGAACCAGTTAGAAGTTGTTAATATAAAGTTAAGCATAAATTATAACGGAAATAATAAAAGGTTATACAGACGTCACAAAAGTTCACCCAAAAATATCAGCAAATGAGTTCTCAGAATTTTCCCGAATTCAGAACATGCATCGGGAGCTTAACTTTTGGAGGGCAGTGTATGTTATAAGTGTATATTATATATATATATATATATATATATATATATATATATATATATATATATATATATATATATATATATATATATATATATATATATATATATATATATATAGCAAATAAAAGTATTAAGGAAAAAATGGGAATCAAGCCAACGGGTTAACGACTCTTGGCCTTTTTTATTTTGTGTTTTACTTCGGCTTTGTACTTCGGACTTTTCTTCGATTCTTGAGTTTTGTACTCACTTCCACGGTCAGTGTCTTGTGCTCGACACCATTTCGGAGGTCAAGTTTCGGCAAAGTATTTGGTTCCGGGAGTGTCACCTAGGTGTAATAGCATGCTATAACCGGGAACGAGGGGTCTCAATCCCCCTCGGCCATTTATGCTTTCCCGTTGGCTTGATTCCCATTTTTTCCTTAATACTTTTATTTGCTATATAACTGCTTTACGTTCTTGTGCAGCATTGCGCCATCTACGTTAAGCCTTTTTTCATACTTTTGTATGCTTACGTTTTCTTCATCTGATTACTTTTGTAGTATATTATATATATATATATATATATATATATATATATATATATATATATATATATATATATATATATATATATATATATATATATATATATATATATATACTGCACTTACTGTTTTGAATCTCCAGGGTGACTGAAAATGAAAAGGAAACACCTCCACTCGGCGAGAGAAGGGCTTCCTTCCGAAGACGGTCATTAAATCATCTTGACTCCTGAAAAGAATGAATGTACTTAATACACATGGAGAATTGTAAAACTGATACAGAAATATTTTAAAAAATAAATCTCATACATAGTGTACCAACATTCACGTTCTCATACTATGTAATATAGTATTGAAAAGGTATTGTTTTCGAATTCGAGATTTTAATACCAATATATATTTTAGGACCTCCTGAACACGCGTTCACTATCTTCGAAGTGAAGCCCGTGTGTCTGTAGTCGATTTCTTGTGTGCACGATATCTGTCACAAATATTAATGAATTTTCACGAAACTTTATGTCCGACTTTGTTATCGAAAAATCTAAAACTAGATGCATTTTCTTTTAAATCGTGCGAAAACGTCGAAACTGATTCGAAATTTTATACTTTATTTTAACATGGTAGCATAGGACAAAATTTAACGTTATTTAACAAAAATTATTAAAGGGGTTATTTATTGCTCAATGGCCTCGATACTTTATAATAGTTTCAATCATCGTTGTGGGTTTTTGTTGTGTCAATTTTTCCTTGGAGAAGCACAAATACTAATAGATTACTATGTAATATTTTATAGTGAAAAATCTTCCATTTGTATACACACAGAAAATCACCTTTGCGTGCCCAAAATGACAGTCGAGTACCTCATATGAATAGCCAGGATCTCGGAAAGAGAAGGAGGGTTTAATGTCATGAGCGCCCATAGACAGTGTTTCTTTCAGGCATACGTCCGGGGAATTCCGCCCCCCCCCCCCCCGGAGATATTTTATGTTAACCAAGTTTCTATTTATGTGACACAGCATTTAGATATATTTATTTAGAGCAAATAGAAAACTTGCCCCTCCTAAAATTTCATTCGCTCCCCCCCCCCCTCCCAAAAAGTCCTGAAAAAAAAAACTGTCCATAGATAAGGGCAAGGGGGAACTTGCAATTCCCCTGGACTTCAAAGATTACAAAGGTGAATAAAAGGCTAGGTGATACACATTATATATATATACACAAAAATACTTCGGCAGACGGTAATAAGCTGAATATTTAAGAAATGAAGCGGGGATTTTGATGAACGCCTGTAATTGCGGTTTTTCTGATAGTTTCCCGAAATTATCAACAAAGTAGTTGAAAAAAATGTGATGCTTTACAGTGCAATGATTACCGATCAAGGAACCAACATTTACTCCCCTGCTTATCTTTGCCGTACATTTTAAAATCACGATACTTTTCAAATTTTTATTTTCCTTATATTCATAATGCATAAGGAAAGTATTGTGACGGAGTCGAAAATTCGAATTCGAGTTCTCGACGGGAGAGCACGTTTCAAGCATTCCTGATCACGAATCAAACATTTTTGAGGTGATGTCTGTGTGTGTGAGAGAGAGTATGTGTGAGAGAGTATGTGTGTGTATGTGTGTGTGTGTATGTGTGTGTGTGTGTGTGTGTGTGTGTGTGTGTGTGTGTGTGTGTGTGTGTGTGTGGAGACGATATCTCACGAACGAATTGAGCGATTCGACTGAAATTTGGAACAAAAATCACAATTCGTGAACACTGGAAGCTTATTATTTTTAAACGTAATTGAATGTTCAGAACCCCCCTAAATTGTGGAGTGAAATTTTGAAAAAATCATCAAAAAACCAAAACCTTTAATAAAGCTACGCAAATAGACATTTCTAATGTAATTTTTCCTTAGAAAACGATTGACATAAACTTTAGAACGCTAGCACAAACCATTCTCGAGATATTGCACATTTATTTAAAATAAATTTATCAAAAAATCCCATAAATTGGAAAAAATATATTAACTGTTGAGAAACATGTTCACTTTTCATATATAATATCATGCGATAAATTGGGTGACATCATTCTCGTGAATCTAGCCGGTTCCATTCATGAGAAAAGATACTCTGAGTAATACTTTTGTATTTGAACGCCAATAGTTATTTATCTGTTATAAGAATAACTTATTTCTCCGTCCATAACGCTTGGCGAGATTTTGGCGCCGAATTTGGGGGAATGTCGCCAACTTGACAATTTTTTTAAATGTTACTAAATCAACGAAAATCTCGCCAAATGGATAAAAATGACACTAAATCAGTGAAAATGACGACTAATTGACGAGAATTCAATTTCTTGGAAAGAATATAAATAGCTACTATAAGAAAAACCTATGTTTTGTATTGTAAAAATAGTAAATTCATTGCAATATATAAGGAAAGTCATGTGTTGCCCACATCAGATTTTTTAATTTTCTAATAAGCGCAGCATTAGATTTTCCCTAATTGGATGAAGAACACCCTAAACTCTAATTTCAAGAATCGCTATTTGGAGCCCAACTTAATTTCCGCAGGAGGTAAAAGCTGGAATTTTTCCCAGCTCAGGAATAACAAATAAACCGAATTCCTTGATGCTTGTACAGGATGTTTAATAATTTGTAGATTTTTAATACTTTACAACATAGTTGAAAAGTGTTTATGACTTTGTTCATTCTGTCTGTCTGTCCGTTCATACGATAACTGCTGCAAAAATGACTTTATCAAAATAAAATTTTAGTACGGTGTTGAGACTGTCTGTGGGGCATATAGGAATGTGAATGAATAATATCACCCAATTAGTTTTGGATTGAACCCGTGTTGCAAAAGTAAAATACACTGAACCCTATGGGGCCCAATTTTTCAAAATTATGACAATAGTATTCAGGATACTTTTGTCTTATTGCGGGACTCACTGTTATACATTATAGAGTCAAAATCAACTGATAAGTAGTTAATATTAATCAATAACTTGTATTAACTACCAGAATGATTCTACAAATTATTAACAGCTTTATTACGAGTTAATGCTTACATTAAAATCAGTTGTAATTATTATGTATTAATAATGATGTATAGTTGCTATATGGATAATTATAACCAGCTCCTAGCTTGCAAATATAAATATGTAATTATTTGTTAATAATTAATATGAATTGAAATATATAATAGTAACTATTATGGTTTATAGATGCTAATAATTAATTTTGTGTTTGGTGAGCCCCTCCTGTAAAACTGTTGATTCCCCTTTGAATTTCCCTCGAGCCCCTTTTCAATTTCGTCTCTGGTTACGGTCCTAACTGTGATGCTATGTATTACCCCCCCTCCCCCCCCAAAAAAAAAACCCCATTCAATTATCTTGAACAGTTATGGAAGTCCATTTCATGTGCATGCAGGTTTCCCATTGGATGACGGCTTCAGCACTTAAATTATTGTCGTTGATGTTAAATTGTCTGTTATGTATTAAACATATTGTTGCCTTGTCAAAATACTCGGTTGTTGCTTCCCGATGTTTTAATTTTCTGGGGGAATGCTTCCCGGTCCCTTTCCATATTTTATTAAGGAACTAAAACATGTTTGTACTAAATTTGACTCGCTCTGCAACTTTTTAATTGACTTTTTCCCCTATCTGCAAAAGGGGCCGCATTGGGCTCCTTACCCCTATAAAACGGGGGGGCATGGGTCCCCCCTGGTTTCATGGTGTGGGCTATAAGGGGTTTCCTATACAACGGCACAAGAAGTACATAGCAAGCTACCATAGTTCGTGAAATATTAGCTTGAGGAAGAACTTTCCTTGTAACATTATATAGGAAAAATATCTGTAATGAATTTCTACCCAACTGTCTCATACATCCATGTCCTACAGTGTTTATGTGCTATAGTGTTAGTGTATAGTGCGCTATAGTGTTTACGTATAGTGCGCTATAGTGTTTACTTATGCTCTATAGTTCCATTTGTATCAGAATTATTATACGGGTGGAAAGAAAAAATGTACTATACTTTTCAGATTTGATGCCCACCTTATTTGTATTTTTTAAAACTTTATTTTTTGTTTTTCAACTTGGCAATAGCTTAGTGACGTCTACTATGGATACATTTGGCCTATTTATAATTATAAAAACTATTTTGATAACTATATATAATCCACCCATATATACTACCTCCCTAGCACTGGGGATAATTTTCTCATAGAAACAATGCTGTGAAAATCTAAAGTTCCAGCTCTAATGATGAGAATTACTAAATCATTATATATATATATATATATATATATATATACATATATAGCATCTATATAATTCTAAAACAGTAGTTATGTTGTATTCAATCTTGACTTAACATATTCTACCTTCACAGCTGGACATCCTTTTAAAAGTGTTCAGGAGATTTTAAAACGTGCTAATCTATCAAAATTTCGAATTCCAAAATTTTCGGAAAACAAAATACAATATTGGGAAAGTAATACAATCCCAGTGATCAAGAACAATTATCCATCTTAAAAAATTTTTTAAATCTCCCCAACGAATGCAAAAATTACAAAATATTTAAAATACTTTATTTAAGCATTTAATTTGCAGCCCTATTTTATTTACGAAAATCGTCTGTTCCGCTTCCCTAATTGTCCGATCTGAGTTCTCTTTTTTGCTGATGCGTCAACATGTAACGACATTTCAGCCGATATTTTATGGAAAAACCCAGAACACAGAGAAACAAAAATAAAGATACCAAATGAAAAGTTGCTGGAAATCAAAATTAACATTAGTAAATTTACTAATGTCATTTCAGAAAATTGATATCTTACTGCTACAAGCAAATGAAACTTTATTTTATAATACAGTTTATATAAAGGGATCAACTGTTTTAAAATTCCATTCACTGTTTTAGTCTCTCGGCGATAACGTAAATACTATATAAATTAATTTTAAAAGTATTCATTGTACGTCGGAATGTGTGTTATCGGTTATCAAAACAAATTACAGTAATATTAAGAGAATTATCGACACATTTCATATTACTTCGTTTCATTTTGCCATAAAATAAACTGACTTCAGAATAAACTTATAGAACCTGTTTATATGAGGCTTTCTAAAAGTAAGATCGCGCTTCCACTGCAGATAAAAGTATCCACGGACCGGTATCAAGCTTATTTAATTATTATTAGCACATAGGCATGTAATATCCAAAGTCTGCAATGGTAACGCAAAAACTTGCCATAATTTGGGAACTTTTATGGGAAACATCGAATTCAGTCCTATGTAGCCGGCTTCAATTTTCTTCAAAACAGCTTATGATCAATCTCCTTTTAGCAATATAAATAGTGAAACCGGTGCATGAATGGTGTTATCTGCAGTAAGAGCGGCGAGCACTATTCTGAGTTTCAAGCACACTTGCATTTTAGATTTATTAATTTGCAATGAAATGAACTTTATTCGAAAGGGGAAAAAAATGGTCTTTCGCAACTTTCTCTTTTTGGTGTTTTGTAGCCAAAGATATTTTAAATAAAAATTGATGAGGACTCTTATTATATTGCAATTTTTACGACTCCGAATGAATTTCAAATAAAAGTTTGAAAACTCTTTTAAAGATGGCACCACCATACAGTGATTTGTTAAAGATCTATTTTCATTCATGATTTTGCAATTCTGAAAATGTAGTGCTGCCATCTACTATCGAAAGAGTGCACTTAAAATCTATGAAAAGTGAATTACTCAAAATAAAAATTAAGATTTATTTTTTCATCTCAAAATTAATTTAAAACTTGCAATGTAAAAACTTAACTTCTATCCAATTTAAAACATTAATTTGTAACGTTCAATATCATTCGATTAAGTTTATGAATGAATTTAAAAATAAATCAAAATTAAGAATGAATTTAAGAATAAAAGATTAAGATCGAAAGTCAGAAATGCATAAATTTATAAAATTATATTCACATTGCTAATATATACTTTGCCTAGTAATTTCTACTTACCAAACAAAATTGCAGCAAATGTACGCACAAGGAAGTAAGCGACTTTTAAATTTAATTGCTAACAGCTTTAAATGTTAAATTAAGTTCTTACGACGTAGATATATCCAGGTTTTTCTTAACTAAGTCACACATATTTTAAATTTCCGAGTAATATAAAGTAAGCACTATCACAACAGGCAATAATAAAATTCATCAAAATATAAATTTATTAACAAACATGATTGTTAATACACAAACTCATGTTGTATTACATATACAGATCAGTCAACTAATACATTACACAAACAGACACATCGCATGACAAATTGAATGTTGAGAAGAAACAAGTAAATCACCTCTTATTTTGCATGTTAATTCAAAACATTGTTTATAGCTGTTCTGCAATTTCTGTTAGATCAAACAATTTAATTTTACACACAAAATCATGGTTCACATAGATCCACGACTATAGCGAAACATTGATATCAATAGGTTCTTTGAACATTTTAACATAACTATCACTGGTAATTTGTTAAATTATTGGAATCTTACTTTCACTGACGATGGCACTCCCAGAGCTATCGAAAACCACAGCAATGTCAATCGAAAGTTATTTCTTGTCCTCGTCTGCAGAGGGTTGTTCTAGAGTCATCGGGATTTGTCTTTCCTCCTTTTTAGGTTCAATAGGTGCTACTTTAGGAGCATGGATGATCAACACACCTTCTGACGTAAGAGTCGAGGTCAATTTTTTGTCTTCACATCCCCTAGGTAGCATATACCGGCGCCGAAATTCCCGAGAAATGAACCCATGTTCGTCACTTTTTTCCTCATGTTTACCGTGCACAACCACATAGTTGTCAACCAGTTTAACCTCGAGCTCCTCCGGTTTGAACTGACTCACGTTGAGGGAAACTTTAAATTCGTTGGGGTCGTTGGCAACCTCAGACTTACCGGAAGCATTAATGCTCGTCTGGGTTCGTGGACGGACGACACGTCCCCTATAGTACGAGGGTGGCAGCAGGTCAGAGTCCACCAGGGCGTCACCGAAGAACTGGTTCATAATTCTTGTGGGATAATCATGAACATCCCACCAGTCGTATCCACGAAAAGTTGGCAATGATACCAATGAGAACATTTCGAAATGTAGCAAGTTGTTTGGAAGAGAATGTAAAGATGGTAAAACTATATAACGATGATAATGAACTTCAGAATTCAGTCCAACTGTACCAACTCAATACTCTATGAAAAGAAATCACAGTTCGCAAAAATACGTTGAACAGCACACAGTTCAGCAAACGTCTGTATGCCAATAAATTGCAGCGAGGAAGAAACAGCCGAGTTTAACACACACACTCAATACTAGTTAAATATAACAGTTCGCGAAATGATGTGGAATAGAATACAGCTCAGCAAAATTCGAATATATCAGCACTGCAGAGCAAGACCACAAGCAGCTCGTAAAAAAGTAAACAGAAGATTCGACTCAACGAGTATAGTAATGCAGTGGCGCAAGTGACGCGCGTATTTATACTCTCCATCCCAGTTTCTAGCAATTTCTGGAAGGGAGAAACGCGGAGAAAGTTCTCGGTGACGCTGGAAGTAAACAGTAGGGTTGCAATTGGCGCCAAAGCAAGCCAAATTCACCTCTCAGAGTTACGGATAACTCTGTTATCGCTCGTTTTTGTGCTTCTCGTTGTTTTTTCAGAATAAAATCGTTAACTTAAATTTTGGAAAATATAAGAATTTCAGAATTATACGGTTCATTATATAAACATTTACTATTGTTAGTGTTCATCTGATGAAAATAAGATGGTTTTCAAAGTTACCACTGCCACTGATTTTGGGTTAAACATTTATTTACACCATTGCGCCAAAGGGCTCGAATTGTGAAAAAATTAAATATTTTATATGAAGTTCTCAAATTCTCAGTTCCCCAAACAGTCTGTACAAACAGAATTTATTAAATTTGAAAATAATCATCAGTCTGGATTTAATTTTGTTTGCATTTTATGTGTTTGCATATTTTATGAAAACTACCTTAATGAAATGAAATAATGTAAACAATTTGGAGTGTCAAATGTGTAAAATATATTTTATGAGAACTTTTTATGAAATATATTGCCCAAAATTTTAAATATTTTTACTCTCTTTACATATAGGGAGTATAAAAATACCGTAAAGATGAAGTATTATGATGAAGTCAAAATTACGGTTTTGATCGCAAAACATGATGTGAGCATCCCTGAATCCGAATCAACCATTTATTCAATGATGTCTGTAGAACAAATTGATAAAAAAGAATGAAATTCGGCATGCCATATTTTTATATTTAAAATGAATTTATTGGTTAAATAAATTGGCAATTTTAAAATTACATTTAAAATTTAATATTTAAAAACTTATATTCTGTAACTGTTTTTATTTTGAAGTATAACTTTTTGAATAGATATTTTTGCATCATAATCAGCAATATTTTTGTTTCTATTGCAATCAAGCGCTCAAACAACATATATGGAATATTTTTTCAATAAATTCATGAAAAATTATATAATTTCTAAAATTATTATCAGATTCACCTTATTAAAAGAAATATCATATGCACTACAGGTATTCACTTACTAGCCATAAATTTTTAGGTATTATTGATGTATATAGGAGAAAATGTACAAAATAAAATGTGAAGCTTGGTAATTTACTCTATTTATGGCGACTCCTGAGAGCTGTTAATATTGTTGCGAACGCGCAATATTCCTTTTGGCGCCTCCCCTTTCGTCTGTCTCGATGGCCAGATGAAGTCCATGACGTCAGGATGACATGAGCCCATGGTTTCCAGGTTTTTCCAGTTAGAAGAAGAATTGGCATATTTGGCGATTTATCGCCAATTTCACGACATTTTGTGACTTCCAGAATGTTCCAGAAACTTCACGAAATAACGATTAGTCTAGGAGCTATGGAGAGATTTCCAGAAGTTTCTATAGAGAGACTCATCACTCCGCTGGAGTACAGGGGACGAGTTGACAATATACAAGCTACAGTGAACTGTGACTTTTGTCAATGTTTTGGAAATAGTAGACGTTATTTTGTGAAATTACTTTCGCCAACATTCTGTGAATAATATCAGTTATTCTGAGGAATTAGTTATCATGACCCGTTCTTAAGATATCAGAAATTATCCTTTTCCATGTAGAATACTATATCTCGCTAACAAATTGAGCAAATAGAATAAAATTTGGTACGATTTTTCCCCATAGCTAAATGCCAGAAGGCTAATGGTTATCGGAGACCTGAATCCAAAGGAACACTTTCACTGTTTCCAGCAATTACTTTTCAAAAATAGAAATAAATGTAAATAAAAAAAAATGTAAATGTAAAACCATTTTGAATGTAATTTTTTACATTGAAGCGGAGGACAGATCTATGACCCACACCGTTCTTAAGATGTTTCATGTCTTTTATATAATTATGGAGAAAATCGTAAAGAAACATTTTCACTATTACCAATTGATTTAAGTGTTTTGCAATAACTTTGAATGAAGAATTAAATGATACTATTGTTTAGTAATTCTCATGAGCTGTTCTCGAGATATTAGAATTTTTACTTTACCACAGTCATTGCGGTATATGTTAAAATTATCAAATGAATTAAATAAAATTTCGTATGCTTATTTTAATCGGCATCAGCAACAAGTGAACCGATTTTTTTCAAAAAATCGACATTAGTTTATATATGTTTATATATTAGTCAATATTAGGTTTGTGTAATTTCATCAGTCGCTTTCTTCCCACAAAAATGTAAACGCAAAAATGTAAACAAAAGTAGAGGGTGTGGACCACACCCTCTAATTTCAAAATGCGAAATGATTTATTTATTTTTTTATTTATTTATTTTTACATAATGCAAGCTACAGGGCAAAGCCCCAGTAACAGCGTGTAAGATAAAATACAATGGAATACAGATTAAAATAGAATAAAATACATTAAAATGCAAACTATTGACAACAAATGATTTTCGAAAGCAAATGAATACATTAAAATAAAATACATTAAAATAAATATATTAAAATAAATCTAATTTGGGCAGCACATGGCTTTCCTTATATAATATATTGAATTTACGAAATTTACAGTTAAAAAATAGGGTATTCTTATAGTAGATACTTATATTGCTAAGATACCTTCATTTTCATTGATTTAACGTCATTTTCATCCATATGGAGAGATTTTCGTTAATTTGGCAACATTTAAAAAGTCGCCAAGTTAGCAACACTCCGCCAAATTTGTCGCCACAATCTTGCCAAGTATTATGGACGCAGAAATAAATTATTCTTATGACAAATAAATGACTATTGGCGTTCAAATACAAAAGTATTACTCAAAGTAACTTTTCTCATGAATGGAACGAACTAGATCCACAAGAATGATGTTATCAAATTTATGGCATGATATTGCATATGAAAAGTGAACAAGTTTCTCAACAGTTAATATTTTTTTTAATTTATGGGACTTTTTGATAAATGCATTTTAAAAACGTGCAATATCTCGAGAACGAATCATGTTAGCGTTCTAATGTTTATGCCAATCGTTTTGTAAATAAAAGTTACATAAGAAATGTCTATTTGTTTGGCTTTATTAAAGATTTTGATATTTGATGATTTTTTCAAAATTTCACTCAAAAATTTAGGGGGGGTTAAACTTTCGATTGTGTGTAAAAACAATAGGCTTCCAGTATTCACGAATTGTAATTTTCGTACCAAATTTCATTCGAATCGCTCCATTCTTTCGTGACATATCGCCTCCACACACACACAGACACATCAGCCCAAAAATGTTCGATCTGCGATCAGGGTTACTTGAAACGTGCTCCCTCGTCGAAAACTTGAATTCTCGACCCCGGCACAATACTTTCCTTATACATTATACTATGTATATAAGGAAAGTAATAAAATATTTACAACAAATGATTTTTAAAAGCCATTTCCGATGAATAAAAAACATCAAGATTATCCGGCAATCTGTTGTATAGTTTACAAAAATTACTTATTGCACAATAAAAACCAATAGCCGTACTAAAATTCCTTTCAGCAAATAAACTTATAGTTTTGGTTGAATACTGAGGAACATGAAATCCGATCCTACCAAGACAGGGGAATAATCATTTCTGCTATTGACCAGATTCTTGAAGAACGAAGAACATAAAGAAAAGCATGCCTTGTGATGAGATAAAGATTTTGAATTTGGTGTAAAGTTCCACAGGAAGAAATCATACCGTTTCAGGTTTCCATTATTATTTTTTTTCCAATTTTATCCGCACGGTTTGCTGAGGAAATGAGAAATGCCTTCTTTTAAGAGAGAAATAGAAATTTGCAATTTAATATACGGGTTAATTGTTCAATAAAACTTAACGTACAATTTTTTTTTAATCTTCATTGGAGGGGGGGGGGGGGCGTGTTCAATGCCGAAACGTTCGGAAGGTGAAGTGGCAGAAAAACATACTTAGTGGCGAGACAAAGATTTTAAATTTAGTGTAAGGGCAGATAGTTCGAAAAGAAGAAAGTGTACAATTTCAGTTTTCCGTAATTTTCTACTTAGGGGTGCGGCGCATCAAATATGTTCGATTTGCCAAATAATTGACAAACACCTTCTTTTCTATGATACAGAGACTTGTAATTTGGTATATGGATCAAGTGTTCGATGAAACTTAAACGAAAAATCGAATATTTATTTCAGTTCGAAGTTTATTTCAGCGGGAACTCCCACCCAAAACGTTCGAAATGTGAAATGCAGATAAAGGCTTTTAGCTTGGTGTGTAAATCAACCATTCGATGAAACTTCCAGGAAAAATTATTTTTTTCAAAAAGTGCTCATTTTAGGGGGTGTTCCACACCAAAACGTTCGAAATGGGAAATGATAGAGAAACGTACAACGCGGTGGACTCAAAAATCGGATGTGGGCAGAACATGACTTACCCTACAGACTGAAATTAATTTTACTTTTATTTCTTTCATAATTCATTAAATAAGGTTCAACTGCACAAAATACCATGAATAATTATTTGAAATTGCACTGAATTTGCAGTTTTAATTCAATTTTCGTTTCCATTCGGCAACTGGATTTATTTCCAAGGGCAATATTGCAAAACACACACACACACAGAAAAAAAATGAAATACTTCTAAAACGGTTATTCCTGGGATCTTATTCATTTCGGCATCAAAAATTACGTATGAAACAATCATTTAACTGATACATTTTTGTATATGCAGTCTTTAGTTTTTAATTTCGACGATTTTTGCGGGCAATTAATAAAAAAAAAAAAAAATAGGTTTTTTTTTTTTTTCAGAACCGTACCAAATCTAATCAAGCAGCAGGGTTACCCTCAGAATTACCCACCTATCATATTTTATGAAATTTGGTCAACTAGTAGAGTGGATTACACACATTGCACAGACAGAGACACACAGATTCAGGCGCGCAGACTGACGCACACTTAGAAACAGACGTGGAGGGGAGAATCACGCTCAAAAGAGTTTTTTTTTTTTCGGATTCTAGAGTGCTCGAAATTTTTAGATTCATTGAAAACCCGAGTTGCGATTTTCGACCCGATCCCTCTCATATAGCAAATATACCATGCATTGTAGGAAAAGTAAAAATTGAGATACATCGTTAGAATAAGAAGAAAGTGTAAAATTTCAGTTTACTTATATTTGCTACTTTTGCTTGCCGCACCCCAGAATATTCGATTTGCCAAATAGTTCGATCTTGTGCTGTGATCGTATAAATTGATCATAGATGGCAGCACCACCGTTTCTAAAATATTCGATCTTGTATTATTTCATTTGAAAATTTAAAGATATTAATTAACATTCACTAATTAATGTTGTATGTAATCATGTCATTTATAATTTAATTCATGTTTATTGTTCTTAATGTGGTTTTTACTTATTAATGTGCCATTTTTTTTTCTTAATATGCGCACCTGTACCGAGTGGGTTTCATTATAGTTTCGTTTTGAAGAATGTGGTAAGTGTATGGAATATAGGTATTGTGTTAAAGAAGTCAATTCAATATCTGTCAACGGTAATTACTCTTATCTTTGTTTATTAAATCTAAATCCTTAAATTCTTATCCAAGTTATTTGAAATAAAGTCTTCGATGAAGTCAACGGAGGTGTCCTGCCTTCTTGCTTATGGATTACTTAAATCAAAGGTGAGTGCAACAGACTTGTTTATTTTGAATCAATAACTTGAATCAATCTTTCACGTCAAATCTCTATATGACTTTAAAACAAAAATTCTACAAGTTAATTCTACTTTAAACCAAACAGATTTATACATGATATACTTTGAACCAAAAATCTGAAGTTCAAAAACTAAATTCAAATACCGTTCACTTGTTCCATTGAAAGCGTTTCTATAATTCTCAAAAAAACCCTTTAAGTTAGTTGGAATTAGGTACACTGGTCAATAATTAAGAAAGCAATTAAGATGAAAAACTGAAATTTAATATAAAATACTTAAGCTGAAGAAACATTCCATATCTCTAATCATTTAGCAACAATATGAGAAACATTTCAATTTTCACAATTGTATAACTGTGTATATAACTGCTTGGGATACTTTCCCTACATTTCAATACATGTATAGAAAAAGTATTGGAATTGTGTCGAAAATCACAACTCGAGTTTTCGACGAATATATACGTTTGGGGACTTCTAGAACACGAAAACACTATTTTTAGCATTGCGTCTGTCTTTGCAGATTTTGTACCCACTCTAGCTCAAAAACTAATGGACCAAATTTCATAAAATCTTACAGGTAAGTCACTTGTAGGTTACCCTGGTGCTGATTAGATTTTGGTACAATTCGGGGGGTTGAAAGATCTGATTTTTTTTTTCTTTTCTTTTTTTTTTTTTTTGCGAAATGGCACGCAAGAATCGTCTGTATCCGCTCTAGCTAAAAAAAAGGAATAGATCAACTTTCCCAAAATTTGGTAGATAAGTCACTCATGGGATACCCTGCTGCTGATTAGATTTTGGTACGATTCGGAAATAAGAATCTGCCTATTTTGCGAAATAGACCGCAAAAATTGTCAAAATCTAAAATAAAAGACTACGTGTGCACAAATGTATCCATTATATGCTTGTTTTATACGTAATTTTTGACGATAAAAAGAATAAGACCTGCTTCATTAGACTAACCGTCATGGCCCCCACAAGGGGGTGGCTAGCACGGCTACAGCCAGGGGGCCCGGGACAAAAGGATGTGGAAGGGGGCCCGGCGAAGCCGACGCCTTTCAGGGTTTTTTTCTAATTGACTAATTTACAGCTGCTAAAAAAAATGTTTATTAGTAATAATAAGTTCTGAGCAAAGGGGCCTCAGTACACCAAAACAACAGATATGAGAACAAGGCAACAGTTTCCACGAGAATGGTTAGCATGGAATCCGTTAAAAGAGACTCTTCACTGCCTCCCGTGTCGCCTTTTTTCCGACAAGGCTAGAAAAAATCTTACAAATGTAAGTCAATTGGCTAGGAAAGGATTTTCGCCAAAAACAAAATCTTGGAAGAGGTTATATAACATTCTGCCATCTCACGGGAGCAGCTACGAACACAGGAAGAATTATTTAGCTTGGAAGTCTTTTCAACTGTCTCTACAAGGAAATGGGATCGATAAGAATTTGCAACAGCAAATTCAGTGTGAGGCAACAAAGTGGAGGGCAATTCTTCAAAGGATTTTAGATATCACATTATTTCTGTCATCTAGAGGACTAGCTTTTCATGGGGAAAACATAAAAATTGGAGACTGTCACAATGGTAATTTTTTAGGTTTTTTAGATTTGCTTGGAAAGTACGATGAAGTAACAGGTGAGCATCTAGCTAAAGTTGAAAAACTACAGTTGGAAGGAAAAAGTATGAAAGGTCGAGCACATTATTTATCGTTGTTTTCTCAAAATGAGTTTATTTCTCTATGTGGTGAGAAAATTCTCAGAACCGCTCTGGATCAAAGACAAGAAGCAATTTTTTACGGACTTATCATAGATGCAACACCGGACATTTCCCACGAAGAACAAAATGTTTTGATCCTTCGGTATGTTTTTTGGAACCTAGAGACCAGCGAATTTAAAGTATGCAAGCTTTTTGTCAAGTTCATGAACTTCACTGGTAAAACGGGAAAGAAAATTACAGAGGAAATACTTTCAGCTGTAGAAGCACATAACATATCTCTTGAAGACTGCCGTTCTCAAGGTTATGACAATGGACCAATATAGTGTCAAGACCAGAATCTTGGAAAAAAATGAATGTGCTTGCTCTCTTTTCTTCTTGTGTAGCACATTCATTAAATCGGGTCGGAGTGAACGCTGCAAAAATGAATGCGGATGTTTTAACATTTTTTGGGAATGTTGAGAGTTTCTATTCCTTTCTCTCCCACAGCCCTGCGCGCTGGGAAGTTCTAAAAAAACATGTTCCGTTAGCTCTTCAAAGTCTGTCACAAACAAGGTGGAGTGAAAGAATCCAAGCTGTGTGCCCCATCGTCAAACATTATCCCGGTGTACTGAAAGTCTTAGGTGCCCTCGAGGAAATGGCTATAGACTTGACTCCATCAGCACACAACACCATCAAAGGACTGAGGAAATATTTCAGATCCTTTAAGGGCCTGCTAACAACGTCGATTTGGCATAAAATATTGTCAAGTATTGACCAAAAAAAATGTCATTATACAAAGTAAGGGAATATCACTCAAAGTGGAAACTGCTCTTGTGAGAGACTTGGTAAAAGAGATGCAGCACTTTCGCGACTCATGGGAAGGAATTCTTCAAGAGGCAAAACTGGTCGCTGAAGCAGTAGGAATATCATTTGACTTTCACAAGAAGAGAAAACCATCAGGCAAGTCTTCGAGCAGAAGTATTGATACTGAAACTGAAGCACTCGAACCAGATGAAGAATTCAAAACTACTGTGGTTATCCCTGTATTAGATTTTATAATGTTTAATTTAAAGTCACGATTTGAGGCTGCTGAGTCCATTTGCGAAACATTCTCTCCAGTCTTAAATTTTGCAGACATGGACAATGATCAATTAATAGTGAAAGTGAAGTCCCTTATGGATCAATTCAAAACCGACTTGTCAGAAGACCTTTTAGAAGAAATTTTGCATGTGAAAAGCATTCACGCCACTGTCTTTGAATCGGAAAAATCCATTAAGACTTCTTAACTCTATTTATAACAAAACGTTCAGGGTATATTTGCTCATTTCTGTCTTGCGATTCGACTTTTTTGTACTATACCAGTGACTGTTTCTTCAGCTGAGCATGCTGGCCAATTCACTGAAAAGCTGGCAGAGAAGCACAACAAGCCAAGAAAGATTCAACCACCTAGCTATTTTATCCATTGAAAGTGATCTAGATAAGAAGGTTGACTTTTCTGATATTATAGATAAATTTGCTCAGAAAAAGGCTAGGAAATGTACAATTATGAAGCAATCTCCTTTGTAATTTTTTATATTTTTTATTAATTTCCAATTTTCTGTAAAATGTTTTTCATGGGTTGCTGTTTATCATACTGATTCAGTATGATAAAGTATGATTCAAAGTAAATGATTAAAGTATTGATTCAGTATGATGTCCAAGGATCCGCAGCCCATAGGGGGCCCTTAAAGAATTTTAGCCAGGGGCCCGACCTAGGATGTGGGGGCCATGCTAACAGTTCTCAAGACAATCATATTTTTTCGGTACTTCCTTATTATAGCGGTCTCCTCAATTTCGACCGAGAATAAATCGCCAAGCGACCGAGATGTATCGCCAAGGTAGGTTGTAAAAATAAAAATAAATAATACTGTTTCTTTAGGACTGCAAACGTTTAGCGAGATTTTACAACCTACCTTGGCGATACATTCTCGGTTGTAATTGCCGGGACCGTTATAATAAGGAAATACCGTTTTTTCACTTTTTTGGTACGCCAGTTAATGAAAACGAAAACTGAATTAAAATTGTAAATTCCGTGTAGTTTCAAATAATTATGTGTGTTATTTAGTGCAATTATACACAATTTAATGAATTATTGAAGAAATAAAGAGAAAATGAATTTTAGTCTTTTGAGAAAGTCATGTGCTTCTCACATCAGATTTTCCTTTTTTCGTGACAGCATTGATTTTCAATTGGTATTCTGCTAGATAATTTCTAAATTTCAGTTTTGATTACAAAGTTCATTTTTACTTTCCTTATATACATAATGTATAAGGAAAGTATTGTGACATGGTCGAAAATTCGAATTCGAGTTTTCGACGGGAGAGCACGTTTCAAGCATCCCTGATCACGAATCGAACATATTTGAAGTGATGTCTGTATGTTTGTGTGTGTGCGTGTGTGTCAGTGAGTCTGTGAAGACGATATCTCACGAACGAATGGAGCGATTCGAATGAAATTTAGTACAAAAATCACAATCCATGAATACTGGAAGTCTATTGTTTTAAAACACAATCGAATGTTCAGAACCCCTCTAAATTTTCGAGTGAAATTTTGAAAAAATCATCAAAAAATCAAAACCTTTAATAAAGTTACGCAAATAGACATTTCTTATGTAATTTTTCTGTAGGAAACGATTGACATAAACTTTAGAACGAACGCTAGCACGAACCGTTCTCGAGATATTGCACATTTTTCAAATACATTTATAAAAAAATCCCATATATTAAAAAAAATATATTAACAGTTAAGAAACATGTTTACTTTTCATATGTAATATCATACGATAAATTTGGTGACATCATTCTCGTGGATCTAACTCATTCACGAGAAAAGATACTTTGAGTAATACTTTTGTATTTGAACGCCAATAGTTATAGCAGATACATAAGAATAACTTATTTCTCCCTCCATAACGCTTGGCGAGATTTTGGCGACGAATTTAGCGGAATGTCGCCAACTTTTCGGCATTTTTAAATATTGCCAAATTAACGAAAATCTCGCCAAATGGATAAAAATGACGCTAAATCAATGAAAATGACGACTAATTGAAGAAAATTCAATATCTTGGAAAGAATCTACGAATAAGTATCTACTATAAGAATAACATTTTTTTAACTGTAAAAGTAGTAAATTCATTGCATTGTATAAGGAAAGTCATGTGCTGCCCACATCAGATTTTTTTAAATGCTTTGACACTTTGGTATCTCCTCCAAAGCTTTTTTATCCGCCTTATACCTGCATAAAAGCAATTTATCAGGACTGATAAGATTATTGGTATATACGTGATAACGTTTCTGATGGTGGGAGTTACTGCAAAGATAGTATTAATTTGCTATAAGGCAAAGTGAGCGATGTTTTAATAAGGTTTTTTCCCTCGGCGTACAGTTCTAACTTTACGGCGAAATGTATGCACTGTTGTGACACGGTAAGAACAAATTTCAATTCTAAAACATAATGTGATTTTCTTCTCGAGTTTCTGATATAATTCATATTCCAAACTATTTAGGAACTATTTAGGAACACATAAAAAAACTATTTAGGAACATATGAAGCATGAGAATGAAAAAAAAAACATGTATCTGATTCAGATTTTACTCAATTTAATGTTATCAAATGTTTTTCTAAAGTTTCCTTTTTCAAGGTGGCAACAGTTTAATGATGTCAATGGAATATTATTCTTTTAAAATAGTTTGTATAAATTCTTTAAAGTTTTGTTTTTATGGTGGCAACAGCTGAGGACGTCGATAATTGCAATTGGCTTATTTGTGTTTAATCAAAACTATTTTCATGCGATTAACAACCTTTATTGCTCAAATTATTTATTTCCCCTTATACTGAATATCTTGTTCTTGTACTCCCTTGTTCCGGGAATTATCATTTTTACTTTCTCTTACTATAAAATATAGTATAGAGAAAATATTGTTTCCACGGAAATTTTCGATTTCAAGATTTTGATGACAATATATGTTTTAGGACCTCCTGAGCACCTTTTGATTATTTTTAGAGTGATGTCCGTCTATCTTTTTCTGTAGTCGATTTCTTGTGTACATGATACCCACAAGTATTATTGGTTTTTCACAAAACTTTATATCTGGCTTTATTCGGGAAAAATCTAGAATTTTTTAAATTCGAGCAAAAATTTCGAAATGTATTCAAAATGTTATATATTCTTAACATGGTGCATAGAACAAAATTTGACATAATTATGCGTGGAAGGGGTTATTAATTGCTTAATGATCACGAAACATAGCAGTTTTAATTATTGTAGTGTAGAATAGCCGTGATATGATTGTGCTCGTGACGTACTAATAATACCCCTCGGAGGGTGCACGTTCCGTCCGTCCGTCTCTATAATGCTTGGCTTTAAAAAATGAAATTTATATAAATAAAATTGAAAATTCATTTATTTGTTTCATCGTCACGCAGTAACGGTTGTACCGATTTTAATAGGTAGCCTTGGTGTGACCCAACTTAAAATTTAGGCGTCACTCTGTCTGTTTGTCTTCATATCCTTTGAGCTGTTTCCTCACTTTAAGCGTGACTCAATCGTTATATGAGTCTAAAAACAATCGGGACTCAAACGTTATTTGATCCTCCAACAAACAACGCACAGCGAGGGAAGTGAGTGGTGACCGTCCACTAAGCGCCGATATGTATAGGCACTGTGGCGCCCCCATACGGTGTATAGGCCATACTTATAAAAAGAGAAAATTTACCAAGAAATTAAAAAAAATATTTAATTTTAATTTATTTAATTAATGCATTGTACTACAATATAACTTTATATAAAAAAAAAAAATGCTAGCAGAAATTGGACAACACAAATATAGATTTTAAAAGGAATTTTTACTTTCCTTATATATGTAGTATAATGAATAAGGAAAGTATTGTGACGGGGGCGAAAATTCGAATTCGAATTTTCGACGAGAGAGCACGTTTCAAGCATCCCTGAACACTTCTCATACGTTTTTGAGGTGATGTCCGTCAGTGTGCATGTGCATAAAAATATGTGTGTGTGTGTCAGTAAGTCTGTGGAGACGATATAGACAACATCTCATGAACGAATCAAGCGATCTGAAAAAAATTTGGTACAAAAATCACAATCAGTGAATACTGGAAGCCTATTGTTTTTACACGTAATCAAATGTTCAGAAACCTCTTAAATTTTGAAATGAAATTTTTAAAAAATCATCAAAAATTAAAACATTCAATAAAATGACGTAAATAATCATTTCTTATGCAATTTTTCATTAGAAAATGATTGACATAAACTTTAGAACACTAGCATGAACCGTTCTCGAGATATTGCACATTTTTCAAATAAATTTATCAAAAACTCATATAAAATAAAAAAAATATTAGCTATTGTGAAATCTGTTCACTTTTCATATGTAATATTATGCGATACATTTATTATCATCATTCTCGTAGATCTAGCTCGTTCTATTCACGAACGAAGACACTTTGGGTAAAAGCTTTGTAATTTGACGCCATTAGTCGTTTATCTAACATCAGACTAACCTATTTTCCCATAAACAATGCTTGGCGAAATTTTGGCGGAGAATTTGAAGGAATATCGCCAACTTGGCCAGATTTTTAAATGTTGCCAAATTGAAGAAATTGATAAAAATGTCACTAAATTGATAAAAATGTCACCAAATTGAAGAAATTGATAAAAATGTCACTAAATTGATAAAAATGTCACCAAATTGATAAAAATGACGACAAATCTATGAAATGAAGACTAATTGATAAAAATCCATTATCTTGGAAAGAATAAGAATCTACTATAAGAGAAGATAATTTGAGAAATAGTTTTGTATTTGGACGTTTTTCTTATAAGAATAACCTATTTCTCCGACCATAATGCGTGACGAAATTTTAGCGACGAATTTGGCAGAATATCGCCAACTTGGTGAGTTTTTAAATGTCGCCAAATTGATGAAAATGTCGCTACATTAATTAAAATGTCGCCAAATTAATGAGAATGACGCTAAATCAATGAAAATGACAACTAATTGATTAAAATTCAATATTTTAGAAAGAATATAAGACTCTACCAAAGACTCCGTCTGTAGCGCTTGGCAGAATTCTGGCGGCATTTCGCCAACTTGGCGACTTTTTCAAATGTTGACACATTGACGAAACTATTTCCAAATTGATAAAAATGTTATCAAATTGATAAAAATGTCGCGAAATTGATAAAAATGAAGCCAAATAGAATGCAATATTTTGCAAATTTTTAATTCCGTCATATGATGGGCATGCCATTTATTATATAAGAAATGCTCTTCTAAATATCGCCAACTTGGCTATATTTAGCCCCACTTTGATGAAAATGTCGTCAAAATTGCAAAAATGGTGCCAAGTTAATGAAAATGACGCTTAATTGGTGAATTTATAATTCAAATATTTAAATATATGGACAATATTGCTTATTGAGGATGCTATCAATATTGATAATTGTTAATTTAGAGTTGCGTAAAATATAAGTTAATTGGGTACGAAATAGTTTAAAATTTTGTAATTCGGATGTACATTTTACTGCGCCAAATGTACAAGTTAACGTGACAAATACTGTACCGTGGATCTTTTCATCACTTTTTCACCGTTAAAGAAGCCCGGCCGCCCATTTTTGCTGCTCTATATCTCCGCATGAGTCGGACGGCCTGGGTTTTCGACCGTTAAAGAAGCAAATTCATTGCATTATGTAAGGAAAGTCATGTGTTGCCCATATCAGATTGTTTTATATAATATGATAATGACACATGGTAATTATATATGAGAACACAGTACAGTCAAACCTGCTTGAAGCGGAACCTTTGGGAAAGGAATACTGTAATAAGCGGAAAATAATTTTAGCCTCATCCAAAAGTATATGGGATTTATGTTATTTTCCCCTGTGGGAAACGGAACCTGCACAACGCGGAAACGGATAGCCAAATTGAAATATTTCGTTAAGAAACACTTGTCAGTGTTTCTATCAGGATTAATTTTTTAGTTGAGTCTATCTTCCAGCTATCTCTTACAAAACTTGTTTCTATACCATCAGCGGTAGAAAAAAATATCCTATTATAATTATTGATGCATAACCAACAATACCTGAGTTATATTTATTTAGCTTCTATACAATTTCCCGCTTCTATACATATTCCCGTTATACGGTTCTTGATACCATTTATAAGCATAATGAAATAATTACTCTTCAAATAACGAAATAGTTTCCTTATTATTATTTTAATCCAGTGTTTCTGAAACATTTTTGGTAGCGCATCATTTTGAAATTTAATTTGATGGCGGAACCCCAAAATGAAAAGTTCCTTGTGTTTCAAATCTTGCATTCAAATTTTCCGAGTTTTTTGCCGATACTTAAGAAAATTTACGCGAAAACTATCGCATCTTGGAACACACTTTGAGAAACACAGAATTAGATTATTGAATAAGTTTTGTTTATTTTTCGATTAAAACCTCTAAAAGTGTTAACAAGGAAGATCAATCATGCATAAAGCATTGATTATGAAACACCTTCCAACTTCAAAGCAATTTCATTTAAACATCATCAAAATATCACCGATACATTCCTCGGTAATATTTTAAAAATTAACACAATACTATATTAATTTATTATATTTGAAAACTTCATCGAAAAATGTGAACTTTATTCAAATGACGTCATTGAAATATAAATTGCCTAGTTTAAGCATCTCTAACATTCAGCGGAAAATTTTTGTAATATTATCACAATACTACAATAATTTATTATATTTGAAAACTTAAAACTTTATCGAAAAAATTAACTTTATTCAAATGGCGTCATTGAAATATAAATCGTCTGGCTCTCTATGTAAAAGCTGTAAATATTTCATTCATATACTTTTATTCCATTCCTTTCATTCATTCATTATAATACTACAATAATTTATTTTATTTAAAAACTTAAAACCATGGATGTACAAGTAATTTAACTCTATGCTTAAAACTTTATCAAAAAAATCGTCTGCTTCTTTATGTAAAAGCAATGAATGTTTCATTCATATCAGCCATATTGCAGACTCCAGACCTAAATAATTTTTCGTTAAAGAAATTCAGCAATTCTTATACAACTAATCCTACATCTTTATATGTTTACATTCTCCATAATTGAAAATTAGGCTTCGTTGTAGAAATAATCCAAGTTTGATGACTATTTAAATTCAAATATATTGTAATCGCGTTGTTTCAGAATGTAGATGCACAGAATTTAAGCAAAAGTAAAGCGATTTTAAGACGGATATAACAATAAATATAAATTTAAAATATCTTTAAAAATCACGATTTTGACAGAAGATGGATGCCATATTTTATTTTGAAGTGGGTCACGTGATCGCTACATATAATATGGATATAATCATTATTTTAATTTTTATTTAAAAAACTACAGAATATATTTTGCTGAAATTTTTTTCATATTTTTTATGAGATAATTTGAATATTTCCTAAAACTTTCGAAGCAATTTGCGAAATTTAAATTCGCTTAAAAAATGTTTGAAATATTAGGTCAAATAGGGTTCAATGTCATTTCTTCAACTCGAGTTTAGTCCAAAACTAATTGGGTGTTATTATTCATTTATATTCCAATAGTTCCCACAGACCGTCTGAACAACATACTGAAATTTCATTTTGATAAAGTCATTTTTACCGCCGTTGTAGTGCGAACGGACAGACAGACAGACAGAATGAAAAAAGTCATAAACACTTTTCAACTATGTTGTAAAATGTTAAAAATAAGGCAACACACAGCGAATGGAGAGGAATTACAGTTTTACATACAGAAATCTCCATGGCAACAACAGATCTATAAAATGTGAGCGAGCCACTTTTATGTTTAACTTTGAAACTGCTTTCGATATCAAGCGTGTAGGCAGCTTTTCTTTCAGGTGTACACCCCTAAGCTCCTCGGAGACGATTATTCGCCATCCCCTCCCCCCATCCTCCGGAGACATTTTAGGTTTTTATGTTAACCTAGTTTCGACTTATTTGACAGTATTTAGATGTATTTATATAGGGCACATAGAAAATCTGCCCCCTAAAGTTACATTCCCGGCCAAAAAAATCCTAAAAGAAACACTGCCTGCTGTACGGATCAAACAATGAAAAAAAAAAATTATTTTAGACATTTATTTCTAAAAGAACCATTTTTCACACAACTTTCTATTGAATTATATGACAATTTTCCGAAAGTTGTTTCAGAACTTCAAGAATTCTCAGTTGATCAAGAAGATTTTGAAATGCTAGAAATATATATCAAAGCACGATTTTTAAACGAAAGTCGCATTATTAACACTAGACACATTTTGAACTACTTAGAACGTCGGCCCGCGGTCAATTTCATGACCGTCATAGAAAAAATCTGATGTGTGCAGCACATGATTTTCCCTGCAGACTTATATTCACGTTTCCTTTATTTTAATTAAATTTAATTCACTTTTAATTTCAATTTTCGTTCTCATTTGGTAACTGGACTTATTTTCAAAAGTAGCTAGAGAAAAAACTAAAATATCTCGAGAACGGCTAGTCCTAGTGTAATGGGGTTGGTCTTATACTTTCCTTCGATAAAAATTATGTATTAAACAAGCATTTAATGGATATTGTTCGACGATAGCTCAATAATGCATTAACTTTTTTAATGTGATTTAGAGTATATACAGACTACATACACTATTTACAACTTATTTACAATTGATGCAAATAATTAAAGATATCTGAGGTCCCATCATATTATCCAGGCTTCAGTGCTGGATGGTATGACCTCTCTTATCAATATCAAAATCATAACTGATTAATTCTTGGCGCGGTAGGCGCAAAACAAACCCGCCAAGAGATAGATGGACGCCAAGGCCGATTTGCGCGCGGACATCCCGGCCGACCTTGAAATCTTGAATTTCAATAGTACTTAAAAAACACATATTGCTTTTGAAAATGATATAAAGATGCATTTGAAAATTAATAACATTTTGAAACATAACAACATAAACACTTACATGACATAGTACAAGAATAGATTATAGTATAGATATATGATAATAACAGATATATTTGAGCAAACGTAGTATTTTATTTTAGATTTTTGCGGCTATTTTACAAAAAAAGGCAGGTTATTTTTTTCCGAATCGTACCAAAATCTAATCAGAAGCAGGGTGTCCCACAAGTGACTTATCTACCGAATTTTGTGAAATTCGGTCCAATATTTTTTTAGCTAGAGTGGATACAAGTTTTGCGGGCCATTTCGCAAAAAAAGGTGGATTTTTTTTTATCCCGAATCGGAATCGTACCCAAAACTAATCAGCACCAGATTCGCCCACAAGTGGCTTACCTACTAAATTTTGTGAAATTTGGTCCATTAGTTTTTGAGTTAGAGTGGATACAAAATCTGCACAGACAAACACACAGACAGACAGACACACAGTCACACAAATAAACGTCAGGCTAAAAATAGTTTTTTCGGATTCTAGAGGTCTCGAAACGTGTAGATCCGTCGAAAACTCGAGTTGTGATTTTCGGCATGATTCCAATACTTTCTCTATACATTACCATGTATTGCAGGGAAAATAAAAGTCTGATGTGGGTAGCACATGACTTTCCCTGCAGACTCAAATTTATATTTGTTTTCTTTAATAATTCATTAAATTGAGTTTAATTGCACAAAATAACACTAAATTTGCATTTTTAATTCAATTTCTGTTTTTATTTGGTAATTAGACATTTTTCTAAAAGTAGCATAACTAAATGCGAAAAATCTCAAATATCTCGAGAATGGTTAGTCCTAGAGTAATAGAGTTTTCTTATTATTTTCCTCATCAAAAAATACGTTTTAATCAAGTATTTAATTGATATATTTGAACATACGTAGCTTTTTTTAGATTTTGCGATTTTTGAGGGCCATTTCGTAAAAAAAGGCAGGCTGTTCTCCGAATAATACCAAAATCTAATCAGCACCACAATATCCCCCAAGTAACTTATCTATCAAATTTTGTGACATTTGGTCAATTAATATTTTAGTTAGAGTAGATACATAGCATTTTTGCGGACCATTTCGTAAAAAAAGGCAGGTTGTTCTTTTTCAATTAATACCAAAATCTAATCAGAACCAGAGTATCGTACAAGTAACTAATCTACCTAATTTTGCGAAATTTGGTCAATTAGTATTTTAGCTAGAGTGGATACATGAAATTTTTACTGGCCATTTCGCAAAAATAGGCGGGTTCTGTTTTTACGAATCGTACTAAAAACTAATCAACACCAGGGTCATACCCAAGTGACTTACCTACCAAATTTTATGAAATTCGGTCCATTAGTTTTTGAGATAGAGTGGATACATACATTGCACAGACAGACACACACACAGACGTCACGTTAAAAATGGTTTTTTCGTATTCTAGAGGTCTCGGAACGTGTAGATCCGTCGAAAACTCGGGTTGTGATTTTCGGCATGATTCCAATACTTTCCCTCTACATTACCATGTATTGCAGGGAAAGTAAAAATCTGATGTGGGGCAGCACATGACTTTCCCTGCAGACTTATATTCACGTTCTCTTTATTTTAATTACATATAATTCACTTTTAATTCAAGTTTCGTTCTCATTTGATAACTGGACTTCTTTTCAAAGGTGGCGTAGAGAAAATACGAAACAAACTGAAATATCTCGACAACGGCTAGTAATAGTGTAATGAGGTTGGTCTTATTCTTTTCTTCGTTAAAGATTGCGTATTAAACAAGCATTTAATGGATATATGTGAGCATACGTAGTTTTTTTTTTTTTTTGGTTTCGGCGATTTTTGCGAGCCATTTTGCAAAAAAGGGCAGGTTATTTTTTCCGAATCATACCAAAATCTAATCAGCACCAGGGTGTCCCACAAGTGACTTACCTGCCGAATTTTGTGGAATTCAGTCCATTAGTTTGTCAGCTAGAGTGGATACAAACTTTTGCGGGCCATTTCGCAAAAGAAGGTGGGTTCTTTTATCCCGAATCGTACCCAAAACTAATCAGCACCAGATTCGCCCACAAGTGACTTACTTACCAAATTTTATGAAATTCGGTCAACTAAGAGTGGATACAAAATTTGTACAGACAGACAGACACACAGACGTTACGCTAAAAATAGTTTTTTCGTATTCTAGAGGTCTCGAAACGTGTAGATCCGTCGAAAACTCGAGTTGCGATTTTCGGCATGATTCCAATACTTTTCCTATACATTATCATGTATTGCAGAGAAAGTAAAAATACAACATACCTTTAATTCAAAACCAAAACATCATAGTTACAGCATTTAGGATGTTTCTTCGACACATTTTTTGCAATAAGCGTTCTTGATGCACCGTTCTTGTCATTATATTTCAATGGGCTGGGATTAGCCGTTTTGGAGGAAGCGTTTCTCAAAGTAGTTGTGCGGTCGAAATGACGGCTTCGGTCGTTGTAGTGTTATTAAAGCACGTGTCAATGAAACCATGTTGGAATTTTTTTAAAGTTCATCTCAATAAACTATTTTTACTTTCCCTGCAATACATGGTAATGTATAGGGAAAGTATTGGAATCATGCCGAAAATCGCAACTCGAGTTTTCGACGGATCTACACGTTACCGACGGATCTACACGCGATATCGGGATATTTCTAGCGAAAAAGTTGGAATACTTTTACCGAAAATCAAAGTCCCGGAACAAAGCGCAGAAAAGAAAATGTAACGCATTCGGAAAAATCGAAACCTTTGTGCCTAGTGTGCTCTGCCCTATACACCCAGAAAAAAATGAAACGCCATTAAAAATGCACCTTGCCGCGACTTATCCGTAACTAACGCCTGTATTATACTATACAGGAGTTAGTTACGGACAAGTCGGAGACTTATTCGAAACTAGTGAAGAATGAAATGACGCGTCTCGCCGGCAATGTGACGGTCTCGCCCGTGCCGGATCGTCACCTCCGAGAGCTACTATCGGGGGTGACGGCCGGATGCAGCCGCTTAGGAAATTTTCGGGAAAAACGGTGCTACTTCGGATGTTTTCCGGAAAAGAGGAATTGTGGAACTTCTCGGAAAAAACATGATCCACGGAATATTTTCATTTCTCGCGATTCGTTTTCGAAATTTAAGAAGAATCAGCGGCGGCGAGTGCGCGCGGCATTTCTGCGCGGGAATTTTGAACTTCGTGCGCGGTTTGCGCGTCCTATTTCAAACCCTCTAATATAGTAAGTTTCAATGCATTTTTAACACTTTACAACAAAGTTGAAAAGTGTTTATGACTTTGTTCATTCTGTCTGTCTGTCTGTCTGTCTGTCTGTCCGTTAGCACGATAACTGCCGTAAAAATGAGTTTATCAAAATGAAATTTTAGTATGTTGTTCAGACGGTCTGTAGGACCTATGGGAATATAAATAAATAATATCACCCAATTAGTTTTTTATTGAACCCGGGTTGAAAAAATGAAATACATTGAACCCTATGGGACCTAATTTTTCAAACATTTTTTAAGTAAATTTAAAATTCACGAATTGCTTCGAAATTTTTAGGAAATATTCACATTATCCCATAGAATATATAAAAAAAAATTCAGTAAAATATGTTAAGTAGTTTTTTAATTAAAAAAATTATTTAATATAGGGAAAAAAACAAATTCATTTAAATTCTGACTTTGGGATATCTTCCAGAAAGAAAAGAGAGAGATATTATATAATAAATATCTCTCCATTTGTTTAAACGTTTTGCATATGGGAGTGGCTTCATATTTTAAAATAAATTTGGTAGATAACAATTTTTCATTTTTTTTTAAATTTTATATAACTCTTCATGATAAATTTAATTGATGGCATTTTAAATGCACTTTCCTACGTCCTAGAGAGTTAAAATTTGGTACACAGCTTAAATTTGTTGAACATTTTATTCGACAAAAATTTGATGGATCTTTAAATATAGATCATACATTTTTTTCGAAATGGCCTGAAAATAATCCCCGTTCACTTCTATAAATCATTGGTGTAATATTGTTAAAAATTCTGATGTGGACAGCACATGTCTTTCTCTGCAGACTCATATTCGTTCTCTTTATTTATTCAATGATAATTTGAGTCTATCTGCACAACATAAGCATTTTAAATGACATTGAATTTACACGTTAAACTTAAATTTGGTTCTCATTTGATAGCTGGACTTATTGTCAAAGGTGGCGTAGCGAAAACGCGAAAAAACTAGAATATCTCAAGAACGGCTAGTCCTAGAGTAATGGGGTTAGTCTTATTCTTTTTGTTGTCAAAAATCACATATAAAATAGGAATTTAATTGATATAATTGAGCACACGTAGTCTTTTATTTTTATATATAACGATTTTTGCTGGCCATTTCGCAAAAATAGCCCGTTCCTTTTTCCCGAATCGTAGTAGAATAACCTACAAATGATTTATATACAAAATTTTGTTAAATTTGGTATATAAATCACTTGTAGGTTATTGAAATATTATACTCCAAATTTTGTTAAATTTGGTTCATTAGTTTTTAGCTAGAGTGGATAAAGGCAATTTCTGCGGCCATTTCGCAAAGAAGGCAGATTCTTTTATTACGAATCGTTCTATAATCTAATGAACATCAGGATTTCCCACAAAAAACATACCTACCAAATTGTATGAAATTCGGTCCATTAGTTTTTCAATTAGAGTGGATGTAATATCCACACAGACACAGAAACATACACAGATACACCCTTACACACACAGACGTCTTCCTAAAAGTAGTTTTTTCGTGTTCTAGAAGTCCCAAAACGTGTAGATCCTTTGAAAATTCGAGTTCCGATCTTCGGCACGATTCCAATACTTTGAGTACATACACATACACATATATATTATCTGTGTATTATCTGTGTATCTAAATTCCGTGCCTATGCAATTACAATAGTTGTGATTTTAAATGATCCCTAAACTTTTATTATTTCTTCAAGGAAGAAGCAAATATCTCAAGCGATTGTAAGATGAATTACATAAGAATTGCTGAATTTTTTTCACACAAAATTATTTAGCTCTGGAGTCTGGAATACAAGTTATATGAATGAAATATTCATTGATTTTGCATAAAGAATCAGATGATTTATATTTCGATACAGTTTTAAATATTTAAGTATAATAAATTACTGTAGTACTGTGATAATGTAAAAGATATTACCACTGAATGAATCACATTTTAGAAATTTTTAAATGAAATTACATTTCAGTTGGAAAGTGTTTCATAATCAATGCTTATGCATGATTGATCTTTCTTGTTTTTTATTGATATTGCTAATTAAAGCAAAAAAGCATTTGGCGGGATTTTAAACAAAAAATCGCTATTTGGCGCAATATTTAGCAAATAATCGCTTGTTGGCGCAGAATTTGGCATTATTTTGCCGTATTCCGGTTTTGGGAGAGTCCGGATATTGGAACACCGGATAAGAGATCGCGTTATTACTATCTTTAAATAAATCTTCTACCCCAACTTTTAAAATAAATAAATTGCAATCTACAAATAATTTCCTTCTGTTTTAATGAACTTGGTAATAACATGTAATAAATACACCTGTCTAATATTTCCACTTGAAACATAATTATCCTCATAATTACATTCCTGGATATTTGTTTTCTGGTCTCCAGTGGAAAATAGCCTTGTTAATTTACCTCATGAGAATATACCTATGATAGAGCCATCTAGTGGCTACATATAATATTAAAAATCGAACCATTTTAATGATTCTCTTCCCTATTGACAAATTAAATTTAAAATTAAAATATATTTGAAATAATTTTTTTTAAACATTAAAAAATATATTAACTAGTAACTATAAAAAATGTACGTAATACCAGTTTTTTATTTTCTTCCATTTTAATATGTAAAAACTATATTTTAAAATAAATTTTCGTTTTAGTGACAAGCCTGGATAATGGAATTTAAATTAATTCATAATTTTAAAAATACTGTCGTTGTTTTTGGTTTAAAACATATTATATAGTACAGAACACACAACATTTTATTTGTAATCCTCAAAAAAGTTAGTATATATATACAGGGTCTTTCAAAAGTCCGTATAAACTTTAAAAATTCATAAAAAATCGAAAAATCATCGCATTGAGATACGGTTTGTACTATAATTATTGTCAAAATGGGAGGTTTTTTTAACGTGAAAAACTTTTGTAGTTTAAAAAATCACCTATAGGCGGTGCTTACCCGAATACATCTTCCAGAAGTATGTAAATGAGGCTGTTATAAAAGAGCTGTAGTGCTCTGTAGATTCTTCATTTGATTCATTAGTAAACGGTGCAAAGAAGAAGGTTTTGCGAGAATGTTAACTTTGATCAAGAAAGCCTTGTTAGTGAAGCTGTATTACGTGAGCGGAGAATCAGCATCAAATGCTTTGCGAAAATTCCGATTTAGGAAAAATATAAAGAAAGGAAAACAGTAACCCAGAACAGGTCCTACCACCTGTTCTGGGTTACTGAAGCTTGTCACACGATTGAAAAACTGGATTTTTGGAGGATTGTCCACGAAGTGGAAGACCATCGTTAACTGACTCCCATGCCAGTGCTGTGGCATCTGAAATTGAAACCTAGCAACTGAAACAGTGGCTGGGACTAGCAGCGCTTCTGAAGCTGCAAAGCGATTAGATATTCCTGTATCCTCGGTATGACGTATCCTTCACGGTATCTTAAATCTGTATCCTTACAAATTATAATCACACCATCAGCTTTTACCGGTAGATACCGCATAGCGAGAAACGTTTGCCAAATGGGCTATGTCAAAAATCACACAGGAACCAAAGTGGTTATTTAATGTGATGTGGACAGACGAGGCCCACTTTTCACTGCATGGAAATGTAAACACTCACAGCTGTCGTATATGGGCGACTTCTAATCCATATGAGTACACAGAGCAGCCACTTCATTCACCGCGAGTGACAGTTTGGTGTGGCTTCACTGGCTCTTACATTCTGGGACCCTTTTTCCTCGAAGAGTTTAGCTCAAGTACTGGTTAGAAAACTTACACAGTAAACGTACAGCGTTATTTGATTCTCCTGCATAAGCATTTCGTACCGTCTTTGTGAAAACGAAATGTGATATCAACTGTAACATTTAAGCAAGATGTAACACCATATCACATCGCAACTCCAGAAAAGAAATTTCTAATTGACACCTTCGGGGAAGACAGACTTATCAGTAGGCATTGCAAGATCCCATGGCCTCCTCGGTCTACAGATTCGACACCAGTTGATTTTTGGTTGTGGGGGGGTATTTAAAGTCACGTACCGGTTTATCAATCAGGCCCTTCCACATTGTCGGAACTAAAGGATTCCATCCGTCATGAAGTGAGTTTCATCCATCCATACATGCTGCATTCTGCAGTTACGGGTGTTTTCACTCGCCTGAATTGGGCCATACCTTGTGGAGGAGGACATGTCGAACACATGATGCTAATAACACATAATAAAGGCACTGAACGTACAGTAAGTTATTTTCTTTGTCTTTCCAATCCGTTCAGCGCCACCTATAGGTGATTTTTGAACTGCAAAATTTTTTCACGTCAAAAAAAAACTCCCCGTCCTGTCAATACTTATGGTACAAACCGTATCTCAATGCGATGATTTTTCGATTTTTAATGAATTTTTAAAATTTATACGGACTTTTGAAAGACCCTATATATATATATATATATATTTCTGATGTGCAATAGCATTTATAGTAACTTACTATTGCCATATCTGAAATAAGCATGTGTTTGGGTTAATTAGCTTTAGATTCTCAGATCTGATGAAGTATGTATTCTATTTAACCTCTAAAATTAAACCAATGTTGTTCATTTCTTCCTTCGGCGTTATAGACGTGGTTTAACTGCTTTAGAGATTTTAATATTTCGTAATTACTTGGAATATGTCATTATATCTTTCTAATATATATATATATATATATATATATATATACTAAGCATGTATAACTAGTTAGTTTAACAATACATAAGTAAAAAAACTATACATAAAAATTACATCTATATATTGAGCTAATTGCAGCATTTAAAAAGATGAAATTAATAAGTTAAAAAGTTTTACAATAGAAATAGAAGAGACATGGTATTGTACCAAAAACCAAACAAAAGAATCCAATTGATTACTAGATAGAAACGAAGGGAATACATGTCAGTAAAATGGTATCAAACTTGTAACACATAGAAATTTTTCTTGTTGGTATTGCAGGTTTTGGGCTGTATCTGCTGACGAACGCATATGCGAGAGCGCGATCCAAACTTTGAGAACGCCCCCTACTGTCAGTTTCTGTAAGTATGCACTAATAATATGTAATAATAAACATCTGGATAAATGATTATATAATACATGAATTTCTCAAAGATATTTTTATAGAGTCTGAAACCAGCAACCAGCATATATTCATCCTCAATATAACGTAATTCTTTTGGGCCATTTCATGGCAAATTCTTGGAGCTTCTTGCTGACTATAAGCACTCGGTGTTTAATGTGATCTTCCAAGTGTTATCCCAACAGTTGAAGTGTTGAAGCAATGGTGACGATCGGGAAGGTAAGGGAAGCCTTTAGTTGTTCCTTCGAGTGGGAGATTAAGAACTTTTTCTATCATTTTGAAAATACTGTTAGTTTTGATAGTCCAGATTTTGAATTCAGCGATGCAACATGGTATCTCACCATGCATCCAAACTTTCCAAATGCTTCAGATTTTGTATCCCTATTCCTGACTAAACGGGCATCCTGTTATTCAGAGCATCTTGTTAGATTCACTGCCAATGTAAGAAATAGTTGTGGAAAAGACTACTTTCAAAAAACTGTTCAACATTTATTTGTCGGAAATGAAAGAAAGTGCCTTCCATATTTTGCAAGAAGATCTGCACTCTTGCATCACAAATGGCATATAGAAGAGAATGGAATTATAATCGTCTCCTGTACTCCTGGATTGTACTCAAACCTTGGTGTGGCAGATGCGGCGAAGCAGACGACAACACAAACAAGTAGGTAATATTTAATTCATAATATGATGTTACTTTAAAAAAAATTATCAAATAATTAGAACAACGTAAAATTCCTCGTAAATTAAATATAAAAATACGACGATTCTTTCTAAAACACGCCATGGATTTCCGTTCCCCGTGCCGAAACGGTCTCTCTTTACTTTGGACATGAGACCGTAAGACTTTACCACACCTCGAATGATCGCCAAATAATCGCCAAATGTAATTGGCTTAATTCTCTTATCTCCTCTGTTTTTTTTTTTTGTGTGTGTGTGTGTGCATATTTTACTGGCTTTATCGTTGTGGATTTGTGCAGGGGCGTATTTAAGGCGGGAGGGTTAAGGGGTTCAACTCGCCCCTAAAAATTGAAAAGTTTCAAAATGCTTCCTAAACACACATGTGGAAAAAAATATACTAAATCCCCATTCAGTTTGTTCTGAAATACTTGAATTAGAAAAACAACCCGTTTTAACCTCCAATAAATAAATAAAATAAATAAATTATAATAAAACAAGAAAGCTCAACGATGCGTAAAGCATTGATTATGAAACACTTTCCAACTTCTGAATGTATCGCATTTCCAAAATGCGATACATTCAGCCGTGAAATCTTTTTAATTATCACAAAACTACAATCATATATTTTACTTGAAAACTTAAAACGTCGTCGAAGATATGAACTTTATTCAAATGACGTCATCGAAATATAAATCGTCTGGCACTCTATGTAAAAGCACTGAATGTTTCATTTATACACTTTTATTTCAGATTCTAAAGTTAAATAATTTTGCTTGAAAAAAAATTCAGCAAATCTTATACAACTCATCTTACAACCACTTGTTTACATTCTGCATCCATTCAAATTATGTTTCGTTGTAGAAATAACCAAAGTTCGGTGATCATTTAAATTTAAAAATATTGTAATTACTTTGGCGCAGTATATAGATGCACAGAAAATTTTAGGACAGTTATAAAAGAACTTTAAAAATCATGATTTTTATTGGAAAAAATGATGGATGCCACATTTTATTTCGAAGTGTGCCAAGTGGCCTCTTCATATCATATGAGTGTAATTATTATTTTAATTTTTATTTAAAAAACTACCAAACATATTTTGCTGATTTTTTTTTATATATTTTATCGGATAAATTGGATATTTTCTAAAATTTTCGAGGAAATTTTTAAATTTGAAAATGTTTGAAAAACTAGGTCCCATAGGGTATTGTATTTCATTTTTTTACCCGGCTTCAATTCAAAACTAAGAAGTGCATCGGCGATGCTCGTTCATCCGCAAGAATTATTATTATGGAATTCCCTTTTTCAATTTCCCTTTTCAAACTTAATTTCTAATTGAATATGTAAATCGAAATGCACAGTTTGATAAATAAAAAATATAATTTTCAGATATTGATGAAAATAAAAAAGTACAACTAAAGCCGGAAGATAAACAGCACGCTGAAAAAGAGATTCTACACAACACAAGTGGTATGCAAACCCAAATATTTTATTGCAATCAATTTCATATTTAGTTTTTTAAACGATAATAGCGCTGATGCACATGTGTGAAATACAATGCAACATACAGTTGTGTCAAGAACACGACAGACCCTCTTCGACAATGTAGACACTCACGAAGTCAAAGTGGTATATGAAATGGTTCAAAACGAAATGCTATATTGCGGTTAAGCCAACCAGTTAAAAAAGGGTTTCAAGCCAAACAATTGAAAGGTAAGAAATCACATAGGCGAGACATATGCATCTAAAGCAAAATCGAGATTAGTTTCAAAGGGGGAAGGGGGTTTCCTGATGAACTTTGAGCGAAATTTCAGAACAAACTTTGACCCATATAAGCCTAATATTTACACCACGTTTGTTAATTGAATTTTTTAAAGATTATTTCTTGGCTGATTTTAAAACTAAGAAGAGAGGACTGTCAGTGAAAAACAATTAAATAGAATTAAATAACTTGTATTTCATAATTAAATATAGTTAAATAACTTGTTTTTCATAAATTAAGTAAATAAATTATTTTCATTTAGTTTCTAATAAATTTAAAATATTTGGACAATTCACATTCTTTTATCTTCATGAATTTCTCACCCTAGACACTGCCGAAGATAACCTGTTTTCGTATTACAGAAAGTCTGACAGACAAAAACTTGATATAGTAACAAGAAAGATCAATCATGCATACAGTATTGATTATGAAACACTTTCCAACTGCAATTAAATTTTATTTAAATATATCTAATGTGCGTTACATTCAGCGATGATATTTCTTTAATTATCGCAGAACTACAATAATTTATTTTACTTGTAAACTTAAAACTTCATCGAAAAAAATGAACTTTATTCAAATGACGTCATCGAAATATATAATCGTCTGGCTCTATAAGTAAAAGCAGTGAATATTTCATTCATACACTTTTATTCTAGAATCCAGAGTGAAACAATTTTACGTGAAAAAAATTCAGCAATTCTGATACAACACATCTTACAACCACTTGTTTACATTCTGCATCCACTAAAATTAGGTTTCGTTGTGGAAATAATTGGTTTGGTGATGGAAATAATAAGTTTGGTTGTGGAAGTAATAAGTTTGGTGATTATTTAAATTCAAAAATATTGTAATTAAGTTGGAACAGTATATATAGGTGGACAGAAAATTTTAGGAAGGAAATACATTTAAATTCGTAATTTTTCCCAGAGTAAAAATTACGATTTTTACTCTGGGAAAAAAGATGGATGCCATGTTTTATTTTGAAGTGGGTCAAGTGATCACCTCTTCATATTATATGGGTGTAATTATTATTTTAATTTTTATTTAAAAAAACTACCGATCATATTTTGCTGATTTTTTTTTATATATTTTATGGGATAATTTGAATATTTCATAAAAGTTTCGAAGCAATTTGCTTAAAAAATGTTTGAAAAATTAAATCCCATAGGGTTCAATGTATTTCAAATGTATAAGAAAAGTATTGTGTCGGAGTCGAAAATTCGAATTCGAGTTTTCGACGGGTGAGCACGTTTCAAACATCCCTGATCACGAATCAAACATATTTGAAGTGATGTCTGTGCGTGCCAGTGAGTCTGTGGAGACGATAACTGACGAACGAATGGACCGATTCGAACAAAATTTGGTACAAATAATCATAATCCGTAAACACTGGATGCCTATTGTTTTTATACGCAATCGAATGTTCAGAACCCCCTAAATTTTCAAATGAAATTTTGAAAAAATCGTCAGAAAATCAAAACCGCTAATAAAGTAACGCAAATAGACATTTCTAATGTAATTTTTTATTAGAAAACGATTGATATAAATTTTAGAATGCTAACATGAACTGTTCTCGAGATATTGTATATTTTTCAAAAAAATTATCAAAAAGTCATATAAAATAAAAAAAAATATTTCTATTGAGAAACATGTTCACTTTTCATATGTAATACCATGCGATAAATTGGGTGACATCATTCTCGTGGAACTAGCTCGTTCCATTCATGAAAAAAGATACTTTAAGTAATACTTTTGTATTTGAAAGCCAATAGTCATTTATCTGCTGTAAGTATAACTTATTTCTTCGTTCACAACGCTTGGCGAGATTTTGGCGACGAATGTAGCGGAATGTCGCCAACTTGGCGACTTTTTGGAAAGTTGCCAAATTCACGAAATATAGCCAAATGGATAAAAATGACGCTAAATCAATGAAAATAACGACTAATTGTCGAAAATTCAATAGCTTGGAAAGATTATTAGTATATACTATAAGAAACACCTATTTTTTTTTTTACTGTAAAAGTAGTAAATTCATTACATTATATAAGGAAAGTCATGTGTTGCCCACATCAGATTTTTTTTAACTCGGGTTCAATCTAAAACTAAGGAGTGCATCGGTGATGCTCGTTCATTAACAGTAATTATTTTTATGGAATTCCCTTTTCTAAATTTCTAATTGAATATGTTAAATAACTTAAATTTATAATATAAACACCTTGATTTATCTAAGCCACCTTTATCTTTGGATAAGGGTGTCTATGATCTATCTATATATATCTGGGTAACGCTGCTACAAAATGTTGCCAAACGTGTTTCAATCACGGATAAACATTTCGCAGTGATTGTGTACATAGATAACAAGAAAGATCAATCATGCATAAGCATTGATTATGAAACACTTTCCAACAGAAATGTAATTTCAATTAAAATTTCTAAAATGTGATACATTCAGTGGTGATATCTTTTACATTATCACAGTACTACAGTAATTTATTATATTTAAATATTTAAAAGTGTATCGAAATATAAATCATCTGATTCTCTATTCAGAATCAATGAATATTTCATTCATATAACTTGTATTCCAGACTCCAGAGCTAAATAATTTTGTGTGAAAAAAATTCAGCAATTTTTATGTAACTCACCTTACAATCGCTTGAGATATCTGCATTCTGCATAAGTTAAAATTAGGCTTCGTTGAAGAAATAATAAAAGTTTAGGGATCATTTAAAATCACAACTATTGTAATTGCATAGGCACGGAATTTAGATACACAGATAATATATGTGTGTGTGTGTGTATTCAAAGTATTGGAATCGTTCCGTAGATCGGAACTCGAATTTTCGAAGGATCTACACGTTTTGGGACTTCTAGAACACGAAAAAACTATTTTTAGGAAGACGTCTGTGTGTGTAAGGGTGTATCTGTGTATGTTTCTGTGTGTGTCTGGGAGGATATTACATCCACTCTAATTGAAAAACTAATGGACCGAATTTCATAAAATTTGGTAGGTATGTTTTTTGTGGGAAATCCTGATGTTCATTAGATTATAGTACGATTTGTAATAAAAGAATCTGCCTTCTTTGCGAAATGGCCAGCAGAAATTGCCTTTATCCACTCTAGCTAAAAACTAATGAAACAAATTTAACAAAATTTTCTGTATAATTTTTCAATAACCTACAAGTGATTTATATACCAACTTTAACAAAATTTGGTATATAAATCATTTGTAGGTTATTCTAGTACGATTCGGGAAAAAGGAACGGGCTATTTTTGCGAAATGGCCCGCAAAAATCGTGAAATATAAAATTAAAAGACTACGTGTGCTCAATTATATCAATTAAATTCCTATTTTATACGTGATTTTTGATAACGAAAAGAATAAGACTAACCCCATTAATCTAGGACTAGCTGTTCTTGAGATATTAAATTTTTTTCGCTACGCCACCTTTGACAATAAGTCCAGCTATCAAATGAGAACAAAATTTAAGTTTAACGTGCAAATTCAATGTCATTTAAAATACTTATGGCTGTTATTTTGTGCAGATAAACTCAAATTATTATTGAAGAAATAAAGAGACCGTGAATATGAGTCTGCAGGGAAAGACATGTGCTGCCCACATCAGAAATGTTAACAATATTACTACAATGATTTATAGAAGTGAACGGGGATTATTTGCAGGCCAATTCGGAAAAATGTATGATCTATATTTAAAGATCCACAAAATTTTTGTAGAATAAAATGTTCAACAAATTTAAGCTGTGTACTAAATTTTAACTCTCTAGGACGTAGGAAAGTGCATTAAAAATTTCATCAAATAAGTATATCATGAAAAGTTATATAAAATTTAAAAAAAAATTGAAAAATTGTTATCTACCAAGTTTATTTTAAAATGTGAAGCCTCTCTCATATACAAAATGATTAGATTCTTGGAAAGATATTTATTATATAATATATCTCTTTTTTCTTTCTGGAAGATATCCCAAAAGTCAGAATTTAATTGAATTTGTTTTTTTCCCTATATTAAATAATTTTTAATTAAAAAACTACTTAATATATTTTACTGAAATTTTTTTTATATATTTTATGGGATAATGTGAATATTTCCTGAAAATTTCGAAGCAATTTGTGAATTTTAAATTTGCTTAAAAAATGTTTGAAAAATTAGATCCCATAGGGTTCAATGAATTTCATTTTTTCAACTCGGGTTCAATAAAAAACTATTTGGGTTATATTATTTATTTATATTCTCATAGGTCCCACAGACCGTCTGAAAAACATACTAAAATTTCAATTTGATAAAGTCATTTTTACGACAGACTGACTGACTGACTGAATGAATGAATGAATGAAGTCATAAACACTTTTCAACTATGTTGTAAAGTGTTAAAAAAATAGATAAAGTGATTGTGTACATAGATAAAAATTATTATCGGACGGACATTTGAACTATACAAACTTATAAAACAAACGAGGCACTGCTTTGCAAATTTTTTATTCCTTCATATGATAGACATACTTTCTAGTAATTCTAAAATCACTTGTATGTCTTATAACACTAAAACATAAGTAGTTTTAGCACTGTAAGTGTCTCCGGTTTAAAAATAAATCGAAATGCACAGTTTGATAAATAAAAAATGTATTTTTCAGATATTGATGAAAATAAAAAAGTACAACTAAAGCCGGAAGATAAGCAGCATGTTGGAAAAGAGATTATACCCATGACAAGAGGTATGAAAACCCGCATATTTTATTGCAATCAATTCCATATTTAGTTTTTTTAGACTATAATAGCTCTAATACACGTGTATGAAATACAATACAACATACAGTTGTATCAAGAACACGACAGACCCTGTTCGACAATGTAGACTAACGAAGTCAAAGTAGTAGATGAAATGGTTCAAAACGAAATGCTATGCAGCGGTAAAGCCAACTACTTAAAAAACGATTAGGAGCCAACCAATCAAAAGCAAGAAATCATTGGCCAGACAGATGCAACTAAAACAAAATCGAGATCAGTTTCAAAGGAGGAAGGGGTTTCCTGATGAATTTTGGACAAAGTTCCTGAATGAATTTTGGCCCATATAAGCATAACATTTACATTACGTTTGCTAATTGAATTTTTGAAGGATTATTTCTTGGTTTGATTTTAAGGCTAAGATAGAAGAGAGGACTGTCAGTGAAACACAATTAATATTAAACAATTAAATATAAATAAACTAGCAGCATACCCTTTCTTCGTACGGAGTGAATAATATAGAGAAACTTAGAGAATAATATAGAGAAACTATTCACAATCACGTGTAAATTATGTTAAAATATTAAATTTATTGCTCCTAAAGAGAAGTTTAAAATATTTGTTATGACTATGCAAAATTATCTTTACGGGCAGATCTGAAGAATAAATTATTCACGCCCCTTTTGAAAGCAAATATACAAAAAATATCAAATTGAATCAATATATATAAAATAAAAGCGCGAAAATTGTATGGGACCCGTACAACTTATATACTCGAATATTAGAAGATATAACCTGTATTAGTAGATTACATGTATAAATTCAAAATATCGCAATAAACCCGTAATTGATTCCAATATATGCCAGAATGAAAGCACTAAAATTATATGGGAATATATATATATATATATATATATATATATATATATATATATATATATATATTCCCGTACAACTTATATTGCCGCAGATTAGAAAATATGCTTGTGTGTTTGTAAGAAATCTACCCGTATTACAATATGAGTCTCAAGAATCTTTGCCAAAATAAAACAGATTACGTAATAAATTGGAATTATCAATAATCCCCGCAATCTTTATACCAGAAGGTCGTAATTGATTCCAATATATGCCAATATATATCAAAATATATGCAATATACCTGTACTACTTATATTCTCGTAGATTGAAAGATATACCCGTGCATTTGTAGAAAATTACACGTACAACGTACTATATATGAGTTTCAGCAATTTTTGTCATAATAAAACAATGGCATATTAACTTGAAAATATCAATAATCCCTGAATCAACAGTTCCCGAAAATATCAATAATAATAATGTTTAAACCTTAAGATCGTAATTGATTTTATCCAGTCAAAAATGCAATGTCAATGAAATTTATTTTATATACATATCTTTATTATTCAAATCGGAAAAGATTTAATAAAAATCGCATGCCGCATAAACACAATGGATTTGCATCCGTTGCTAAACGACATGATATTTGCTTCAAATGAATTGAAGGAAATCATATCGTCTGAATAATTCTATCTCCATGGAAGGTTTGGCGACATTTGCGTCAATTCAGCGACAATTTAAAAAATCGCCAAGTTTATCGCCAAGTGAACTGTAGAACTGACAGTCCCATTTTGCGACATAATCCCAATACTATCCCCTAACAAAACACGATTATTTTCATTTATTTAGCGCAATTTTATCAATTATAAGATACTTTTATGGATTTACAAATTTTTTTATCAATTAGGTGACATTTTAAAAATTCGCTAAATGTGTTACTAAGTAGGACGGTTGGACTAAATGAAATATACTAAATGAATACACTAATATTGTATTAGAAGATATAACCGTTCTACTTTTTTTCTGTTTCAACAATCGGCTAAATTAATTTATTGGGTAAACACAATATATGAGTCTATTAGCTAAACACAATATATGAGCTTGAAAACTTTTTGCCAAAATAAATGAAAGTGATGTACGTAGTCCGCAATTAATATAATTAAAAGAAAAATCAAACCGTTCATTTATAAAATATATTTTTACATCCATTTATTTATTATTCAAATAGAAAAAACAATATTAAGTATTAACAAACACATTTTATTTAATTGCGTTGCTGAGTAACAAGACGTAAGATAGAATCTTCCTCATAAAATGCATTAAATAACCATTTTGATTTCTTTATATGTTTCATTGTTGCGTAAATGTTTGAGAAAAATAAACCATGGAGATAGATTTTCCATTTAAATTCATGTTTCAAACAATTTATTCTTTCAGATAGTGACTAATTTGCGCAAAAATCCTCCACCAAACTCAGAAATAAAGTCTTAATTCACGTTGACTTTTTAAACAAACGATTTTCAACCTTTCCGTTTGAATAAACCACGGAGTTAGAAAGTACAACTCCTAGGAAAAAGTTCAATTTTTCATTAATAGCTCGACAACCTCTGGTCTTAGAAACCGAAAACATGGACAAAGATTATGGCGGTGTATTTCAAGGCTACCCACAAAATTTCATTAAATTCGGTTCAGCCGTTTCTGGTGATGATGAGACAAACGAAAGTTTCGTTTTTTACTAATATCTCGAGAACCACTGATCGTAGAAACTCCAATCATGGACTAAATTTTAATTGGGGCTATTTCCAGGCTACCCACAAAATTTCATCAAATTCGGTTTAGCCTTTCTCCCGTGATGATGGGACAAACAGACAGACACATTATCAATTTTATTTATATAGACTAGCAGCATACCCGTTCTTCGTACGGAGTATATAATATAAAGAAACTTAAAATTCACAATCATATGCAAATTCCTATAGTATACTAAATGACTATTTTTAATCAAAGTAATCTGTTAAAATATTTAATGCAATGGTCCTAAATAGAAGTTTAAGAATTTCTGTTCTCGCTATACATAATTATCTTCACGGGCAGATCTGAAGAATAAAACATCCTGACCCCTTTTGTAAGCAAATTTACAATAAAAAAGGGAATTGAATCAATATATGCAAAATGAAAGCATTAAAATTGTATGGGACCCTTACTACTTATATACGCGAATATTAAAATATATAACCAGTATTAGTACATTACATGTATAAATTGAAAATATCAATAAACCCGTAATTGGCTGCAATATGCCAGAATGAAAGCACTGAAATTATATGAGAATATATATATATATACACATATATATATATATATATCCCCGTACTACTTATATTGCTGCAGATTAGAAAATATGTCAGTGTGTTAGTAGAAGATTACCCGTATTACAATTTGAGTCTCAAAAATCTTTGCCAAAACAAAACAGATGACGTAATAAATTGAAAATATCAATAATGCACGTAATCGTTATATCAGAAGGTCGTAATTTATTCCAATATATGCTATTATATATAAAAATATATTCCAATATACCTGTACTACTTATATTCTCGTAGATTAGAAGATATACCCGTGCATTTGTAGAAGATTACTTGTACAACGTACAATATATGAGTTTCAGCAATTTTTGTCATAATAAAACAATGACATAATAACTTGAAAATATCAATAATCTCTGAATTCATAATTCCCAAAAATATCAATAATAATAAAGTTTAAACCTGAAGACCGTAATTGGTATTATCCAGTATTGGTATTTCAAGGCTATCCACAAAATTTTATCAAATTCGGTTCAGCAGTTCTCCCGTGATGATGAGACAAACGAAAATTTTATTTTTACTAATATCTCGAGAAGCACTGATCATAGAAACTCCAAACATGGACTAAATTTTAAGTGAGACTATTTCTAGGCTACCCACCAAATTTCATCAAATTCGGTTCAGCCGTTCTCCCGTGATGACGGGACAAACAGACAGAAAGATTTTCAATTTTATATATATAGACTAGCAGCATACCCGTTCTTTCTTACGGAGTATATAATATAAATAAACTTAAGATTCACAATCATGTGCCAATTCCTATAGTATACTAAATGATAATTTTAATCAAAATATTCTGCTAAAATATTTAACATAATGCTCCTAAGAAAAAGTTAAGAAGGCTTTTCTCGCTATTCAAAATTGTCTTCACGGGTAGATCTGAAGAATAAAATATCCTGGCTTCATTTGTAAGTAAATTTACAAAAAATATGGAATTGAATCAATATATGCAAAATAAAAGCGTATTGTATGGTACCCGTACTACTTATATACGCGAATATTAGAAGATATAACCTGTATTAGTAGATTACATGTATAAATTGAAAATATCAATAAATTCCTAATCTTTAAACCAGAAGGCAGTAAGTAATTCCAATATCTGCCGAAATGAAAGTGCTAAAATTATATGGGAAGATAAACCCGTACTACATAATGTCGTAGATTAGAAGATATGTCCTAGTGATAGAAAAAGATTACCCGTATTATAATATTTAGTCTCAAAAAATGTTTCCAATATATAACAGATTACTTAATAAATTAAAAATATAAATAATCCCCGTAATCATTATACCGAAAGGCTTGATTCCAATATCAGCCAATATATGCCAAAATACCTGTACTACTTATATTCTCTTAGATTAGAAGATATACCCATGTATTTGTAGAAGATTACTCGTACAACGTACAATATATGAGTTTCAACCATTTTTGCCGCAATAAAACAATGGCATAAGAAATTGAAAATATCAATAATCCCCGAAAACATCAATAATAATAATGTTTAAACCTGAAGATCGTAATTCATATTATCCAGTCAAAAATACGATGGCAATTTCAAAATTTCATTTATTTAGGTCAATTTTATCAATTTCAATGTATTTTTATGAATTTATAAACATTTTTATCAATTTGGTGACATTTTAAAAATTCGCTTAATGTGTTACTAAGTAGGACGGTCGGACTGACAGAAAATGCTAACGAAACACCATTTCAGTACTTTCTTCTAACAAAATAAAATAAATTTCATTGATTTGCGTTATTTTTATCAATTTGGGGACATTTCAATAAATTTGGCAACTTTTAAGAAATTAGCTCTAAATTTGCAGATCTGAATAAAATATCGTGATCCAGTTTGTATATACTAAATGAAAACACTAAAATATTATTAGAAGATATACCCGTTCTACTCTTTCTCTGGATTAACACAATTGGATAAATGAATTTATTGGGTAAAGAGAATATATGAGTTTATTATCTAAACACAATATATAAGCTTGAAACCTCTTTGCCAAAATAAATGAAAGTGATGTATGCAGTTCGCAATTAATATAATTAAAAGAAAAATCAAACCGTTCATTTATAAGATATATTTTAATATCTATTTATTTATTACTCAAATCGAAAAAATAATAATAATCATTAACAAACACATTTAATTTCATTCCGTTGCCGAGCAATATGATATAAGAATCTTACTCATAAAATGCGAAATTAAATAATCATTCTAATTTCTTTATACCGTTCATCGTTGAGTAAAAGCTTGTGAAAGATAAACTATGGAGGTAGATTTTTCCATTTAAATTCATGTTTCCAATAATTCATGCTTTCAGATAGTGACTAATTAATGCAAAAATCCTTCACTAAACTCAGAAATACAGTTTAAATTTACTTTGACGTTTTAAACAAACGATTTTCATCCCTTCCATTTGGACAAACCACGGAGTTGGAGAGTAGAACTCCCAGGAAAAAGTTCCGTTTTTCATTAATATCTCGACAAGCCCAGGTTTTAGAAACTCGAAACTAGAACAAAATTTATGGGGGTCTGCTTTAAGGTTTCCCACAAAATTTCATTAAATTCGGTTTAGCCGTTCTCTCGTGATGATGAGACAAATGAAAGTTTCGTTTTTTACTAATATCTCGAGAATCACTGATCGTAGAAACTCCTAACATGGACTAAATTTTAAGTGGGGCTATTTCTAGGCTATCCACAAAGTTTCATCAAATTCAGTTCAGCAGTTCTCCCGTGATGATGGGACAGACAGACAGATAGATTTTCAATTTTATTTATATATATTTGTTTTTCATAAATTAAGTAAGTAAATAATTTTCATTTAGTTTCTAATAAATTTAAAATATTTGGACAATTTACATTCTTTTATCTTCATGAATTTCTCCTGCCGCAGACAACCTGTTTTCGTATTACAGAACGCCTGACAAACAAAGCCTTGCTATTGTAACAAGAAAGATCAAACATGCATACAGTATTGATTTTGAAACACTTTCCAACTGCAATGCAATTTTATTTAAACTTCTCTAGAATGCGATACATTCAGCGGTGATATTTCTTTAATTATCACAGAACTACAATAATTTATTTTACTAGTAAACTTAAAACTTCATCGAAAATAATGAACTTTATTCAAAAGACATCGTCGAAATATAAATAGTCTGGTTCTATATGTAAAAGCACTGAATTTTTCATTCATACACTTTTATTCCAGAATCCAAAGTGAAATAATTTTGCTTGAAAAAAATTCAGCAAATCTTATATAACTCATCTTACAACCACTAGCTTGCATTCTGCATCCATTAAAATTAGACTTCGTTGTAGAAATAATCAAAGTTTGGTGATCACTTAAACTAAACATTATTGGCGCAGAATACAGATGCACAAAGAATACACTAAAATAAAGCGATTTTCGTATGGATGCAACCTAAAATATAAATTTAAAAGAACTTTAAAAATCATTATTTTGACACTGGGAAAAAAGATGGATGCCATATTTTATTTTGAAGTGGGTCACGAAATCTCTTCATATAATATAGGTATAATTATTATTTTAATTTAAAAAACAACTAAACATATTTTACACAATTTTCTATATATTTTATGCCATAATTTGAATATTTCCTAAAATTTTTGATTTGCGAATTTTAACTTTGCTTAAAAAATGTCTGAAAAATTAGGTTCCATAGATTTCAACGTATTTCACTTTTTCAACCCGGGTTCAATCCACAGCTAAGTGGGTGATATTATTCATTCACATATGTCTTACAGACCGTCTAAACAACATACTAAAATTTCACTTTGATAAAGTCATTTTACGGCAGTTGTGCGAACGTGCAGACAGACATACAGAATGACCAAAGTGGTATACACTTTTCAACTATGCTGGAAAGTGTTAAAAACCTAAGAAAGACCAATCATGCTTAAAGCATTGATTATGAAATACTTTCCAACTTCAATACAGTTCTATTTAAACATCTCTAAAATGCAATACATTCCCCGGTAATATTTTGAAACTTATCACAATACTACATTAATTTATTATATTTAAAAACTTAAACCTTCATTAAAAAAATTAACTTCATTCAAATGCCGACATTGAAATATAAATTGCCTTGTTTAAACATCTCTAAAATACGATACAGTCCTCGGTAATATTTTTAAAACAATCAGAATACTACGATAATTTATTATATTTGAAAACTTCATCGAAAACAACTGACATTTATTCAAATGACGTCATAGAAAAAATAACACGCCTGGCTCTCTCGACCATTCAAACGGTTACTCCAAGTCCTCGGACGAGTCGGATGGTCTGGGTTTTCGACGCCTGGCTCTCTCTATAAAAGCAGCATTTCATTCATAACATTTTCCCATTCATTTCATTCATGGCAGTACTAAAATAATTTATTTTATTTAAAAATTAAGACCATGGAGCTACAAGTAATTAAACTCTATGCTTAAAACTTCACCGAAAAAAATCGTCCTTCTCTTTGTAAAATCAATGAATATTTCATTCATATCAGCTATGCAGACTCCATGGGCTAAATAATTTTGTGTTGAAGAAATACAGCAATTCTAATACAACTCATTCTACATACTTTGCTATTTACATGTTACATAGGTGAAAAATAGGCTTCATTGTAGCAATAATCAAATTTGGATGATCCTTTAAACTCAAATATATTGTAATTGCGTTGTTTCAGTATGTAGATGCACAGAATTTAAGCAAAAATAAAGTGGTTTTAGGACGGATACAACACTCAATATGAATTCAAAAGAACTTTAAAAATCACGATTTTGATAGAAGATGGATGCCATATATCATTTTGAAGTGGGTCATCTGATCTTTGCATATCATGGTCACGTGATCGCTTCATATAAGAGGTGTAATTATTATTTTAATTTTTATTTAAAAAACTATTTAATATATTTTGCTGAATTTTTCTTTATATATTTTATAGAACAATTTGAATATTACCTAAAATTTTCGAAGCAATTTGTGAATTTTAAATTCGCTTAAAAAATGTTTGAAAAATTAGGTCCCATAGGGCTCAATGTATTTCATTTTTTCAACCCGGGTTCAATTCAAAACTAATTGGGTGATATTATTCATTTACATTCCCAAAGACCGTCTGAACCTACAGACCGTCTGAACAACATACTAAAATTTCATTTTTATTAAGTCATTTTTACAGTAGTTATCGTGCTAACGGAGAAACAGACAGACAGACAGAATGAACAAAGTCATAAACACTTTTCAACTTTGTTGTAAAGTGTTAAAAAACTAAACATCAATGGTGGTTTTTTTTCCCCAGGTGTTGACAAAACGATAAAAGACTTCAAGAGCTTACTCCTCGACGAACACGACTGCGACGTGGCATTGAAAGTTGGGGCACTTGAATTACGCGCTCACAAATTGATCCTAGGAGCTCGGTCCCCAGTGTTTTGCTCCATGTTCAAGCACGACACGGCGGAGAAAAGTACCGGCAACGTGGATATTCCAGACTGCAACCCAGACACTTTCCAAGATTTCCTTCTCTATTTGTACTCCGGAAGAAGTGAGAGAATGAATGACGGTACTGTCCTCGACCTGTATTATGTGGCAGACAAGTACTGTGTAGATGAGCTGAAAGCGGACTGCGTGGAATTTATGGAAAAAGAAATGTCTGTAGACAATTTCGGTGACGTCATTGCCTTAGCAGTGCGACACAACGAGTCGTCATTGATAGAAACGGCCACATCGTTTTACGCGGATCATATAAAAGAAATAATGGTGACCCTTAAGTGGCAGTCATTCATAACAGAAAATCCTGTTGCTGCCAACGAGTTGAATATAAAAGCACTAAATAGCCTCTTATCAAAATAGATAATCTGATCTATACTTACGGCAAAGGTAACTTGAATACACTGTGAAAGCGATGGCCGACTAATTTCTCGTTGGAGAATAGACATTAAAACGACTTGAAGCTTTGCATCTGGCACAAAGTCACTAAAATCGCAGTAGATGGAAATACTTCCAGATTAGTTCATGATATCTTTATTTGTAACGATTCTCTACGTTTTATTATAATAAATTTTGTATGAAACAAGCATTAAATAAATGTGATTAAGCACAATTGTTATTTTTATTTTCCTTTTGTGTAGGACCAGTTTAGAAAAATTTTCCTTTCTTTTAACCCAGACCGTACGACTTACCTAAGGTATGGTGTAATGCATGTGTTTTGGAGAATGTCAACTAATTTAGATCGGAGCCCAGCGGGGACGACATTCACAGGGACCGTACCCTCCTTCCCCTACCATCGACCTCTCGGTAGAACTTTCAGACCCATATTATTTAACGTATCCGTATTCTGCGTGAACACGGGAACAATTTGGATATAAACAGGAATATAACTCGGGCCTTCTGAGTGCAAGTCCCGTGCTCTAACCGCTGGGCTGTCCCGGCCCATTTTAGAAATTGGACAGTTACTGTTTTCAGATTGACGACGCGGTAGCTAAGCGGTCATGGTAAATCCTTTCCTAGTACTCGTTCGACTGCTGGGTTGCGGGTTCGAGTCCCACCTGGGGGCATGAATGTTGCGCCGACACAATGTCATGTGATGGTTATTATTCACGATATTGCTGTTTGATGAGTGAAGGATCATTGTATTACTAGCTACTGTAAGAAATAAAAAAAAATCAGATTCGCATCGAAACCTAATCACCACCATGGTAAATTTGCTTGATTTTCAAATTTCATGAAAATCGACCGATTAGTTTCAGAGCTCGTTGACAAATGCTGTTGACAGATGCAGGGTTGACAAATTCATTTTAATCAGCTGACGATACGAATTTGAACTCAAACAGGAATTTAAATTTTCGATCCATGTATAATATTTTCCTCATAGTTCAGGAATTTTTTTTTAAACAGCCCAATTACGTTGCAAGGAAAAGACCATGCGTGTATACGTTGGATCTATCAATAGTTCAGTGACCAGACCATTTGAATAAAAGCGACTGCAGCATCTCTAACGGAGAATTTAAAAAGTTAAGTTCACGAACTCTAAAACAAAGCGAAATAAACTAAGAAAAACAAGAAAGATCAATCATGCTTAAAGCATTGATTATGAAACACTTTCCAACTTCAATGCAATTTTATTTAAACGAGTCTAAAATGCAATGTACATTCCACGGTAATATTTTAAAACTTATCACAATACTACATTAATTTATTATATATGAAAACTTAAACCTTCATCTAAAAAAATGAATTTCATTCAAATGACGGCATTGAAATATAAATTGCCTGGTTTAAACATCTCTAAAATATTATACATTCCTCGGTAATAGTTTTAGAATTATCATAATACCACAATAATTTATTATATTTGAAAACTTCATCGAAAACAACTGAAATTCATTCAAATGACGTCATAGAAAAAATAATACGCCTGGCTCTCTATAAAAGCAGCATTTCATTCATAGATAATTTCCCATTCATGTCATTCATCACAATACTATAATAATTTATTTTATTTAAAATTTAAGACCATGGAGCTGCAAGTAATTAAACTCTATGCGTAAAACTTCATCGTAAAAAATCGTCCTTCTCTTTGTGAAATCAATGGATATTTCATTCATATCAGCTATGCAGACTCCATGAACTAAATGATTTTGTGTTAACGCAATTAACAGCAATTCTAATACAACTCATTCTACATATTTTGCTGTTTACATTTTACATAGGTGAAAAATAGGCTTCGTTGTAGAAATAATCAAATTTGGTTGAGCATTTAAACTCAAATATATTGTAATTGCGTTGTTTCAGTATGTAGATGCACAGAATTTATGCAAAAATAAAGTAGTTTTAGGATGGACACAACACTCAATATGAATTAAAAAGAACTTTAAAAATCACGATTTTGAGACAAGATGGATGCCATATATCATTTTGAAGTGGATCACGTGATCTTTTCATATCATGGTCACGTGATCACTTCATATACGAAGTGTTATTATTATTTTAATTTTTATTTAAAAAACTACTGAATATATTTCGATGAATTTTTTTTATATATTTCATGGAACAATTTGAATATTATCTAAAATTCTCAAAGCAATTTGTGAATTTTAAATCCGCTTAAAAATTGTTTGAAAAATTTGGACCCATAGGGCTCAATGTATTTCATTTTTTCAACCCGGGTTCAATCCAAAACTAATTGGGTGATATTATTCATTTATATTCCCATAGGTCTTACAGACCGTCTGAACAACATACTAAAATTTCATTTTGATTAAGTCATTTTTACGGCAGTTATCGTGCTAATGGACTGACGGACAGACAGAATGAATGAATGAACAAAGTCATAAACACTTTTCAACTTTGCTGTAAAGTGTTAAATGTATGGAACGAGAAATAAGTTATTCTTACAGCAGATAAATGACTATTGGCGTTCAAATACAAAAGTATTACTCAAAGTATATTTTTTCATGAATGAAACGAGCTAGATCTACGAGAATGATGTCACCCAATTCATAGCATGGTATTACATATGAAAAGTGAACATGTTTCTCAATAGGAAATATTTTTTTGTTTAATATGAATTTTTGATAATTTTTTTGAAAAATGCGCAATATCTCGAGAACGGTTCATGTTAGCGTTCTAAAATTTATGTCAATCGTTTTATAATGAAAAATTACATAAAAAATGTCTATATACGTAACTTTATTGGAGGTTTTGATTTTTTTACGATTTTTTCAAAATTTCACTCGAAAATTTAAGGGGTTCTGAACATTCGATTGCGTACAAAAACAATAGGCTTCCAGTGTTTGCGGATTGTGATTTTTGTACCAAATTTCGTTCGAATCGGTCCATTTGTTAGTCAGTTATCGTCTCCACACACACACCACTTCAAAAATGTTTGATTCGTGATCAGGGATGCTTAAAATGTGCTCTCCCGTCGAAAACTTGAATTCGAATTTTCGACCCCGTCACAATACTTTCCTTATACATTATGTGTATAACGAAAGTAAAAATGGATAACAACGAGGTTATAATTCCTATAACTGATCTATGCAAAAAGTTTTTGAACATAACACCTCATAAGTGAATACTAAACTCTATCAACAATAGCGGTATTAGATTTGATCAGCAATGCACTGGTAAACAGAAAGCACGCTGCGAATCAAATCGACGTTAAATTGGTACTGCAGGTCAATCCGTTTCTCTCATTCGCAGGTGAGGATCAATCTATTTTCCATATATCGTCGACGTTTGTATAGTAGTAAATTATTTCTTCAGTTTGGGGAATAGCTTTTATTATTCTCACAAAACCCATGTTCTCTAAATGTGTTTAAATGGAAGCCAGTAAAATTGCAACAGATGGCAAATTTTCTTTCTGCCATTTCAGGTACCGGTTCTTCTAGCAAGACATCAATCCGTGAATACTGTTATCTGCAATTGTGAGCACGATGTTAACATTGTGAACGTTTTTCTATAGACTGGTTCGGAGAGTATGCTCTCTTCAACGTAGAATAGCATATACTATGTAATAGCCGTAATGGCAGCAAGAGAACTTGTTGCATGCTAAAATTTTACCAGCATCATTGTAGACTAATAAATTTAGTTCTGCCACGGTTTTAAAAAATCTGATGTGAGCAACATATGACTTTCCTTATATAATGCATGCAATGAATTTACTATTTTTACAATAAAAAAATAGGTTTTTCTTATAGTAGCTATTTATATTCTTTTCATGAAATTGAATTTTCGTCAATTAGTCGTCATTTTCACTGATTTAGTGTCATTTTTATCCATTTGGCGAGATTTCCGTTAATTTGGCAACATTTAAAAGAGTCGCCAAGTTGGCGACATTCCGCCAAATTTGGCGACAAAATCTCGTCAAGCGTTATGGGCGGAGAAATAAGTTATTCTTATGTATCTGCTATAACTATTGGCGTTCAAATACAAAAGTATTACTCAGAGTATCTTTTCTCATGAATGGAACGAGCTAGATCTACGAGAATTATGTCACCCAATTTATCGAATGATATTACATATGAAAAGTGAACATGTTTCTCAACAGTTAATATATATTTTTTAATTTATGGGATTTTTTGATAAATTTATTTTAAAAATGTGCAATATATCAAGAACGGTTCATGCTAGCTTTCTAAAGTTTATGTCAATCGTTTTCAAAGGAAAAATTACATAAGAAATGTCTATTTGCGTACCTTTATTAAAGGTTTCGATTTTTTGATGATTTTTTCAAAATTTCACTCGACAATTTAGGGGGGTTCTGAATATTCGATTGCGTTTAAAAACAACAGGTTTCCAGTATTCACGGATTGTGATTTTTGTACCGAATTTTGTTCAAATCGGTCCATTTGTTAGTCAGTTATCGTCTCGACAGACTCACTGGCACACACACATCACCTCAAAAATGTTTGATTCGTGATCAGGGATGCTTGAAACGTGCTCGCCCGTCGAAAACTCGAATTCGAATTTTCGACCCCGTCACAATGCTTTCCTTATACATTATGTATATAAGGAAGTAATAATTATAAATCAATTAACACATCTCTTATAAGATCCATAGCGAATTCGATGAGTTACAGATAGAGTTAAATAGACAATTAACTCGAGTGTGACCAGAATTCTTTCAAATCTTACAAGAAAAATTTTGAAATCTGTATCGTGGGTCTAAATGATTACACGTACAGCGTGTTACCCTTAACTTTAAAGAGCTTGAAAAAATCTTTTGATTGATACAGTACTTAACAATACATTCCCTCTATGGCAGCACTCCTTCAGAACAATCCTATTAGCATAAATGCGGTTAGAATAAAAAAATTCTTTCTCTCCACAGTGACTTTGATATTTACATATCACGCATGCGCATTACCTCTGCCCAGGCACATAAAAAACAGCTCAGAACATTTTCAGAATTCATTCATTGATCATTCATATCTCTGATGATTACGATGTACGCTCATTGCAATGTAGTTCTTTTAATTATGTTCCTGCAAATAAAGTTATATTACTTTCCTTATATACATAATGTATAAGGAAAGTATTGTGACGAGGTCGAAAATTCGAATTAGAGTTTTCGACGGGAGAGCACGTTTGAAGCATCCCTGATCACGAATCGAACATTTTTGAGGTGATGCGTGTGCAGTGGCGGATATCAGGAGGGGCGATCGAGGCGATCGCCCCCTCCCCAAACGCCTGACTAATGTCGACGTTTTATCAAATAAATTGTAAAATTAAAACTATATATATATATATATATATATATATCATTAGGGAGATACTTTGGTCTTGCTCTCCCTCCCATTGTTTATCCACGAAATCTCGCTCCCATAATAACATTAAACAGAACGCTCGAGATGCTGTCTTTGATGTTTGATGCAATTACGATAAGTGAATTTAAGAAAAATGTGGAATTCGATTTTAGGAATATATGCAGAGGTTGGGGGAATGTGTAATGATCCTGGAATTGAAATAAAAATACCACGTACTGCTGGACGCTAAGTTCATAGATCAACTGCTCCTAACATAACTCCTGAAGATTATTACAGAATAAATGTTTACTTGCCTTTGTTAAACTCCGTCCAAGAAGACTTAAAAGACCGATTCGCACAGGAAAATCTGGATTTACTGATTATCTCTTATATTTACAAGATTTAGTACCGTCGACTCTTTTAGCGAAAATCAACACGGACGAAGTGTCACTCCTCACATCTTGTGCTAAGCAAGAAGTATCACAGAATAGCCGAACTGGGAGTGGAAGAAATGAACAGTACACTTCAAGATGAGGTGATTAACTGGAGAATCAAATGGATGCGAGAAAATACCGATACCAGCAGAGTACACAAGTCTGCTTCTGAAGCACTACAAAATTGTGATCCTGCAGTGTACCATGTGATCTACGTGTTACTGAAATTTCTTGTAGCATTACCAATTACTCTAGCAACCGCCGAGCGTAGCTTCTCAGCACTAAAACGATTGAAGACATGGCTTCGAAACACAATTAGAGAAGATCTGTTAGCGGGATTGACTTTGTTGCATGTGCATTATGATATCGCAATTTCACTAGTAACAATTTTAGATCGATTTGCTAAAGAAAAAGCAAGAAGACTTGAGTTGATATTATAATGATGATCCTTCCTGGGAGGTTAACGGCGCCAGGGTTTTTGCGATGGACTCCGTAAGGCTGTTAGGGATAATGATCGACAGTAAGCTAAACTGGCAATTATATTTGAATAGTGTTATAGGTACTACCCCTGGCAAAAATTATGGAATCACTTCCATATTATTTCAATGGGATACGAAGTTCAATACCCTACAAATTTTGATGCACAGATACCCCTGAAAAACCCTTTTTGAACGAAATTGAAGAACTTTAAACGCTTAACAAAACAAAAAATATTTGAAAAATTTTTCACTTTTCATTATTTAATAATTCACGATCAAAAAATGGGAAAAAAAGCTAGAGGTTGAAAGAAAAAACTCGTAAAAACTAATTTGGAATAATAAATTTGATCATGGAAAATCATTAAGATATAGCTCCTCAAGTTTATATGATCAAATTTATTATTCTAAATTAGTTTTTACGAGTTTTTTCTTTCAGCCTACAGCTCTTTTCCCATTATTTGGTTGTGCATTATTAAATAATGAAAAGTGCAAAATTTTTCAAACATTTTTTATTTTGTTAAGTTTTTAAAGTTCAATTTCGCTAAAAAATGGTTTTTTAGGGTCTCCGTGCATCAAAAGTTGTACAGCATTGAACTTCGTTGTTTCCTTATATAGTCACGTAATTTTTTTTTCTTCCAATCTGCATTGTTTTACTTTGGTCTTAAAAAAATGATAAGCCGTATTTTATAAGCTGCAAAGAACTTACTATAAACTTCCGAATTTGTCTAGTTATTTCAAAAATGTCAAATATCCGTATATAGGAAGCCGTTAAGAAAATCCGAAGTGAACAAACCTCCGAGAACATTTCGATCTGCAGATCGCCCCCCCCCCCCAAACAAGAGGCCAAAATCCGCCACTGTGTGTGTGTGTGTGTGAAAGTGTGTGGGACTCTGGAGACGATATCTCACGAACGAATAAAGCGATTCTAATGAAATTTAGTACAAAAATCACAATCTCTGAATACTGGAAGCCCATTGTTTTTAAACATGATCTAATGTTCAGAACCCCCATTAATTTTCGAGTGAAATTTTGAAAAAATCATTAAAAAATCAAAACCTTTAATAAAGTTACGCAAATAGACATTTCTTATGCAATTTTTCCTTAGAAAACGATTGACACGAACTGTAGAACGCTAGCATTAACCGTTCTCGAGAAATTGCACATTTTTCAAATAAATGTATCAAAAATTCAACTAAAATAGAAAAAAATATTATCTGTTAAGAAACATGTTCACTTTTCATATGTAATATCATGCGATAAATTTGGTGACATTCTCATGGATCTAACTCGTCCCATTCACGAGAAAAGATACTTTGAGTAATACTTTTACATTTGAACGCCAATAGTCATTTATCTGCTGCAAGAACAACTTATTTCTCCGTTTGACGAGAATTTGACGACGAAGTTTTAGCGAGTTTTTTAAACGTTGTCAAATTGAAGAAAATCTCGCCAAATGGATAAAAATTACGCTAAATCAATGAAAATGACGATTAATTGAAGAAAATTCAATACCTTGGAAAGAAAATAAGTATCTACTATAAGAATGACATTTTTTAACTGTAAAAGTAGTAAATTCATTGCAATATATAAGGAAAGTCATGTGCTGCTTACATCAGATTCTTTTTATGATTGTATTTGTGATGAATGCCCTACAACATCGTACCTTCTCCATACAACTTATCCTACATTATCTCACCTTTTCTTTTGCGTAATTTTACGTATCTGAGTTTTACAAAAAGAAACTTTCACATTATTGAATTTGATTTATAAGGTACTTTATTCTATAATCAGACTAATATCGGGTAGTTTAACTCATTTGATGGATTCAAATATAATTTTGAAAAATTACATATTTTAGAAAAGTGTTTCCACCTGCGCATGTTTTGCAAGTCCTCAGACGAATTTCGGTTCATATTTCTGCAGGGTAAACTTGGGATATCGAATCTCTCCTGTCCCAACTCGATGGACAACTTTCTGGATGTTTTAAAATTTCAAAAGAAGTTTTTAAAAAAACTAACCTAAATGTTGACATTTAGAAGAATTCAATAGCGCCGGCAGTAAAAGTACTGGTACATTCATCATGACAAGCGATAATGACTAGAGCAAATGTCAGTGTACTCTAACTACAGATGTAAAGATAAAAATCATGTGGTTCAAATCTATTTCAACCAGGTTGCAAAATAAGGGAGATATTTGTTTTCAGTAGCAAACTGCTAATCAAAATTTCATTTCTATAGTAGTTTCAATATTTTGATTAGCAGCTTGCAACTATTATTTCGCAAGTTCTTAAAAAATATACCTATAAATATATTGAGATGTCAGGTTTGAAATATATATAAAAAACAATATTACAGTAGGAGCGATGCACGCTTGCGGAAAGATTTCTTTACCATCATGAACCATTGTTGCAATTTTTAAAATTACTCTGAAATTGCGATTCAAATTCATTTTTACATAGCAAAACGCAAATTTTCTATTGCAATTTGCGATGCCGCTTATTTTGCATCCTGGTCTCAACCTACTAATATACTTTTCATTCAAATATATAAATTGTTACAAGCACTTAAGATAGAGATAGTTTAAAAACTAGTAAAAGTACAATTGAAAAATTCTTTCGATACTCCCAATTACACTCGACAAGTTATACATATCGAAGGATATTTGTACTTGAATACTTTAGACAAATTCATAAGATTTAATACAGTAAGCAATAACGCGAAAAACTTAACAAAATACAAATTTATTAAGAAAATAGTTGAGCAGTACATTGCAAACTCTTTTACACTCTGAATAAAATAGAGTGAAAACAAGTAAATTATCCATTGCAGGCTACTTCAAGCCACTATATCCAAATCGAAATTTTAGCTGACCAACAATTATCAAAACAATGTTTTCCCATAGCCAAAACGTTTACAAGACAAACTAAAGCACAGTTTTTAAACAACTTTAAATTGATCATTCAGAGTGTCATTGCATGGTTAAGTTTTCCAGTATTAGCGTTAATCTATTGAAATCATACCTACTGATTAAGGGACTACTTGAGCAGTCAAAATCACAGCCGATGATTATTTTATTCTCCTAGGAATTTTTTCTCAAAGAGTATTTCTTATCCTCCATAGCAATTAAATCTTGAGTTAGTGATTTTTTTTGTCTTCTTTAAGAGCTACACTAAGAGCTGGAGTTGCCGCGGTTGTTTCCACTTGTTTAAGAGCTACATTATGAGCTAGTGTTTCCATGATTGTTCCCACTTGTTTAAGAGCTACACTAGGAGCTGGAGTTGCCCCCACTTGTTTAAGAGCTACACTAGGAGCTGGAGTTGCCCCCACTTGTTTAAGAGCTACACTAGGAGCTGGAGCTGCCGTGATTGTTCCCACTTGCTTAAGAGCTACACTAGGAGCTGGAGCTGCCGTGATTGTTCCCATTTGTTTAAGAGCTACACTAGGAGCTGCAGTGATTGTTCCCACTTGTTTAAGAGCTACACTAGGAGCTGCCGTGATTGTTCCCACTTGTTTAGGAGCTACACTAGGAGCTGCCGTGATTGTTCCCACTTGTTTAGGAGCTACACTAGGAGCTGCCGAGATTGTTCCCACTTGTTTAGAAGCTACACTAGGAGCTGCCGTGATTGTTCCCACTTGTTTAGGAGCTACACTAGGAGCTGCCGTGATTGTTCCCACTTGTTTAGGAGCTACACTAGGAGCTGGAGTTGCCGTGATTGTTCCCACTTGCTTAAGAGCTACATCATGTACTTGAGTTGCCGTGATTGTTCCCACTTGCTTAAGAGCTACATCATGTACTTGAGTTGCCGTGATTGTTCCCATTTGTTTAAGAGCAGCACTAGGAGCTTGAGTTATCGTGATTTTTCGCTTTTCTTTAAGAGCTACTCTAGGAGCTTCAATCACCAGTATACCTTCAGGCGAAAGCTCCGAGGAGAGTTTTTCTTCGTCACAGTTTCTAGGCAACAAGTACCGGCGTCTAAACTCCCGAGAAACAGATCCAAGTTCCTCACTTTTTTCCTCATATCTAGCGTGCACAACCAGAAAATTGTTAATGATCGACACGTCGATATCTTTATACTCAAACTGACTCATGTCGAGAGACACTTTGAACGACTTGGGTGTTGAACGAACTTCAGATTTCCCAGAAGCATCCATTTTATCATCAGTACGGGGACGAACGGCAAATCCACGGAAATACGTTGGTTTCTTCCAGTCAGATTCCAACAAAACGTCGGCAAAGAACTGGTCCATCAGCGTGATGGGATAATCACCTTCCCACCAGTCGCAACCAGGAATATCAGATACCAGAGCCATATTTAATGAAGATCAGTATTTGCAAGAGAATACGAACTTTTAGCTCGCAATAACTTTACGAAGTTGGGTCCTGAATAGCAAAGCAACTCACTCAGAAAGTTTTAGTACGTAGAATTGCGTTAAATAGAACACGCTTCAGCAAATGTCTGACTATATCACCTGCGGACGAACATAACCAACGAGTTTGCTTAGACTGTTCTGAAGAGGAGGCAGACGCGTATTTATAGTTTTCTTCCAGGTTTATAACATTCTGTGCGGAATTGTGGTGTGTGACGTCATTGATAAACCGCAATTTCAAATAACGCCACAAAAGTTATTTTGAATACGATTGGAGGTTTATTTTTATGCTTCTGTTCAATGTAAAAGAAAATATTACGCATGTTTTTCGATTTTAGTGTCAACAGCGGTCCATAACATTATTAAATTTCAAATTATATTTAAATCTCGTGTTTTTATTTACCATATCAAAATTAGATATTTGGTCAAATGTAGCTGCTTTTTCAGCCAATCATTTACAACTATAGCCAAACCTAATCCTACCATGAAGATATGCATATCACGAAATTTTCAATCTAAAATGATCATTTATATATATGATTATACAAAAGTCTAAATATAATCTTAAAAATTTTATTTTTAAAACTTTGTTCTTAGAAGTTTTAATACCGCTATTCCAAAAATTCAGTAATAAAAGCGAAGAGGGTACCTAGGGGGAAAATGCCATTAAACTGAAGTACATTTTAAGATTTTTGTCAAAATATTGTATTCACGATTATCAATACGTTTCTCTAATTCCCAGGTGAAGTTCAATTTGTTTTCCATATAACGTCGACGTTTGTATTACAGTAAATTATTTCTTCTGTTTGGGGACTACATTGTACTCACAAAAACCCACGTCCTCTGAATGGAAGTCAGTAAAATTGCAACAAACGGCAAATTTTCTTTCTGCCATTGCAGGTCCTTTCTTCTAGCTAGAAACCAGTCCCTGAACACTGTTATCTGTAATTGAGAGTAATATCGTAACTTATGTTTTTCTATAGACTGGTTCGGAGAATATGCGCTCTTCAGCTTAGAATAGAATATATTTTGGAATATGTCATAGTGGCAGCAAGAGAACTTTCGCTAAGCTAAAATTTTACGAGCCTCATTGTAGCCTGATAAATTAAGTTCAGACACGGGTTTAAATAATTACAAATCAATTAACACATTTCTTCCGCTATGGATCCATTTCTTAGATCCACAGCGGATTCGATGAGTTGCAGCTAGAGTTAAATTGAAAATTAACTCTGGAGTGTGGCTCCACTTTCTCAAATCAGAATTCTTCCAAATTTTACAAGATTTTTTTTTAACAATCGGTATAGTGCGTTACCCTTCACTTTAAAAATCTTTCGATTGATACTATACTTGACAATATACGCCCCCCCCCCCCCCATAATGACGTTACGAACAACAAAATTGTATCACAACTATTTTTCACAACAATGGTGGAAACTACCAAATATCGTGATTAATGAGCCATAAATAAATCCTTTATGCATGATTGTCAAATTTTGCCCCGTGCTGCCAGGTTAAAGTTTATGTTTCGAATAAACGTTTTCGCTCGAATTAAAAAAAATTATCTCTAGTTCTAGATTTTTTTTACAACAAAGTCGGATGCAAAGTTTTGTGAAAATCTATTAATATTTGTAGCTGCTATCATGTAAACAGAAAATCGGCCAAAGACTGTACTCTAAAAATAGTCAAAACGTGTCCAAGAGATCTTCAAACATGTTGCTATCAAAATACTGAAAATAAAAATTTTGCGAAACAATACTTTTTCAATACTACGTAGGAGGAAGTAAAATTTAGGTCGGCTGAAAATGTAGGATTGATTCAGTTTCCAGAAGTTAGCAAAGTTTTGACACATACCAAGTTTTACTGCTATTGTGAGCATAGCAAATTTCCCACTGACGAGTGCAAAAAGATTTAAAATCTGTCCATAGATGTTGCCATCTGCAATAGGAGACTTATAATCTGCAATAGGCAACGAACTCTTAAAATAATGTAAAGAACGGCATTGGATGGACTGCTAGCCAATTCAGATGAAGCTTGTTACGTCACATTCAATGCTTCGAATGAGAACAAAGGGGGTATTGACAACCCCGATAAATGGAGGGAACCACAACGTGTGACTGAGGAAGGACACTGATCAACGACAAGAGCAGTGATGACTTAATAACGACATAACGACAACTAGAAATGTAGAGTGCTCCGTAGATAAAAAATAATAGAGATCTATTGATTTTTGTGAGTGCAATCAGAGTACGAGAAGGAGCCACACACCGAGAGTTATTGCAAGTACGAATATCTGATGCCAGCATTTTGATATATGATCAAAGTCCAAGACAGCCTTGAAGGTATGTGGCAATTGAAAATGATATCTGGTCCTAACTACTATTTAGGCGTTTCCGTTTTGGTCACATATGTCCCCTCCGCTGAAATGATATAATTAAATATTGTAATTGAATTATTTAAGTATTTATGTTTTTTAATAAATGTTTTTGTTAAAGTTAAAATGGTGTGATCCATTTAGCATTTTATTAATTAATAATTCCTTCACAGGACTCACACAGAGGTTAAATAATTGGAGGGTTATTGCAAACACAACGCACAATCTTAATGAATTGAATAACTAATTGACACACATACACACACACACACACACGCATACTTTCACACACACACACACACACACACGCATACTTTCACACACACACACACACACACACACACATCACCTCAAAAATGTTTGATTTGAGATCAGGGATGCTTGAAACGTGCCCTCCCGTCGAAAACTCAAATTCGAATTTTCAACCCCGTCACAATACTTTCCTTATACATTTTGCATATAAGGAAAGTAATAACTTTTGCATTCAGCGAAATATAGACATCCAGCACGCTTCAAGTGGGAGAAATTGTTATTGATCACTAAATATGCAGAGTCCACGTTGAGTATAAGAACTTGTCATTCCTTCCCAGTAACGCAACGGTAGAGGGTCGTCTGGCAAGTTTGAAGATCCCGGGTTCGATTCCAGATTTGGGGCAGCAAAGTTCTTTACAATGGCGCCCGAACAAATTAACCCTAAAGATTATTGTAAAGATGTTGGAAGTCTGAAAGTGACCCTACAACGACTAGCCAGAATCTGTGGACTTTAGCCTTAGTAGCAATCAAATATTGGCACAATATTGGCAGCTAATATTAGAAATATTGGACCAAGAAGTGGACATTTTGGCGGAGTTGGGCCAATATTGGCTTAAAATATTGGGACAATATGACGCCAATATTTGCGTTACATTGGAAATATTTCCAAGGTAACATCAATAGTGGCGTAGTATTTTAATGAAAATATTTAACCAATATTGGACCCCAATGTTATCCCAATATTTGGGGTTACATACCGCCTTGGCCGGCCCTCTTTTGATGACAATAAATATTATGTGGGTGGTGGGCATCGCCATATTGTCAGTGGCGCGTGTTGCCTGGTTGGGTTGCCGGCGAGTCCCTGGTCTGCTGGTGGGGGTTTCGCTCGTCTCCGTCGACGTTCCTGTTAGGGACTGGCGGCGGTTGACCTCGCTCGGTGGGGCATTGGTCTGCTATCCGCTTGGTGTCCCCGGGTGGTGCGCTCGTTGCATGGTAGAGACGGCGTCTTTCTCCGTCCGGCGGGGCGGGGTGGCCCGTTGTCCGAGCTTGTGTTGGGGATCTCTCTCGGCTGTGCAGCAAATCCGTTTAAGCCCTCGCCGGAGAGGGCACCGTCTGAGTCGCGGAACCCCAATATTTGCCCAAAATTGGGATTCCATTGGAAATATTTCTAATGTAATGCTGAGATATACAATAATGAGATATACAGGAGAGTTTTAAGGGTTTGTTTTGTTAGGAATGAAATGTTATACGATTGCATTCAATGAAATTCATGTATTTCTAAATTTATCTTACTGCAAGTTAAGCAAAGCTGCGATGTATTTTTAATGTGAAGATATTTAAGAAATTTTGTAGATTCTTCTTTGAGAAAATCGATAGACATTAAATTCAGATACAAGAAATTCGTTTGGAAATCGAGGGATCAACATTTTGATAATTCATATACAGTATGAAAAAATTTGTAGTTTAAGCATTGGATAATTTTAAACATGATATGATTCTTGATTAATATTTATTCTTTATTAATATTGCTTTCAAATTTCATATTGGGAATGCTTAATTTTTCATATATAGCAGAAACGGTGCTAAAACACACAAAAATGATCAATCATGCATAAAGCATCGATTATGAAAGACTTTTCAACTGAAATGCACTTTTATTTAACATCTCTAAAATGAGATACATTCAGCGACGATATTTTTTAAATTATCACAGTACTACAATAATTTATTTTACTTGGAAACTTAAAACTTCAATCAAAAAAGTCAATGCTATAAAATCGTCTGCGTTTCTATGTAAAACTAATGAATGTTTCATTCATAACACTTATATTTCAACCTCCAGAGCTAAATAATTTAGCGTGAAAAAAATTCAGCAATTCTTATACAACTCATCATACAATCGCTTGATTTTACATTCTGCATCCATTAAAATTAGGCTTCGCTGTATAAATAAGCAAAGTTTCATGATTATTTGAACTCAAAAGATATCGTAATTGCATTGGCACAGAATATCGATGATCAGAAAATATGCAAAAATAAAGGAGGTTATAGGACCGATTCAACATTAAATAAATTTAAGATAAAATCCAGATCGTAAAAAAAAAAAAAAAAAAAAAAATGGATGCCACATTTTATCTTGCAATGAATCATGCGATCTCTTCATATATCATACGTGTAATTAATTTTTATTTAAAAAAATCCGATGTGGGCAGTGATGATTTTTCTCCAAATTCCGTGGCGAATTTAAAAATGAATACAAAATTTAGATTCAGGCTGGTCGAATTTAATATACACGAGTTTTCAGCTCTTGAGGTTGCAATCAGGAGACTTCACTTGCATACTGACATTCCGCTTTTATACTATGAATTATCGGTACAGACTTAAGAGCTACGAGACTTGAGATCGGTCTATGAATGCTGCTACTTTTAACGAGTGCGATATCCTAATTCTGTTGGGTTTTAAAGCTACATGATTATATTCCTCAATAAAATAAATTTACTTATAAAATGTTGTAGATAAAATCCGTCAACTTGCAGTAAAATTATCATCAATGTTGATTTTTTGAAGCAGCTCAACATTACGCAATTTTTAATGGAAGAGTATTTAGAAACTTTATAGATTCTTCCTAGAGTAAGCCAATAGAATTGGAATTCAGATCTAATGTATATGAACACATTAGAAATATGATCAGTTTGATGTTTTATACACAGAAAGACAAAATTGTCAGTTTAAGCATCGTATATCAATTGTATTACTAATTTAGCATTTCATGATTCATATTTTAATATTTCACTATATTAGCTTATTAGGGTCATTAACAATAACAAACTTCGCAATATTAAAAACTAACTCAACAAGATATTATTTTGAAGACAGATTGATTGTTCAGTAAATGTTTAACACATTTTGCTCCTAATCTGACATAAGAAATTACCTAATTAAGTCTGCAAATACTACAATACGAAAATTACAAGGAAATTTCTTATAAAAATATAAGCATGCGACTTACCCTTAAATGTCAGAACAACCGAAATATTGTAGATGTTTATTTTAGATCCGACAAAATGTTTCCCTTATATACACACTATTTAAGTATTGATAAAAGATTAAAAACCACAATACAACATAAAGGAATCTGCGTTAATGATAAGATATTACTATCTGTAGCATTAAATGCATTACTAATTAAGAAAGTATTAAAAATTTTCAAAAAGGCTAAACTAGTTACTAAATTAGCCAATGGGAGTCAATAAATTAAAATAGTGCCCGCATAACTACAATATGAATCAATGGATTAATTCTTACTTAAATAATGCTAACATAGTTGATTGAAAGTAGCAAGATATATTTCTGTGGACTTACGGTGTAAAACGAAGTCTACTACAAGTTTTACTACGGAGCTACAGTAAACTTAATAGAAAATGGAGGTTATACTATAAACGGCTGAAACACCAGGCTTAATAAGAAAAACAGGTTAATTTACAAGTTGGTTGACGAAATTTACCTACATCAATGCAATTAAAAATAGATTTCAACATATGAATGTTGAAACATTTAAAAGTGTAAACATCTTCCAAATTAAAAGACAGAAAATATCTCAAAACTATTGCTTTATGAGTCTGCACATAACAAAGATTTCAAACATACCAGACAAGTATCCGCATGACCTTTAAGGAATTTCAAAAAGTTAAGATCAGACCGGCCTTGGTCATGTTTGTCAAGTTGTAAAAATTTCATGCAATTTATCCGTTTTATGCAAAAACCCTTTTCCTACGCATCTAAAATTTATAAAAAAGAAACTTTCACATTATTGAATTTGATTTATAGGAAAAGGCTATTTTATAATCTGACTAATAGTTTAACTTACATAGTTAAACTCCGATAAACTTAAATTACTATTGTATTCATCTCACGACATGCAATAATTACTAAAATAAAAATCAGTTTACTCAAACTTCAGATGTAAAAGCAAAAATCATATAGATCAAATCCATTGAAACCTCCTAACATACTTTCCATTCTAATATATAAATTGTATTACAAGCATTTAAGGTACAGATATTTTAAAACTAGTAGAAGTACAATTGAAACATTTTTCCCATACTCCCAATAACGCTCTATAAGGGGAATGTATCGAAAGATATTTTTGCTTAAATGCTATATCCTTGACAAATCCACATGAATTAACACAATAAGAAATAACGAAAATTTAACAAAAATTTATTAAAGAAATAGTTCAGCAATACATTGCAAACTCTTACGCTCTGAAAAAAGAGCGAGAACAAATAAATTAACTTTTGCAGGCTAATTCAAACCATTCTATCCCAACAGAAATTTTATATAGCTGCACAACAATTATCAAAACAATGTTTTCCCATGACCAAAACTTTTACAAGGCAAACTAACAAACTAGTTTTAAACAATTTTAAATTGATCATTCGGAGTGTTTTCCAGTTTTAGAGTTAATCTATTGAAATCATACTCTCTGATTAAGGGACTACTTGAGAAGTCAAAACCACAGCCGATGTTTATTTTATTCTTCTAGAAATTTTTTCTCAAAGAATATCCCTTTTTCTCCATAGCAGTGACATCTTGAGTTACAGTGATTTTTTTGTTTTCTTTGAGAGCTACTCTAGGAGTTTGAGTTACCTTGATTTTTCCCTCTTCTTTAAGATCTGCACTAGGAACTTGAGTTACCTCGATTTTTCTCTCTTCAAGATCTGCACTAGGAACTTGAGTTACCTCGATTTTTCCCTCTTCAAGATCTGCACTAGGAACTTGAATTATCGCGATTTTTCGCTTTTCTTTAAGAGCTAATCTAGGAGCTTCAATCACCAGCATACCCTCAGGCGAAAGCTTTGAGGAGAGTTTTTCTTCGTCGCAGTCTCTAGGCAACAAGTACCGGCGTCTAAACTCCCGAGAAACAGATCCAGGCTCCTCACTTTTTTCTTCATGTTTAGCGTGTACAACCAGGAAATTGTTGACGATGGACACGTCGATATCTTTAGACTCGAACTGACTCGCGTCCAGAAACACCTTGAACGACTCAGGTGTTGTACGAACTTCAGATTTCCCAGAAGCATCCATCTTAACATCAGTACGGGGACGGATGGCAAATCCACGGAAATACGTTGGTTTCTTCAAGTCAGATTCCGACAACACGTCTGCGAAGAACTGGTCCATCAGCGTGATGGGGTAATCACCATCCCACCAGTCGCACCTAGGAATACCAGATACAAAAGCCATGTTTAATGAAGCTTAGTGTTTGCAAGAGAATACCAACTTTTAGCTTGCAATAATTTTACGAAGTTAGGTGCTGAATAGCAAAGCAAGTCACTCAAAGTCTTAGTACGTAAAACCACGTTAAATAGAATACGTTTCAGCGAATGTCGGACTATACCACCAGCGACGAACACAAGCAACGCGTTTGCTTATCAGACTGTCCAGAAGAAGAGGTAGGCGTATATTTATACTTTTCTTCTAGGTTTGTAACAAATTCCGCGCGGAATAATTCTATGTGACGTCATTGGTAAAGCGCAGTTGCAGATGACGTCACACAAAAGTTATTTCGAATACGATTGGTTCACGGATTGGTGAGTTATTATTTTTATTCTTCTGTTCAATGTAAAATAAAATATTATTACGCTTATTTTTCGAGGCTTATGTTCACCAGGGATGCATAATGTTCTTCAATTTAAAATTTAAATTTGAATCTAGTGCTTTTATTTGCCACGTCAAAATTAGATCGATTTTGAAAGTCAAATGTTGCTGCTTTTTCAGCTATAGAAATGATATGTATAAAAATTATTACATTCAATTCATTTAAAATTGATGTTTGACAATTTTGATTTAACTATAACCGAACCTAATCTTCTTATGGAAATAAGCATATTGCAAAATTTTCAGAATTTACATTCTAAAAGGATCTTTTATAAATATGATTACAGAAGTCTAAAAATAAAATATTTAAGATTTTAGGCTTTGTATTTTGTCTACAACTTTGTTTTTAGAAGTTTTAATACATTTATTCCAAAAATTCAGTAATAAACGCGATCAAAGGGAAGAGGTTCCCAGAGAAAAATACCATTGAAATTGAAGGAAGTTTTTAAGGTTTTTAATAGTCAATAAAATTTTATAAAAACTTTCTAAGTTACAGTGTTTTAGTAAAATGCACTAAAAACTAAATGCGTAGTTATCACAACATTCTTGGTCATACGTGATTCAAAATAAAACCATGGGGCGCCTATAAAAGAATTGTATTTGGACATTAACTGAATTTCCAGTCACAATAAAACTGATTACACAGAAATAATAAATATAACAAGAAAGATCAATCATGCATAAAGCATTGATTATGAAACACTTTCCAACTTCAATGCAATTTTATATAAACATCTCTAAAATGCGATACATTCTTAGGTCATATTTTTAAAATTATCACAATACTACTTTAATTTTTTATATTTGAAAACTTAAAACTTCATCAAATGCCGGCATTGGAATATAAAATCCCTCGTTTAAACATCTCTAAAATGCGATACAGTCCTCGGTAATATTTTTAAAATTATCATAATACTACAATAATTTATTATATTTGAAAACTTCATCGAAAACAAATGATCTTTATTCAAATGACGTCATCGAAATAAAAATCGCTTCTATATAAAAGCACCATTTCATTCATTAACTTTTTCCATTCCTTTCATTCATCACAATACTATAATAATTTATTTTATTTATAAACTTAAAACCATGGAGGTAAAAGTAATTTAACTCTATGCTTAAAACTTCATCGAAAAAATCGTCTGGTTCTCTGTGTAAAATCAACGAATGTTTCATTCATATCAGCTATATTGCAGACCCCATGAGCTAAATAATTTTGCGTTAAAAAAATGCAGCAATTCATATACAACTCATTTTACATATTTTGATGTTTACATTTTATATAAGTGAAAATTAGGCTTCGTTGTAGAAATAATCGAAGTTTGATGATCATTTAAACTCAAATATATTGTAATTGCGTTGTTTCAGTATGTAGATGCACAGAATTTAAGCAAAAATAAAGCGGTTTTAGTACGAATGCAAAACTAAATATGAATTAAAAAGAACTTTAAAAATCACGATTTTGACACAAGATGGATGCTATATTTTATTTTGAAGTGGGTCACGTGATCTCGTCATATAATGGTCACGTGATCTCTTCATATAAAGGGTGTAATTATTATTTTAATTTTTGTTTAAAAACTACTGAATATATTTTACTGAAATTTTTTTTATATATTTTATGGGATAATTTGAATATTTCTTAAAATTCTCGAAGGAATTTGTGAATTTTAAATTGTGTAAAAATATTTGAAAAATTAAGTCCCATAGGGTCAATGTATTTCATTTTTTCAACCCGGGCTCAATCCAAAACTAATTGGGTGATATTATTCATTTATATTCCATAGGTCCCACAGACCGTCTGAACAACATACTAAAATTTCATTTTGATAAAGTCATTTTTATGGCAGTTATCGTGCTAACGGACAGATAGACAGACAGACAGAATCAACAAAGTCAGAAACACTTTTCAACTATGTTGTAAAGTGCTAAAAATGATTACATTCAATTCATTTAAAATTTATGTTTGACAATTTTGAATTAACAATCCGTCGTTCTTATATATGTCATTTCTATGTTATCCCTTCTATTGTTCCCTAAAATAATTGTATTTGGCCATTAACTGAATTTTGAGTTAAAATAAAAGTGATAACACAGAAATGACACATGTAAAAATGATTACATTCAATTAATTCAAAATTTATCACTTCTATTCAAATGTTATCATTTCTATTGTTCCCTAAAAATATGTTAAAGTTCAAATACAATAATTTTAAGGGGTTACAGAAATATCCTTCGCTTCATGTAATAGTTAAAGTGAATTTAACAATCCCCATTGTTGTAAGAAAATAAAAAATCTGATGTGGGCAGATGACTTTCCCTGCAGACTTATATTTACGTTCTCTTTATTTTAATTACATTTAATTCACTTTTAATTCAATTTTCTTTCTCATTTGATAACTGGGCTTCTTTTCAAAGGTGGCGTAGAGAAAATACGAAAAACTAAAATATCTCGAGAACGGCTAGTCCTAGTGTAATGGGGTTGGTCTTATTCTTTTCTTCGTTAAAAATTACGTATTAAACATGCATTTTATCGATATATTTGAGCATACGTAGTTTTTTATTTTAGATTTTGGCGATTTTTGAGAGCCATTTTGCAAAAAAAGGCAGGTTATTTTTTTTCGAATCATACCAAAATCTAATTAGCACCAGGGTGTCCCACATGTGACTTACCTACCAAATTTTGTGGAATTCGGTCCATTAGTTTTTCAGCTAGAGTGGATACAAGCTTTTGCGGGCCATTTCGCAAAAAAGGCAAGTTCTTTTATCCCAAATCGTACCCCAAACTAATCATCACCAGACTCGTTCACAAGTGACTTACCTACCAAATTTTGTGAAATTCGGTCCATTAGTTTTTTAGTTAGAGTGGATACAAAATCTGCACAGACACACAGACAGACACACACACAGACGTAACGCTAAAAATGGTTTTTTCGTATTCTAGAGGTTTTGAAACGTGTATATCCGTCGAAAACTCGAGTTGCGATTTTCGACATGATTCCAATACTTTCCCTATATATTACCATGTATTGCAGGGAAAGTAAAAAATCTGATGTGGCCAGCACATGACTTTCACTGCAGACTTAAATTGATTTTCTCTTTATTTCTTTATTATTTCATTAAATTGAGTTTTATTGTACAACAATACACGCATACTTCTTGGAATTGAAACTGAATTTGTACTTTTAATTCAATTTTCGTTCTTAGGTGGTAACTGGACTTTTTCAACGGTGGCGTAAAAAAAATGCGGTAGAAATAAAATATCTCGAGAGCGGTTAGACCTACTGTAATGAGGTTGGTCTTATTCTTTTCATCGTTAAAAATTAAGTATAAAACACGCTTTTAAAGGATGTATTTGAGCATACGTAGTCTTTTATTTTAGATTTTAAAGATTTTTTAGGGCCATATCGCAATAAAAGCATTTTACTTTTTTCCGAATTGTACCAAAATTCAATCAGCACAAGGGTAACCCACAAGTGAGTGCTCTACCAAATTTGGTAAAATTTTATCCATTAGTTTCTCAGCTAACGGGGATACAGCAATTTTTACGTGTCATTTCGCAAAATTAAAGGCAGGTTGTTTTATCCCGAATCATAACATAAACAAATGGGCAGCACCAGGGTCACAAACAAGTGACTTACCTACCAAATTTTATGAAATTCGGTCCATTAGTTTTTGAGTTAGAGTGGAAACATACATTGCACAGACAGACACGTCACGCTAAAAATAGTGTTTTGTATTCTAGAGGTCTCAAAACGTGTAGAATAATGAAAACTTGAAGAATTAATAATTAAAATCTGATGTGGGCAGCACATGACTTTCCTTGCAGACTTATATTCACGTTATCTTTATTTTAATTCAATGTAATTCATTTTTACTTTCCCTGCAATACATGGTAATGTATAGGGAAAGTATTGGAATCATACCGAAAATCACAACTGGAGTTTTCGACGGATCTACACGTTTCGAGACCTCTAGAATACGAAAAAACCATTTTTAGCGTGACGTCTGTGTGTGTGTCTGTCTGTCTGTCTGTGTGTCTGTGTGTCTGTCTGTCTGTCTGTCTGTCTGTGCAGATTTTGTATCCATTCTAATTAAATAACTAATGGTCCGAATTTCACAAAATTTTGTAGGTAAGTCACTTGTGGGCGGGGCTAATGCTGATTAGTTTTGGGTACGTTTCGGAATAAAAGAACCCGCCTTTTTTGTGAAATGGCCCGCAAAAGCTTGTATCCACTCTAACTGAAAAACTAATGGACCGAATTTCACAAAATTTGGTGGATAAGTCGCTTGTAGGCCAACCTGGTGCTGATTAGATTTTGGTACGATTCGGAAAAAAATAACCTGCCTTTTTTTGCAAAATGGCCCGCAAAAATCGTCAAAATCTAAACTAAAGAACTAGGTATACTCAAATATATCCATTAAATGCTCGTTTAATACGTAATTTTTAACGACGAAAATAATACGACCAACCCCATTACACTAGGACTAGCCGTTCTCGAGATATTTTAGTTTTTCGTATTTTCTCTACACCACCTTTGAAAACAAGTCCGGTTACCGAATGAGAACGGAAATTGAATTAAAAGTGAAATGAATTTAATTAAAATAAAGAGAACGTGGATATAAGTCTGCAGGGAAAGTCATGTGCTGCCCACATCAGATTTTTACTTTCCCTGCAATACATGGTAATGTATAGGGAAAGTATTGGAATCATACCGAAAATCACAACTGGAGTTTTCGACGGATCTACACGTTTCGAGACCTCTAGAATACGAAAAAACCATTTTTAGCGTGACGTCTGTGTGTGTGTCTGTCTGTCTGTCTGTGTGTCTGTCTGTCTGTCTGTCTGTGTGTCTGTCTGTCTGTCTGTGTGTCTGTCTGTGCAGATTTTGTATCCACTCTAATTAAAAAACTAATGGTCCGAATTTCACAAAATTTTGTAGGTAAGTCACTTATGGGCGGGGCTAATGCTGATTAGTTTTGGGTACGATTCGGAATAAAAGAACCCGCCTTTTTTGCGAAATGGCCCGCAAAAGCTTGTATCCACTCTAACTGAAAAACTAATGGACCGAATTTCACAAAATTTGGTGGATAAGTCGCTTGTAGGCTAACCTGGTGCTGATTAGATTTTGGTACGATTCGGAATAAAATGACCTGCCTTTTTTTGCAAAATGGCCCGCAAAAATCGTCCAAATCTAAACTAAAGAACTAGTTATACTCAAATATAAACATTAAATGCTGATTTAATACGTAATTTTTAACGACGAAAAGAATAAGACCAACCCCATTACACTAGGTCTAGCCGTTCTCGAGATATTTTAGTTTTTCGTACTTTCCCTACGCCACCTTTGAAAATAAGCCCGGTTACCGCATGAGAACGAAAATTGAATTTAAAGTGAAATAAATTTAGTTAAAATAAAGAGAACGTTAATATAAGTCTGCAGGGAAAGTCATGTGCTGCTCACATCAGATTTTTAATTCAATTTTCGTTCTCATTTGATAACTGGACTTATTTTCAAAGATGGCGTAGAGAAAATACGAAAAAACTAAAATATCTCGAGAACGGCTAGCCATAGTGTAATGGGGTTGATCTTATTCTTTTCTTCGTTAAAAATTACGTATTAAACGAGCATTTAATGGATACATTTGAGCATACGTAGTTCTTTATTTTAAAGTTTGGCGATTTTTGCGGGCTATTTTAAAAAAAAGGCAGGTTATTTTTTTTTCAAATCGTACCAAAATCTAATCAGCACCAACGTGTCCCACAAGCGAATTATCTACCAAATTTTGTGAAATTCGGTCCATTAGATTTTTAGCTAGAGTGGATACAAGCTTTTGCGGGCCATTTCGCAAAAAAAGGCGGGTTCTTTTATCTCGAATCGTACCCAAATCTAATGAGCACCAGATTCGCCCACATGTGATATACCTACCAAATTTTATGAAATTCGGTCCATTAGTTTTTCAGTTAGAGTGGATACAAAATCTACACAGACAGACAGACAGACGTCACGCTAAAAATAGTTTTTTCGTATTCTAGAGGTCTCGAAACGAGTAGATCCGTCGAAAACTTGAGTTGCGATTTTCGACACCAATGCTTTCCCTATACATTACCATGTATTGCAGGGAAAGTAAAAAAACAATGCATGTATGCATCCATTTTCCACACTAAATATGCACAAAAGCATTAGAAGTTCGAGGAACCCACAACAAAATGGGGGATTCAAAAAGTGTCTCAAACCCGCGAAGTTGGCGTCGCTGATCTGAACCCACTGGATAGTTACAAACTTTATCTTTTTCATGTAATATTACCACGAAGCTGACAAAAACAGAACAAAAAAATTTGATGTTGGCAGCACATGACTTTCCTTAAATAATGCATTGGATTTACTTCTTTCCCTATGAATAAATGTTGTATAATGTCCAAGGCACATTGATTTTAACGTTGAAATGTACATTGGCGGTTTTCTGGATGGCAACATGTAAACTATTTCAAAGTGCCCAATTAACTTATATTTCATGCAACTGTAAATTGACAATTATCAATAATGATATAGCATTCTCAATAAGCAATATAGTCCATATTAAAATATTTTAATAATTAATTCATCAATTAGTCGTTATTTTCATTATTTGGCATCATATTTGCAATTTTGACGAAATGTCCGTCAATCTATAACGTAATATCGCGAAGTTGGCAATATTTTGCTAGATTATTTGTCAAAATCGCCAAATGTTACTGACTGATAAAATAGTAAACTCTTGTTTGTAAAAATTGCAACACCATGAAGAAATCATCAGAATTCCATGAAATTTATTCCACAAATGATCTGTATTAATACAAATTTACAAATAAATAAAAAGAACAATATTACATGTCGAAAATCAGTATTTGGTAAAGCCACCAAGTGCAGCAATAGGTGCTGCTATACGACGTGGAATCGTATTACACATGTTTTGAATTTGTACCTGAGGAAGAGTATTCCAGATTGCTTCTCTCCGAACCTAAAGTTCAGCTGTATTAGTTACGGAACGAGCGAGACGCCGACCGACGAAATTCCAGATATGTCCAATAAGTGATATATCCGATGAAGAAACAGGCCAAGGAAGAAGCTGTATCTGTTGTGCTGAAAAGAAGCCTTGAACATTCATAGCAATATGTGGAAGTGCATTGTCCTATTTAAATACAACTCCAGGAATGCGTTAGAAAGAAGAGTACGACTTTGGGCTCCAAAACTTCTCCGATGTACCTGTTGTTGTTAAGATTACCCACAATTTTCAGCAGCTGAGATCGTCCAAGATGCCCAATGGCGCCCCAGACCATCGCACTTGGCGTTCGTCCAGTACGACGTTAGATAACACACTCCGGAGGGTCCTTCCCGGCCGTCCAAATAGATACTCTAAGTCCTCTGGACGAGTCGGACGGCCTGGGGCTTTCACACTCCGGAGGGTAGCGTTCACCGCCATAGCGTCTAACGTAGATGCGACCATCACTGTACCCCAAATTAAGGCGGGATTCATCGGCAAAGACGATTTGTTACCAATCGGCACGACAGTGTCTATGTTGATGAGTTCTTTGTAGCCCCAGGTGTCTATGGTTTTGCTTCAGAGGAATTCTGTACAAAGGGATTCATGTACGAAGCCCACGGTGCAGCAGACTCTGACGAATTGTTGGAGCAGACAATAACACACCTGCAGCAATGCTCCAACTTTCTGCAAACTGTCAAGATGAAACTGTACGGTTCATTACTGCCATGCGGATGCGGTGTCTATCATCCCGTGCTGACGTAGCATTTCTTTGTCCATTGCCGGATTTGCGACTCATCCGGTTCTCTTCAGTCCACTGATTCTGGCACTCGCATCACTGTCGTGGCATTCATTGCGCTCCATACGAAACCGCTATTGCACGATAAGGAAAACTTCCTTCCCGACGGCTGATCATTTACGATAGAGCACGTCGGGCTAAGCAGTTACAGCTTTGTTGTGTACGGATTTCTCGCCATTTTGGATTCGTGCTTTTTCAACTTTGGAGTGCCACGTGTGTTTTCTCACGTGGTAGTGCTATTGCTTGGATCGCTTCTACGCTGACGACATGGATTTGGATGCATTCGACACGGAAGCTACTCGGGGACTTGCTGGTGAGCTAGACGAAGATGGACTGCGGCCTCTCAGGGATGCCATGATTGAATATTGTGATACTCTGCCCAAGGATGGATTGATGCCCGCTTGGAAGGAAGAAGTCAAAAACGCCGTGAACTTCTGTGCACTGGCAATCTACACTCTGACGTTACACATCAGGGAGCTACTGACGAATGGACTACTCGAACAGGACGAGGACCAAGTCTCCAGGATTCTGGGTTCGTTTCTTTCTGTAAATTATTTTTTGTTGGTCCAGAATTTGGATAGGTTTTATGCTAGTAATTTAATAAAACGAATACTGTGAAGGAAGTAATACTAGTGATGTAATTAAATGCAAAATGATAGAACTAGGCTTAATTAAAGAAATTAAAGATGAAGATAAACTTAAAACTGTTGAAAATCCAAATAAGAGGAAGATAGAGGGGCAATCCACTATGGGTGCTCCTACTAAAAACCAGAATGGAGAATTAAACTTAAAATCTAATGACCAGGATAACATTGTAGTGAAAATAGTATGATTGTAGTGAAAAAATTGAGAATGATGTAAATGATAATGTTAAAACTAAGAGTTATGCTGAAATTGCCGCGCAACCTGTAGTGCTCAAAAGTGCACCAAAACCCAAAACGGTTCAAAATAGTGACAGGCAAAATAGTGTAGAGGTTGAGAAAAAAGACCCAAAAGCGGAATGTTTTTTCATCAAGTTTAATGACAATTACCAGGCTCTCCTTAAAAAATTAAATGAAATCTCTGGTAATAAAGTATCTGGCAAGCTCACAGGAGACATGCTAAAATTGATTCCAAATGACGCTGACGCCTATAGGGTTGTACAACGCCATTTATCTAGTGAGAAAATCCCCTTCCACAGTTTGAACTTAAAGACGGAAAGGCCCAAAAAGGTAGTTTTGAAGGGGCTACCAACAAACTATAACATTGAACTAAAAATCACTCTAACATCCGAAGGATTAGATGTAGTCCGGGTTTCTCAACTGAGAAACACAAAAACGAGATTGCCCCTGCCGATCTTCTTAGTCAGCATTAGGCCTACGGAAGACTGGCAGAGGGTATACAGACTGACAAGATTAGGATACTTGGCTGTGAAGGTAAAGGCCTTCAGAGCACGGGGCTTCAAAATCTGCTACCGGTGCCAGCAGTTCAATCATTCCTCTGAGAATTGCAGCATGCCACCAAAGTGCCTTAAGTGTGCTGAAGAACACTTCACACGGGACTGCCAAAGACCAAGGACAAAGAAGGCAACGTGTGCTAACTGCAATGGAGACCACCCGGCGAACTTCAGGCAATGTCCGAAGAACCCCTGGAACAGAAGAAAGGCACCGGGGTATGCCCCCACCCCCCCCAAAATCAGATACCCCCTTGGAGGCAAAAGGCCCTCGGTCTAAACCCTCAGGCAACCCATCAGGGCTCCTCGCACTCTGTGCCACAGGTTAAAAGAACTCAAACTTCAGCACCTACCAGTCGGTGCAAGAGCAGGACCCTAAACCGAAAATTACGTATAGAACAAGCTTTTAATTGATACATTTGAACATGCGTAGTCTTCTTTTTTAGATATTGGAGATTTTAGAAGGCCATTTCGTAAAAAAGGGCTGGTTGTTCTTTTTCGAAACGTACCAAAATCTAATTGGCACCAGAGTGTCCCACAAGTGATTTATCTACCAAATTTTGTGAAATTTGGTCAATTAGTATTTTAGTTGGAGTGGACGCGAGATTTTTGCGGGCCGTTTCGCAACAAAGAGGAGATCTTTTTTTCCGAATTGTAACAAAAACTAACTAGCAACAGAATCAGGCCCAAGAGTCTTACCTACCAAATTTTATGAAATTCGGTCCATTAGTTTTTGAGTTAAGAGTAGATACATACATTGCACAGACACAGATTATCTCACAAGTAACTTATCTACCAAATTTTGTGAAATTTGGTCAATTAGTATTTTAGCTAGGGTAGATACATCAAATTTTTGCGGGCCATTTCGTAAAAAAGGCAGGTTGTTCTTTTCCGAATCATACCAAAATCTAATCAACACCAGGGTGACTAACAAGTGACTTATATATCCAATTTTGTAAAATTTGATTCATTAGTTTTTCAGCTGGAGGGGATAAAAGACATTTTTACGGGCCATTTCGCAAAAAAGGCGGGTTCTGTTTTTACGAATCCTACCAAAAACTAATCAGCACCAGGGTCTCACCTAAGTGACATACATACCAAATTTTATGAAATTCGGTCCATTAGTTTTTGAGTTAGAGTGGATACATACATTGCACAGACAGACACACAGGCAGACACGTCACGCTAAAAATGGTTTTTTTCGTATTCTAGAGGTCTCGAAACGTGTAGATCCGTTAAAAACTCGAGTTGCGATTTTCGGCATGATTCCAATACTTTCCCTATACATTGCCATGTATTGCAAGGAAAATAAAATGGATAACAACGGGCTTAAATTCCTATACCTAGTCTCAATAACGTAACACTACATATAGCTTTGGAACATAATACCTTATGAAGGAATACTATCAGTACCAGTACAGTGGTAAACAGCAAACACGCTGCAAACAAAATCTGGGATAAATTGGTACCCTGGTCAACCTATTTTTCTCATTCGCATGTGAAGGCAATTTGTTTTCTATTTTACGTCAACGTTTGTATAATAGTTCCCAAATTGAAGATATAATTTACTACCTTTTAATATACTCTCAGAACTCCCGTTCCGGACGTATGTCTCCATAGAGATGCGTAAATTGCAACTCATGGCACATTTTCTTTCTGGCATTTCAAGTATCAGCTGTTCTAGCGAGAAACCAGCCCATAAATTCTGTTATGTCTTACGTGAACGTTTTTATATAGACTGATTTGGAGAGTATGCGCTTTTCAGCGTAGAATAGGCACAATGTCAGCAAAATAACTTCGTATATGCAAAAATTTTACGAGCCTCAATGTAGAGGGACAAATTTAGGTCTGCCATCCACATCAGTTTAAATTACTATAAAATACTTACAAAATGTCTTTTAAGATCCATAGGCGGATTCGGAAAGTTGTAACCAGGGTTCAATTGAAAATAATTAGACAGATTGGAAATGTAGCATTGAATCAGTCTACAGAAGTTGACAAGTTTGTGAACATAGCGAGTTTTATTCCCATTGCAAATACAGATTATTCCCCATTCTAGAGTTTAAGAAAGCTTGGAAAACAGCCCATAGATACTGTCTCCAATAGGAGCGAGATACTACGTTTTGTTCAACGTTATATGTTACGATACATTCTTCAATAAAATTAGTTTATTGAAAAATGTTTAAATTTTATTGAAAGTTTCAACACATTTTATTTTCCTCGGTTTGTTTAAGCAGCGTGATGTAAAGTGTTAAAAAACCGGCGCAACAACATAGTTGAAAAAGGTTTATGACTTAGTTCATTCTGTCTGTCCGTTAGCACGATAATTGCCGCAAAAATGACTCTTTATCAAAATGAAATTTTAGTATGCTGTTCAGACGGTCTGTGGGACCTATGGGAATATAAATGAATAATATCACCCAATTAGTTTTGGATTAAACCCGGGTTGTAAAAATGAAATACATTGAACCTTATGAGACCGAATTTTTCAAATATTTTTTAAGCGAATTTAAAATTCACAAATTGCTTTGAAAGTTTTAGGAAATATTCAAATTATCACATTAAAAATATAAAAAAATTCAGAAAAATATACTCAGTAGTTTTTAAATAAAAATTAAAATAATTACACCCATTATATGAAGAGATCACGTGACCAGTATATGAAGAAATCACGTGACCCAGTTCAAAATAAAATATGGCATCCATCTTATGTCGAAATCGTGATTTTTAAAGTTCTTTTTAATTTATGTCTGGTGTTGTATCAGTCCTAAAACCGCTTTATTTTTGCTTAATTGCTATGCATCAATGTTCTGAAATAACGCAATTATAATATATTCGAGTTTAAATGATCATCTGACTTCATTCCTACAACGAAGCCCAATTTTCACTTATGGAAATTGTAAACACATCAAGCTGTAAGATGAGTTGTATAAGACTTCCTGAATTTCTTTAACGGGAAAATTATCGCTGAAGTCTGCAATATAGATGATATGAATGAAAACAGTCATTGATTTTACATAGAGAACAGACTATTTTATAGCAGACTTTTTCGGTAAAGTTTTAATAACAGAGTTAAATTACTTTTACCTCCACGGTTTCAGAGTTAAATTACTTTTACCTCCACGGTTTTTAAGTAAAATAAATTATTGTAGTATTGTGATGAATGCAAAGAATAGAATAAATGTTTATTTAAAAAAAAAACGTAAAAATTTCATTCATAGAGAGCCAGGCAATTTATATTTCAGGACATCATTTGAGTTAAAGTTCATTTTTTTTTTCGATGAAGTTTTCAAATGTAATAAATTATTGTAGTATTGAGATAATTTCAAAAATATTACAACTAAATGTATCTCATTTTAGAAATGTTTATGAAAAAATTGAATTGTAGTTTGAAAGTTTTTCATAATAAATGGTTTATGCATGATTGATCTTTCTTGTTTTAATGTAAAGATATTCAAGAAATTTTCAAGATCGTTCCTAGAGTAAACAAATAATAGAGATTCAACTCATATTTCATACAGGATGAAACACAGAATTTACTTTAAGCATTGCATATTTTAAACATTTTCATGAGCATTTCTTGATTGATATTTATTATGTTTTATTCAAATTACGCACTGGAATTTTGTAGACAGATAATACAAAAGAAATTACTATGAAAATGCTTTGAAGAAAGCTAGCACGAGCCTTTATTTTTCGTGTCAGAATGGTCGTGATATTTGACAGTTCGTCATTTCAAAACTGAAACCAGGATGCAAGCAAAAAGAAAACCTTTTAATTATCGATAAGAGATTGCAAACCATAAAGGAATCCGCGTTAACAAGACTTACTATAACTTTGCGTAACTCTGATCTAGAAAATTCAGAAGTGTGAACCATTTTTATTTTGGCGAAACTCTATGGGGGAGTGGCAAATTGAGTTCTGCCACACAGCTGGATTCAAAACATTTATTGTTAAATATATAATTAAATTTCCCAAGGAAGGATCTATAGGTGGATTCTTAATCACAGCCCAAGTTCAAATCATTAAAAAATTCAATTTGGCTAAATAGTACGATTGAATCGGTTTCATAGCTCACTCGCTTCGCCTTGCTTTGAACTATGCTGGTGGGGCCTATGCCCTGCTGGTGACGCTTCCGATAAGACTGGTATTCTTTTACAAACAATTTGGCATTTTAAGTCAGACTGAGCTACTACATTTAACGTTTTCGTCAAACAAACTCGAAAAATTGGGGGTAAAATATGAAACATTACGACTAATAATAAACAAAGCAAATGTATCACAATCTGTTGAGGAATTTTTCAATTCTTTTTCGCGACAATTTTAGGAAAAGTTAATAGCTCCTACGGGAAATAGCTCACATTATTTAAAAACCGTTTTCTCCAGCATCAGTGAGCTGAATCCAATTGAGAAATCTGAATACAATGGTGAGCAGAATCCAATTCAGCACTACTGACATTTTCAGATCGTAAAATGAATTCCTTTTCTAGAGGATTTTCTCACAAAAATAGCACCCCCACCCACAAATTTTGAGAGGCTGTTTCTTCAGATTCAGGGAGTAATTTGAAAACCGGATTTCAGATTTGAATTCAGCCTGGTCGAGATAGTATACATGAGTTTTCAGCCCTCTAGTCTGCAATCATGAGACTTTATTTTCATACAGACATTGACCTGCCATAAATTGCCGGCATAGACTTCCTTCTTGTTGACAAGCTCATAAAGCTTGAAACCAGGCTATGGATGCTGATACTTTCAACGAGTGCTATCCTACGTTTTGTTGGGTGTTAAATGTTACACGGAATTTATTGAAAAATATATTTTACCGATAAAATGTTTGATAATTTTACTGAAAGTTTCGACAAATTTTAACAGCGTTTATTTCCTTCAGCCGCACGACATTGTGTCTTAATGCAAGGGTACTTAGAAACTTTAGACTCTTCTTAGAGTAAACCAATAAAAATGGAATTCAGATCCAATTTATTCATTTGATAATGGAAAATATGAACAATCTGATGTTTCATACATGGAATGGAAGTCAAAATTGTTAGTTTAAGCATTGTATTTCCATGCATCACTCTTTCAGTATGTCATGCAAATGCTTTATTTTAATAAATTATAATCACTTCATTTTTCACAAAGATTAGCAGATATTTAGTCATAGTATTTAAAGATAAATTAAGCAGTATAGATTGTTTTGAAAGCAGATAGACTTGTGTTCTTTACATGTTGAACAAATTTAGTTCCAAACCCAACTTAAGCAAATGCTTTAAAATCAAATCCGCAACTATAGTTATACAAAAGAAATTACCCATGAAAATACAAGCATCGGATTTTCTTTTAAATGTCAGAAAAATTGCAATATTGTAAACAGTCATTTTAGAACTAAAATTTTTCTTGTAGCTGTACTTCATTAAGTATTGTTGAAAGATTAAAACAATAGAATAGCACGGAATCCCCATGAGGAATAAGATAGATATATCTTTAGTATTGAATGCAGCACCTATTAAGGTAAGTATTAAAACTCAAAACTTTGAAAAACTACTACATACGGAACAGTCTAATATGAATGACCCAGCAATAATTAACAATCTGCATCAGTGAATAAATAGAATTCCCTTTTATTAACGCTCATCACTAAATGGATGTTCATTTCAAGCAACAAATCATATTTGTGGACCTATTGTGAAGTTTACTATAAATTTTACTACGGAGCTGGGGTAAAATTAATTTAAAATTGAGGTTAGACTGTCCACGGGTAAAAGACCAGGTTTAATCAAAATCGGTTAAAATTAGTCAATGATTTAACAGTTAAATACATAAAGATAATGAAAATCATTTCAACATGAAAATGAGCATTAAAAAGGTAAAAATCTTCCAAATTAAAAAGACAAAATCTAAAATAACTTCAACTATTTCTTTACGAATCTACATATAGTCAAGATTTCAAACATACCCTACAAGTATAAAAACAATCTAAGAAATTTTTAAGAGTTAATATCAGACAGACCGTTGCCGTCTTTATCAAGTTGCAAAAAAACCATGCAAATTTTTTCAATAATATCCTTCCCCTACGAAATTTTACGCAATTGAAATTTATAAGCAAAAATTGAGTAGTATTAAATTTGATTTACAGTTTTGCTTTATTGGTTAAGGCTATATTAAAATCAGTATCAAATATCGGGCAGGTTGTCTTAACATTTGTTGGAATCCGATATTTTTAACAAAATACATCTACTGTAGAAAATAATGTATTTTTCCAACCCACATATTTTGCCGTGTATGAGTAAAAATAAAATCTTCAGGTGTCTAGAGGGTAAACTTTGGGTTATCGTATCACCCTCCCCAGACTCAAGCCAATGGTCAACTTCCTGAATGTTTCAAAATTTCCAAACAAGCTGAAACTCTTTCCAGTGATTTTGGTGAAAACCAGTACGGAGAGCAGAAATATTTGTACATCATCCCGACAATCAAATATAAGTTTATAAAATCCCGACAGCAACGATCAATTTACTCAAAACTGTATATGTAAAAATCGTATGGAGATGACATTAATAGGAAGAAATGAATTAAATTGCATGAAATTTTTACAACTTATCAGCTTTGAGCAAATACTACCCTTCCCCTACGCATCTTTACGTATTTAAAATTTATAAAAAGAAACTTTCGCATTATTGAATTTGATTTATAGGAAAAGTTATTTTATAACCAGACTATCTAATATCGGATAGTTTAACTTAAAATTTATTGGAATCAAATATTTTAACAAAAGAAATCTATTTTAGAAAAGAAAGCATTTCCTCCTACCCACATTTTGGTTCACATTTCTGCAGAGTAAACTTTGGTTATCGTAGCTCCCCCAGACTCAAACCTAATAGACAACTTTCTGGATGTTTTTAAATTTCAAAAGAACCTTTAAAAAATTCTAACCCGAATGCTGATTTTTGGAAAAGCAAAAATACTGATATATTCATGACAACCAATAATCACTACAGCAAAAATCAGTTTACTCAAGCTTCAGTTGTAAGTGCAAAAATCACGTAAGTCAAATCTATCGTAACCTACTAACATACTTTCCATTCCAATATATAAATTGTACTAAAAGTACTTAAGATAAAGATACTTTAAAGTTTTAAGATAAAGTACAATGGAAATCTTCATCCTATACTCCCAATTACATGAATTAACACAGAAAAAAATAACGAAAATTTAACAAAACACAAATTTATTAAAGAAAATAGTTGGAATACATTGCAGACTTTACATTCTGAATAAAATGGAGTGGGAAGAAATAAATTTTTGCTGGCCACTTCAAACCACTGCATTCCAACCAAAATTTTGACAAACAATTTTCAAAACACAAGTAAAACAACGGTTTCCATAGCCAAAACGCTTACAAAGACAAACTAGTTTTCTATGGCATTAAATATATCATTCAGTGTTATTGCACGATTAAATTTGCAAGTTGCAGCGTTAATCTATTAAATATATACTCACTGATTAGGGCACCACGCCAGCCCAATACCATAGCCGATAAAATTTCTATAGACGAACAGTTTATTTCTTGCTCTTCGGAGCACTAGGTTTTTGAGTTACCGCGATTTTTATCGTTTTTTTAGTAGTTGCTCTAGGAGCTTCAATCACCAGCATACCCCCAGCCGCAAGCTTCGAGGAGAGTTTTGCTTGTTTGCAGTCTCTAGGCAGCACGTACCGTCGTTTAATCGTCCGAGACACTAGTCCATGCCTATCCTTTCTTTCCTCATGTTTAGCGTGCACAACCACAAAATTGTTGTCAATTGACACGTCGATTTCATCAGGCTTGAACTGACTCATGTCTAGAAACACCTTGAACGACTCGGGTGTTGTACGAACTTCAGATTTTCCTGAAGCATCGATATTAGCTTCACTACGGGGACGAATGGCAAATCCACGGAAATACGCTGGCATTTTAAAGTCAGAGTCTGACAACACATCGCCGAAGAACTGGTCCATCAGCTTGATGGGATAATCAGCGTCCCACCAGTCGCAGATGGGAATATCAGATATGAAAGTCATGGTAATGAAGCTTAGTACTTGCAAGAGAATATTAACTTATACCATGCATCAACTTTTCGAAGTGCTTAACGGCAAATACGTAGAAAATATCGGTATGTTAAATACAATACGCTTTGTCAAACGTCTGAATCTATCATTCGAGGCCAAACACAAACAACGGCTTCGCTTATCAGAGCGTCCAGAAGAGGAAGGAGGCTGGCGTAGATATACACTTTTCTTCCAGGTTTCTAACAAATTCTGTGCGGACTAGTTTTGAGTGACGTCCGTCATTGGTAAACCGCAGTTTGCACATACACAAAAGTTATTTCGAATACGATTGGCTTACGGATTGGCGAGTTAACATTTTTCTGTTGAAAGTAAAAAATTATATATATTATTACGCATAATTTTTAAAATTTAATACCTAATTTTGTCAAGGAGCTTTGCATATTGTAAAATTTTCTAAATCTTCATTTCAAAATGATCCTTATAAATAAGATTACAAAAGTTTAAAAATAAAACATTTAAAGTTTAATTTTTAAGCTTTGTTTTGCTATAGATTTGTTTTAAAAGTTCTTATAAGTTTATTCTAAATATTCGGTAATAAACGCTACCAAAGAGAAAAGGGGTGTAGGGGAAGGGGTAATTCAAATAGATGTTTTTAAAAATTTTGAAATTTTTAATTATCAAAAAGAAGAAATACTTATAATGGAATTTCTTATAAGATTTAATGTAGTATCCTTTCCATTTTCCCGACAGAACACACTATGTGTAAATGTTAAAGCATAGTGATGGAGTCGAAAAACTGATTCTCTGATTTCGAGATATTTACACGTATTGTGTATCCCTGAATACGAATCAACCATTTTCCAACAGTGTCTATCTGTAAGTTGAAGGGGAACGATATTTTTTAAACAAATTGAGAAAGTGGAACGAAATTTGGTGTGATTATTTTAATTGATGAATTTAAAGTCCTATTGATTTTCGGGGTCAACTATTTAAGGGAGGTCTCTTAATTTTTCGAAAAAAAATTTCTAATAGAAAAAAACTTTAGAAATATGTGTTTATGTTAAAAAATATTACGGAAATAATTATTTTATAAGTCATATTCTATTGAAAAGCGAATGGCTTCCAAAATAGAACGCAAACATATATACGCTGTTCTCAAAATATTGCACACTTCGTATAACAACTAAAATATAAATAATAATAAAAAATAGATATTGTAATAGGATATCATATAAACGTTGTTGTTTCCATTCGAACAATATAATAATGATTGAAGATCATCATTGCCACGTCATTATCTTAGAAGTTCAGTATTGGGAATTAATTAGCATCTGTTATTCTCGCAATCATCTTTCTCTCGGAGTGCGTGACTTTGTGCTAAAGTGTCACTCAAAATGTCTTTGCATACGAAATTTCATTACAATCGGACAACTCCTTGGTGAGTCGATTTTTACTTTCCCTGCAATACATGGTAATGTATAGGAATAGTATTGGAATCATGTCGAAAATCGCAACTCGAGTTTTCGACGGATCTACACGTTTCAAGACCTCTAGAATACGAAAAAACCGTTTTTAGCGTGACGTCTGTGTGTGTGTATGTCTGTCTGTGTGTCTGTCTGTGAAGATTTTGTATCCACTCTAACTAGAAAACTGATGGACCGAATTTCACAAAATTTGATAGGTAAGTCACTCATGAGCGAGTCTGGTGCTGATTAGTTTTCGGTACGATTTGACATAAAAGAACCCGCCATTTTTTGCGGAATGGCCCGCAAAAGCTTGTATCCACTGTAACTGAAAAACTACTGGACCGAATTTCACAAAATTCGGTAGAAGAGTCACTTGTGGGTTACCCTGATGCTGATTAGATTTTGGTACGATTCGGAAAAAAATAACCTGCCTTTTTTTGCAAAACGGCCCGCAAAAATCGTCAAAATCTAAACTAAAGAACTAGGTATACTCAAATATATGCATTAAATGCTCTTTTAATACGTAATTTTTAACGACGAAAATAATAAGACCAACTCCATTACACTAGGACTAGCCGTTCTTGAGATATTTTAGTTTTCCGCATTTTCTCTACCCCACCTTTGAAAATAAGTCCGGTTACCGAATGAGAACGAAAATTGAATTAAAAGTGAAATAAATTTAATTAAAATATAGAGAATGTTAATATAAGCCTGCAGGGAAAGTCATGTGCTGCCCACATCAGATTTTTTTGTTATAGAGTATAATTGTAAACTACCATTTTGTTATCTGGCATTTCTTTAATATTACATTTTATTACTATCTTACACTGTTTAGTTTACGTACAAAGTTCTTGCAATGTGTCAATTCTGCTATTCGAATAATTTAGAATTCTATAATTTGACGAATTAAAGCGGGTTTGATGTTCTCAAGCACAATATAAGAAATACGAAAATCAGTAAAGTATCAAACGACCCACTTTATCAGAACAGTTCTGATCAGGCAATAATAATCTTGCTCTCAAAGATATGGTTTTAAATACGGAGATCGATCCCTGAATCATCTCCATATTTCAAACCGTAATATCTCCGGAGATAACGACAGGAACTTTATAAAAATTTATATTAAGACTATTTTGAAGATGTAAAATTTGATTTGGATAACCAAACTCAATATTGCTATTGGGAAAATTTTCATGTTTGTGCGCAATTTGATGTAAAGACAACAATTTTTTTATATTAATTTATTTGAAATGTTATTCCTTCTTGAATGATATATTTGACTTTGCTATACTATAAACGATGACAGAATAATGAGAAATGTTTCGCTTTTTTTCGTAGCTGTACCGGTAAGTTATATGTCAACACTAAAAAAGAGTGTTGCTGCAATACCAAGAGGAAGAGAAGGTGATATCTCCGAGCAGCGTGATTGTCGCTTCTCTCCAACCCTTCGAGCTAGGAATATGAATTTTTAATGGTCTGTTTGTTCTTGAAGGGTATGTAGGAATTGATGTTACTAGTCCCGAGCCAAGCCCGAACTCGAGACCCCGTGCTTACAAGACCGACATTATAAGGTTAGAGCAAAAGCTAGCTTCCTCTCCGAACTTATAATTCTTGTACTGATTCCTAGCATCTTCGATAGATGCCATTTTGGCAGGTGCCGAGTTAGCTGCTGCCACACACTCCACCGCCTGATGAGAAGCCCGGTCGAAATTTCGGTGAGGAGGGGAGCCACCCAGAAATCCCCGTCGCGTACCCATCCCGAAATTCAGTAGAAGGCTGAACAGCCGGGAGGCGTGTTGAACCTCAGGCGCGACATCAGTCGTGGTCAACCAGGAAGGAAGTGATCGGTGCCTCTGGCTCAGCGTGGTGCTGCCATCTCGTGTTGAGATCGTTGGAGAGAGAAGGTTGCGCGCTTATACTTCCAGGGTCATCATTGTAGGAATTGATGTTGCTAGTCCCGAGCCAAGCCCGAACTCGGGACCCGGTGCTTACAAGACCGACATTATAAGGTTTGAGCAAAAACTAGCTTCCTCTCCGAAATTATAATTCTGTTACTGATTCCTAGCATCTCCGATAGATGTCATTTTGACAAGAGCAGAGTTGGCTGCTGCCACAGGTCATAAAGGGAGTACCAAAATATGTTTCATCAGCACTATATCCCATCCGCTCGAGCTAGAAACCTGATTTTTTGAAAACATGCTTCTAATTAGTCACAGATAAACATTAGTTTCGTAACTCACATCGAAATATATACGAAAAGAAAAGGGGTTGGATATCCTTTTGGCATAATCGCTGTATCTTAGCAATATTTTGCATTCTCCAAAGACCTCTGCTACAAAATGCCATTAAAAGTTTATTAAAAGTCATTAAAAGTTTATCAAAATTCAGTAAATTTCTATTCGGCTATAGTTCTTAAATAGTTGAGTGGGTAAAGATTGATATTATCGCATAAATGTAAGCGCAATTCAATTTTACTTATTTTAAACCTTTTTACACTAATAAAATTTGAAAATTTTGAAAACATTCGATCTCAGACAGTCTTGAAAATAAGAGCGACTGGAATGGTTCTATTAAAAATTTCGGGGAAATCTATATATACTTTTTGTCTGTTGGAATTATTCTCCTGTGTTTAGCATGTTCCGTCGACTTGAAAAAACACATTTTGTAATAGTTATCAAATGAATCAAATAGTATATCTGTCATCTAATGAATTATAATAGTCAATTATCTTACTTAATAGTCATAATATAAATTTTGGGATCAGACGCCAATTAAATCTTGATTATATCGTGAAATTTTTCTCATTTCACGATATAATAATCTATATAATAATTGTCTAACGTGTAATCTCCTTTTCAGACTCTTCAGAAAACTCCTACCCACCCTTCGGTGACGTAGAAAACTGAAATTTTGTGCACTTATAGAATTAATGGAATATGCGGGACAGAACCTTAAGCTGCCAAATTTTTGCTTCCCGTAGGAAAATGAGGTATTTTAAGTAGTCTCCCGTAGGCGGGGGGGGGGGGGGAGTGAGGGTGGTGTTGAAACGCCAATCCAGGCTCTCCAGAAGCCCCAGTTAACCTAGAAGACTGAATCTTTGCACACATATAGCATCAACTACGGAACAGAGTCTAGCGGAGCCAAAATTTCTATTATCGTCCTTGGGGACAGAAAAAATAAGATTTATTGAACAGCCAGTCCAGGCACTTCAGAATACCCCCACCCCCATAGCACCACCACCACCAGTTTACCCAGAAAGCTAAATATTTGCAAAACATAGTACCGCCGATCCGGTGGTCTAGGGGTCAGGGGCATGCGTTTCCGTCTGATCGCTGGATTGCCGGGTTCGAATCCCGCAGGCGGGCATGGATGTTGTCATGTCGAAGCTAAGTCAGACTTCCGTCCTTCGGAGTACTTCTATAAAAGTGAAGCTGCAATTCTTCTCCCCTTCGCCATGGGATACCCTGGGGGGTCTTATGGACGTGGTGCGTAGGTGCCCCTTCACTACTGGGAATTAGTAAAAAAAGATAAATAGTACCACCTATGGAACAGAATTTAACAGAGTCATAGTTCTGATTTGTCCTCCAAGTGATGTGAAAAAGGGGGCTAGTCAAAAAATTTTCTCAATCCTGCAGTGAACTGGCTGAAACTTTGCACATTTATAGTAACGATCACAGAATAAAATCTAACTGAACCAATGAAACATGACTGTTTTCAACAAATGCCATACATTGTTAAACAAAATTAAACTTAAAAACCTGTAATTTATTTTTTTAAGAGTGTTAGATTTCCTCTCTTTGATAGGCCTGAATACTAGATAAATATCAATGCCATATTAAACCAATTGCATTTTGATGTAGTCTCATCTCTGTTTGTCCTTACGTAAAAGATTTAATTTGCCCAGTAAGTTTGCCAAAAATGCCAAATTTCAGTTATTTTATGTGATACCAATCGAATTCACTGTTTTCTTCCAACATCAAATTTTCTGCGCTGCAAGGTGATTGATATATTACTATGAATCTCGTTCTCTCTCTAATGTTTATATGTTTACAAAGAACTAAAAGTACCGAAAGAAAAGTCATTTTCAACGTGAAATCTTCTCAGATAATGACCATACTTATATTCAATCTATAAATCTATATATTTATGGAGCAATGGAGTAGCACGTGTCAAGGTTGGAGAAAATCATAATTTAGTTCTTATAGGTATGCCGGATATATTTTGACAGTGAAAATATTAATATGAAGCAACGAGGGGTGGGACAGCTCAGTGTTAGTGGGCGGGGATTGCATTCGGACAACCTGAGTTTGATTCCGGCTCTGCCCATAATGTCCCAGTGTTCACGTAGCGAACGGACTTTTTTTTATTTCTAATAGTAGAACGTAATACAATGACCATTCTCTAATCAACCTGCAATGTCGTGAACAATTTAGCCATCACATGACATTGTCTTTGCGCAACAGTGGGGAAACACACTACACCTAACAACACAACATCCATGCCCGCATTTGGTACTTGAACCCACAACCCAAGAGTACAACGAGTACGAGGAAATGCTTACCATGACCACTCAGCTACCGCGTCGGCAATCTGAAAACAATAACCGTCCAATTTCTAAACTGAGGCGGGATAGAGTACAGTCTTACTCCCGCGGCAACCTATGGGTTTATGCCGACTACAGGGAGAAAAGGCGCAGAGGCAAAATCTCTCATCCAGCGAAGCCGCAGCCGGGGGCCACGTTCTTGACGGAATCATTCACCGGGCAGGGTCCCGAAGAACACCAGTCAAGCCAGACCCCAGCCACCGACCGGACCTTGGCTCAGGCCATGAATAGGCACAGTTCAGTGGTCACGGCCACCCGAAAGAGTCGGGGCCTGGTTGCCTCACCGATTCGACGGATAGTTCATCGGCATCCAGGTAACCCGATTATTATGCCCCCCAGGTTGGAGGACCAGAGCTACAGAGCTAAGATCCGTAATCACTTTATAGAGTGGCCCGCCGGCGGGACAGCCCAGCGGTTAGAACACGGGGATTGCACTCAGAAGGCCCGAGCTATATTCCTGTTTAAGCCCAAACTGTTCCCGTGCTCACACAGAATACGGGTACATTAAATATATGAGTCCTTAAATCTTTCCGAGAGGTTGGTGGTACGGGAAGGAGGGTACGGTCGCAGTGAATGCTTCCCCCACTGAGTTCCTAAATTAGATGACACTTTCCCGGCCGCCTAAACAGATACCTTACACTTTAGGGTAGGTTGGACAGTCTGGGTCGAAAAAGTTATTAGTTTCAGTTAGTTATTAGTTATTAGTTTCAGTCGAAAAAGTTATTAGTATTAGTTTCACTGTCTTTAACAGGCTAAAGGACTAGTGATAAATAAATAATTATTTGCTACTTATTGTTTCATTAGAAAAGGAATAACATCAAGTTTAGAACGCTAAAATAAACCGTTCTCGAGATATTTACTCATTTTTGCAATAAATTTATCCAAAATAATTACAGAAAATTAAAAAAAGTAGTATGTATCATCCACTATGTTCACTTTCCCCATGCAATATTATGCAACAAATCTGTTAAAATAATTCTCGTGTATCTAGTCCATTCCATTCACGAAAGAAGATACTTTATGTAGTAGTTTTGCATTCTAACGTCCAAGAATTTGCCAATAGTTATTTATTTCACTAGATATACATTAACAGTTAATTTACATGGAGGATTTTGCGCGTGTTTGGACCGTGGATCTTTTTTTACCATTATTTGCGCACAAATCTATAAACCTTGATTTGCACTGTGAAAGATGTAAAGTGATTGAATTATATAGGGACAGTAGTATGCTGTCCACAGCAGATTGTATTATTATGTAGGAAAGACAATTTTCTCTCCACAGTATGACAGTTTTTGTCTATTTCAGAAAGTTAAATTTAAACACAACTATTACAGAAAAATCGATTTAAATGCAACTATTACAAAAAGATCGATTTAAACGCAGCAATGCGATTAAATGGATCAGCAGAGCACATAGAATTGTGAAGTTTGTAACTAGAAATATTTTTGGTGTATTTATAGAGTTTTAACTCTCTCGGGACTCTCTCTCGTAGTCATTTCTCTCAGACTCGAGACAACGATGTAATGCTATGATATAATGTAAGATGATTGTCATGATCGTATTTTTTAAAGTATATGACTAGCTCCGATTCAGAGCTAAGTTTTTATGTAAGAGTATGGAATTGATGGAGTTGTAAAATAAAGAACTTTGAGGGGAATCATGCCTCTTCATTGGACTGACAACACCACTTCGAGGATTTTGTGTAATATCACATGTATGTATGTATGTATGTATGTATGTATGTATGTATGTGTGTGTGTGTGTGTGTGTGTGTATGTATGTATGTACGTACGTACGTATTTTTATTATATATCTATATCTATATATATATATACATATATATATACATATATATATAGAAAATTTTGGAATAGTGTTTTATGAGTTACTTCTTACATTTTAACATTGGTTTTACTAATTTATACGTACGTACGTACGTATAAATTAGTAAATCCAATGGATTTACTAATTTATACGTACGTGCGTACGTATAAATTAGTAAATCCAATGTTAGAATGTAAGAAGTAACTCATAAAACACTATTCCAAAATTTTCTATATATATATGTATATATATATATGTATATATATATAGATATAGATATATAATAAAAATATAATATGAAAATTCAATGATAGAATAGGAGAATAGAAAGAAGTTGTAACTCAAAAACCCTAACATTAAAACATGCCTACAAATTAAAATAAAGTATTAAATAGAGAACCAACAATCATGAGAAAAAATATAATATATATATATATATATATATATATATATATGATGTGTGCTTACAATAACTCACGGCAGAATGCATATGCCACTATGTAATTTCATGTGTCAGACTTTTTTCTAAAATTTCATCCCGAAGATTGCTATTGCGAACCCACTTCAGCCTTCTATTGCCCCCCCCCCCCGAAACACACACACTGTGGTCTCTGTAGAGCGGTTGCTATGGTAATAATTTGTAGCAAACTTAATAACTTTACTGTCACTAGATACAACTCTGATAATGATACTTTAATTTTGGCAAAGCTGTAATTTTCATTAAATTTGAAGCATATTTTGGGACTTTTTCATTTATTCTCCCCAGCTAATAAATTTTCGAAATATATAAATTAAGTAGAGAAACTTTGTATTCATTTTCTGAAATTACATTTTAGCGTGATCTGTAGTAATGTTATGTTTTGACGTTTAAATTATCTATATTTTTCTGTTATTTTTATTATTACAAGTGCGGCGATAAAGCTTTAATGGTGCTTGGTTTTGTTGAAAGTCAAGGTACTATAATTGGTAAAAAATTGATAAGTGTACAGTATGTCCCATTTCCTGCATGCTTTAAGTAATTTATGTAATCAAGTATTTTTTTATTTTTTCACACTAAGTATGAAAAAACCGCAGGACACGACTGTCTATATAGACTCAAATTTATTTCCTCTTCCTTTCTTTCATAATGTATTAAATTGCGTTTAATTTCATAAAATCACACATATACTTATTTGAAAGTGACACCCAATCTGCAATTTCAATTTGGTTGTTTAATTAATTTAATTAATTTAATGAATTTTAATTTGGTTATTTTGTTTTAATTTGGTGACTGGGCGTATTTTAAATTACGGAGTTGCAAAAATTTCAGAAAAGTGAAATATCTTAATGGTTTATCTTATAATAATGGGGTTGATCTTAAAATTACGTATAAAACAAGCACGCAATTCATGCATTTAAGAATAATTAATATTTTATTTCAGAGATTGACTATTTTTTGGATCATTTTGCAGAAAAATCAGGTTTTATTTTTTCGCATTGGACCAAAATCAAAAAGCATCATGGTACCAAATAAGTGACTTACCTGCAAAATTGTTGTTATATTTTGTGGAATCGTTCATGAGTTAGAGTGGATACATACATTGCGCAGGCACACAGATAGATAGGTACACATAGATAGACACATTTACACAAAGAGATAGACACACACACAAACACGCACACACACACAAACACGCACACACACAAACAAGCACACATACATACAGACACACACACATACAGAGACATATACAAACACGCAGACACACACTATGCACATACACATACACATAAACACAGATACACACACGCAGCCCCATCCACCCACACATACAAACACACACAGAGACACGCGAACACACACATATAGTCATACGTACACACAAGCTCACACACATAGAAAGACACACCCACCCACAGTTACCTTATAGTCCTTATACCATTCTGATACGTCGGACGGTCTGGGCCTCAAAAACAACAACAACAGCACACACACACACGTTTTGACACACACACACACGCGCACGCACGCGCTCGCGCACACACCCTCTCACACACACACGCACTTACATATACACACACACGCACTCACATATACACCCTCACACACAAAAAAACACACATTTATCACGTTAAAAATAGTTCTGTTTTGTTTTCTAGAGGGCCGGAAATGTATAGATCAGTCAAAAACTCGAGTTCCGATTTTCAACCCTATTCAGATGCCTTGCGTATACATTACCATACATTTGTAGAGAAAATAATAATATAGCACAAAGTAAAATAAATATATTTACACTGCCATTCGAAAATATATTAACATTTTTCGTGGAAACATCGATTAAAATGGAATCGCAGATAAAAAAGGCAAAATATTTTTAGTCTCCATGGCACTGTTGGTAGCGACTTTGTTGTGACACCGGGGCATTGCATTTTTGACTATTCAACCGAGCTGACTGTAAACACTTTGAGGAAAATAAATGTGATTATTCTGATTCGGCACTGCTCTCTAGAACTGGTTTTTGACGAACATTGTTGACGAACAGGAAAAATCATATCGTAAGTTGACAATTTTACATTTTCACTAATATCAAGATTACTCGTAAGTTGCTGATTCAATAAACTTGTTTATGGCACGCCCGTCGAACACAGCAGCATCTGTTGACCAGTTTTACATTTCTGTATTATTTTTAGCATGGAATACTCGATACCTGTCTGGCACACACACACACATTGACACACACACACACATTGACACACACACACACACACACACACATTGACACACACACACACACATTGACACACACACACATACATTGACACACACACACATTGACACACACACACACACATTGACACACACACACACACACACACACATTGACACACACACACACACATTGACACACACACACATACATTGACACACACACACATTGACACACACACACACACATTGACACACACACACACACACACACACACATTGACACACACACACACACATTGACACACACACACATACATTGACACACACACACATTGACACACACACATTGACACACACGTTGATTTTTTAGAATGCACCAAGAAATAGAAAATAAATTTTTCTTCAGTATCTGCATTATCTATATGTACAATATGTATTAGCTGTATGTACTCTATGTACAATATCTGCATTATCTGTATGTACAGTATATATTATCTGTATCTACTCTACTGAGTGTGTTATCTGTATGTCTCAAGTATAGCAGAATATATTTGTTTGGAAACTCATCATGGAAAATCTATTACTGTCACAAAGAATTCGTAGTGAATTTCGGAAATTTTAAGATTATTGAAAACCAACGATGCAAAGATTTTAGTAGGTAAGGGAACGCGGATGACGCCCCCACGCTTTTATTTTCAGTCATGTGTGTATGAAAATTTTAGACACTGAAGACAAATTTATTTTCTACCTTCTAGTTTATTTTGACATAAAGCATATTTTTTAAAAATGCTTTTGAAGATATCTTTATTTTATACTTATTGTCTTTGTGGAGCATGACGAAATTTCATTTTTGTTTTCATTACAAATCTAGTTTTTATTGTCAAAGACTTCCAGAAAGTAATTTTAAAAGTTGACAACAATAAAGAAAATATCGAGAATATAAAGTTAATAAAAATATAGAGAATATCGAGAATATAAAGTTAACAACAATATAGAGAATATAGAGGCTCAATATAGAGAATATAGAGAACCAATATAGAGAATATAAAGTTTACAACAATATGGAGAATATAGAGTTGATATAGAGAATCTCTAAATTATAGGAATTTTGACATATTTGATATGTTTGGAATTTTTCTATATGTGAATCATAAATCAAACTTGAAATAGTAAAGATTCCTGAGTGGTTATACTTCCTACTTCTTTTCCATAATGTTTATATACTAGTAAAGATAGAGTTACCCGTGTATTGTGTTTTCCAGAATATAACATTTTCTAATCGGTTCAGAAACCGGGGTTCCTCTGAAATAGCAAAATTTCTAAATGTCATTAACTTATTTTCATGTTATTTCAGTTAATATATTTTACTTTATTCGTAACCCTGTTAAAATATACACCATGAAACTTTTTATTTGCCCATTTTGGTTAGCTGCTAATTTTGGTAATTTGCTAATTATGGTTATTTGCTAATTATGTTTATTTGCTAATTATGGTTATTTGCCAATTTCGGTAATTTGCTAATTTTAGTTATTTGCTAATCTTGGTTATTTGTTAATCTTGGATATTTGATAATTTTAGTCATCTCCAAATTATTTTATCATCCTTCGCCATAGTTTAAATATCCCTTCTTAACAAGTTTTAAAAATGCGGAAGACGGGAAATAATAATTTTTACTTTCCTTATATACATAATGTATAAGGAAAGTATTGTGACGGGGTCGAAAATTCGAATTCGAGTTTTCGACGGGAGAGCACGTTTCAAGCATCCCTGATCACGAATCAAACATTTTAAAAGTGATGCCTGTGTGTGTGTGTGTGTGTGTGTGAAAGTATGTGTGTGTGTGTATGTCAGTGAGTCTATAGAGACGATAACTGACGAACGAATGGACCGACTCGAACCAAATTTGGTACAAAAATCACAATCCGTAAACACTAGAAGCCTATTGTTTTTATACGCAATCGAATGTTCAGAACCTTCTTAAATATTCGAGTGAAATTTTGAAAAAATCGTCAAAATTCAAAACCGCTAATAAAGTTAGGTAAATAGATATTTCTTATGTAATTTTTCATTTGGAAACGATTGACATAAATTTTAGAACGCTAACATGAACCGTTCGCGAGATATTGCATATTTTTCAAAAAAATTATCAAAAAGTCAAAATTTCCTATTGAGAAACATGTTCACTTTTTATATGTAATACCATGCGATAAATTTGGTGACATCATTCTCGTGGATCTAGCTCGTTCCATTTATGAAAAAAGGTACTTTGAGTAATACTTTTGTATTTGAACGTCAATAGTCATTCATCTACTGTAAGAATAACTTATTTCTTCGTCCATAACCCTTGGCGAGATTTTGGCGACGAATTTAGTGGAATGTCGCCAACTTGGCGACTTTTTTAAATGTTGTTAATTAACGAAAAACTCGCCAAATGGATAAAAATGAGGCTTGATCAATGATGACGACATGGAAAATGACGACTCATTGACGAAAATTCAATATATTGGAAAGATTATAAATAATATAAAAATAATCTATTTCTTTTTACTTTAAAAGTAGTAAATTCATTGCATTATATAAGGAAAGTCATGTGCTGCCCACATCAGATTTTTTTATGTGAATAACATCTACGGTTGCGGTTTTTCTGGCGTAAAAACAGAGAGTTAATAATTAAAAGTGCAAATAATTATGCCAGAAATAGGGTTCAGATTATGAATATATAAAAATAATTTCAATATTTTCATATTATGAACATTTCGAAAATCTAAAATAGTAGCTCAGAGTGTTTTTTTTCTTCATTTTTATAACATTCACTCAAAATATAAAATAAACTATAAAATATAGATATAAGTAGTAAACGACAAAAATGTGTAAGAGCAAATTCAGTATTAAAATCTATATTTATTATTAAAAAATGATCATATTGTTTTCAACTAATCGTCTTTCCAAGTTGCAGAAGACTGAACATTTTTCGTTTTTCAAGTTTGTAATACGTATTCTCAAAAACTAAAAAAACTAGCTTTCAACCATGAGCGAGGGTTTGTTGTTCCTTGAAAGATCTATAAGTGTAGATACTTGGATTTTGGATCGAGCTTTAATTGTTTTAAAGAAACTTATAAAAGTATCGGTCCGAATGATTTTTTTTTCTTACTTCTACTCAAAATATCTTCGAAAATAAAAAGATAGATATAAATATTAAATGACAAAAATATATATGGAGAAATTTATTTTCTAAATCTATATTTAATTAAAAAAAAGTTCCTATCGCTTTCGAGCAACCGTCTTGTCAAATTGAAGTATGAAAAATTTTCATTTTCAAGTTTGTAATGCTTATATCTTAAAACTAAACCTGATGACGCAATAAGTAATAGTTTGTAGCTCTTTGAAAGCCCCATAAGTGTATATAATCAAATTTTGGAGTAAATTATTTTTTTTTATATTATGAAAGTTGAGTTTTATTTTGCAAAATTTATTCATACAAAACCATTTCAACTCCACCTGACTGAAGGCACCACCGATTTTATTTCTCTATTATTAGAATAATACATAAAATATTCATTCATCCAGCCCTTTCCGCCCTCCACAGCTCCATAAAAAATTATTTCCTCACCTTCGCGTTTTTTCTCCCTCAAAGTTGGCAGCACTAAAAAACTTCCCGGACTTCCGAAATATAAGTAAAATAAAAACCTCGAGGTGTGACTATTACCGCTACGGTTACTCAGTGTCGTTATGGTAACGTGTCACGATAACAAACGTACCGTTTAGTCCGGCTAACGAGTGGGCCTCTTCGGATTCGGTAGAATGCAACTGCGACCTTCCTCTGAAATGACCCTAGTCGTTTCGCTGCCATTTTGAGTGCAATTTGTCCAGCCTTATTGTGTGAAGAACCACCTAAATATGTTTCACGGAGTTCGTGGGCCAATGGTTACCATGAGCTCCGTAATAAATTTACTGGAGTGTGTCTCAACTCGACTTTCTCATATAAGAATTCATTTTTAGTAGCTTTAATTTCTTCAAATTTTATAAAAAAATTTTTGAAAAATCGGTATCATGAGTCTAAATGATTACAATTATAGCATATTACCCTTCACTTTAAAGGGTTTAAAAAATCTTTGGATTGATATCGCATTTGGCAATCATACTTGATATCATACATGCGCCCCCCCCCCCCCCCATGAGAAGGCAAATGACGCCACGAACAACAAATTACATCGAGTCTATTTCTCACAACAATGATTAAAACTATTGTGTATCGTGTATTACAATTATTGTGTATTGTGTATTAAAATTAAATTGTATCGTTGCAATTTTTCACAATGATTGAAGCTGTTGAGTCTCGTGGTGGTTAAGCCATAAATAAATCCTCTTATGCATGATTATGTCAAATTTTCTCCTATGCTGTATTGTTCAAAAATATAAAATTTCCAATAAATTTCGAATTTTTCGCTCGACTTTAAAAAAAAAATTCTATCTAGTTCTAGATTCTTTGACAATATAGCCTGATATAAAGTTTCGTAAAAATCCCTCAATATTTGCGGCCGCTATCGTATACACTAGAAATCGACCACAGACATACAGACAGACGGACATCACTCCAAAAATAGTCAAACGACGTTCAGGAGGTCTTAAAACATATATTATCATCAAAATCTCGAATTCGAAAATTTTCGTAAAAACAATACTTTTTCTATACTATATTGAGAAAGTGAAAAATAATAAACGTGGATCATCAAAGAAAATTATTAAAAATTTCCACAATAATTTTATTACCTTATTTTTTGTAGTTAGCTGAGACGCCGAGTTAATGCGAGGTTTGATATTGCTTTTGCTTACACAAGCAGTTAATGTCTGTTCGTACACTTGATGTAGCGATGCGCCGTTGAGCTAACTGTTCCTGCGGTATTTCGTTATATCTGAAGAATGTATTTTTCAACAAATTTCGTTTTTATATCCTAGATTTCTCTTTTTACTTTAGATAAAAATCTTAGGAGGGTCAGATAAAAATCTTGGCCGACCCAGACAATGGTCCCGGGCGTATGGTGGACAACCCTGCCCTACATAGTACATAAATTATTCTGACGATATCAAAATTTTGGATTACTGTTTTCGACGGATTTACACGTTTTGAGCGCCCCTGAATGCCAATGAAATATTTTTGAGGTGATATTTGTATGTATGTGTGCATTTATATATTGTATTTATATATGTGTTCATTTATATATTGCATGTATATGTGCATTTATATGCATATTTGTATGTATGTGTGCTAGTATTTAAGCCTGTCTAAGACCTGGAATCTAGCACTCGCAAAAATTAAAGTTGAAACTCTCTTAATAAGTTTATTTTATTTAACAATGTCTTTCGGCGCGTAGTCTCAAACATAGTCATCAAAATCTAAAATTAAGCTCAGTTTGATTCTGCCCCGTGGGCGATGCTAAATGTGAGCAAAATTTGCTTTTTCTAGATCGCCGAAGAGTTACCGGATGGTTATGAAAGATTTTACGAACCATTCCTCCATTTTACCCACTTCCGGGAGAGAAATGGAAAATCTGGCAACACCTTAGGTTCTGTAGGATAAGGTATAAGTGTGCAAAAATTCAGCCTTCTAAGTCAACGATATCTTCAAGAGATTCTTTGGAACAACTTTTTACCCCCCCCCCCCACACACACACACACATACACACACACCAACGTAACGTAAACAAAATTTGTAATTTAAAAAATCACCTGTAGATGGCGCTGAACGCATTGGAAAGACAATTAAAATAATTTACTGCACGTGTAAAATCGTGTGTGTGTGTGACAAGCCTAACTAACCCCGAATAGTCAGTCCTTTCTTTAGATTTTTCCTAAATCAGAATTTTCGCAAAGCATCTGATGTTGATTCGCCGCTCACTTAATACAGCTTCACTAACAAGGCTTTCTCGATCAAAGTTAATATTCTCGCAAAAGCTTTTTCTTTGCACCGTTTACTAATGAATGAAATGAAGAATCTGCAGAGCACTACAGCTCTTTTATAATAGCCTCATTTGCATACTTCTGGAAGATGTATTCGAGTAAGCGCCACCTATGGGTGATTTTTTAAACTACAAAATTTTTTCACGTCAAAAAAAACTCCATTTTGGCAATACTTATGGTACAAACCGTACCTATATGCGTTGATTTTTCGATTTTTAATGAATTTTTAAAGTTTATAGGACTTTTGAAAGACCCTGTATATATACCAGATCATTTTTAAAATGCTCTGTCATAATATTTTAGGTCGCTACGATTCGTATGAATGTCACCCAACATCGTTGTAAATCCGGCTAAATCATAAAATAACTAAAAAAAACTAATTTAAAATAAAAAAACAAGAACGATTAATCGGGCATAAAGCATTGAATGAAATATTTTCCAATCGAAAAGCAATTTTATTTAAACATCTCTAAATTCCGATGCATTCAGTAGTGATATTTTTTAATTATCGCAGTGCTACAATAATTTATTAAACTTGGAAACTTAAAACTTCATCAAAAATATCAATGCTATAAAATTGCATTCTCCTCTATGTAGAATCAATGAATATTTCATTCATATCACTTATATTCCAGACTTGTATTCCAGTAAATAATTTGGCTTTAAAAAATTCAGCAGTTCTTATACAACTCATCGTACATTGTTTACATTCTGCATGCGTTAAAATTAGGTTTCGTAGTAAAAATAATCAAAGTTTAGTGATCACTTAAAAATAAAAGACATTGTAATTGAGTAGGAATAGAATTTAGATACATGGGTATTCATAGATGTTCATAGATACATAGTTTTAATGTGTTTCCTTTTTTCAACACGAGTTAAATCCTAAACTAATTGGGCGATATTATTCTTTTACATTCCCGTATGTCCCAAAGACCGTCTCAACAACATACTAAAATTTTATTTTGATAAAGTCATTTTTAACGCAGTTATCGTGCCAACGGACAGACAAATAGACATACAGAAGGAAAAAGTCCATAAATAATAATGTTAAACCATACATAATAATGTAAAATAAGAATGTCAAACGACCAATCATTTTAAACGCAACTTATGATAAGAAATCGTATGGAACTTTTGATTTTTTCTTTCACCAAAATGCATAGTATATGTGAAGGGCATAGTATATACATGAAGGGTTTATAACGTAGTATATATCGGACATATGAGTATATGACGGACATAGTACGTGGAGGACCAATGTCATACTATATGATGAGTTCAAAAATTCGACTATCGGATTTGGATTAATTGACATGTTTTGAGGGTCCCTGTATACAAATCAACCATTTATTTGATATGTCTGTATAAATGTTTATCGCTACACTGTAACACAATACAGAAGAAAGAATATTTTTAGCTAAATAAGTATTTTTTTTAACAACGACGGAAAAAGACGCCAAAGGATTCTGAAAGAAGAAAAGACGCCAAAGAAAACTAAATATGTGGCAAACGGTCATTAAACAGACAATCCTTTAACCACAAAGCCCCCCGCAGAGCACAAAATATCAAGCAGGAAGAAGCAAAATGATTATATATATATATATATATATATATATATATATATATAATCATAACTATCAGGAAATTTACTCCCCATTGCGGACAGCTAATTCCCTTGAAACTTTCAGTAACATGCTTCAAAGTTAAATGTCGGATTCCTTACTTCACTTCACTTCATAGAAGAATTTGACGCAAGATGGCGGCTTGTCGAAGATGACCAGATTCTAATTCCAGGGTACTCGACTGCGACCAGGAAGTGTGCGCCCTCTAGAGAATTTTGGCGGAAAGTTCATAAAATAGCTAACCGCCGATTAATGGGAAAAAAAGATTATTACAAAAGAACCAGGGCTACGCTTCAACAGGCAAATGTCAATGGCATTTAGAGGACTTCATAGAACATTGCGGAAGGGAGGGGGGGGGGGGCATAGCTTATCGCACGAAAACGTAATAAAGTGTAGCCTGCTCATATTAAAAGACGCGAATTTTTATTATTATTTTTTTTTTGTCCAGTTTATACACCAAAAAACTTTAATATCGCATCAAAAAGTCAAACACCATATTTTGTTCCGTTCTCTCTTGACAAAAGGTTGGCACGCAACATTAAGATTATTTGATTCGGGGTTATATTGTTGAAAATGGTCTTTTCGATTTAATTACTTTCCTTATATACATTGTACAATGTATAAGGAAAGTATTGTGACGGGGGTCGAACATTCTAATTTGAGTTTCCGACGGGAGAGCACTTTTCAAGCATCCCTGAACACAAATGGAACATTTTTTTAAGTAATGTCTCTCTCTCTGTGTGTGTGTGTGTGTGTAAGTACGTGTGATTTTTTATGTGTATCCGCGAGTCACTGGAAACGACATTTCACTAACGAATGGAGCGATGTGAACGAAATTTGGTACAAAAATTGCAATCACTAAACGCTGTAAGCCTATTGTTTTTAAACACAATCGAATGTTCGGAAGACCCCCAAATTTTCGAATGAAATTTTGCAAAAATCGTCACAAAACCAAAATCTTCAGTAAAGTTACGTATCTAATCATATCTTAATTGACACAAACTTTAGAACAGCATGAACTGTTTGTTCTCGAGATATTGCACATTTTTGAAATAAATTCATCAAAAAATCTTATAAAATTAAAAAAAATATTAACTATTGTGAAATATGTTCACTTTTCATGTAAAATATTATGCGATAAATTTGTTAAAATCATTTTAGTGGAACTAGCTCGTTCCATTCAAGAGATACTTTGGGTAATAGTTTGTATTTTGACTCCTTATAATTCGCCAGTAATCATTTATCGATAATAAAAATAATCTTTTTTTTTTTTAATTTATCCGCTCGTAAAGCTTAGCGAAATTTTGACGAATATAATTTAAAGGAGTATCGCCAATTTGGCGACTTTTAAAAAATGTTGCCACATTGATAAAATTGTTGCCAAATTGATAAAAATGACGGTAAATCAATAAAAATGATGACTAATTGATGATTCAATATCGTGGAAAGAATATTAGTATATTTTATAAAAATAGGCCATTTCTTCATCCTTCCGTTCGTAAAGCTTGGCAAAAATATTGGCGATGAATTTGTCGGGATGGCAGCCATTTGGCGACTTTTTTAACTGTTAGCAAATTGAAGAAAATTTCGTAAAAGTAATAATAATGTCGCGTAAAAATAATAATAATGACATGGTGGGACGATAGCCTCGACTAGGTACGAGGAGTGTGTGGGTCTGAATTGACAGTTGAAACACCTGTATTAGTAAATCTGTCGCGGGATAGTATAAGACATCTGTATCACTCCATATCGGAAGGTATCGCCACGTATATCTAAACAAGAAGATATCTTACACGGTACAAAAATTAACTTTAAATTGCACATTTTTCCGCAAGAAATTGTCCCTTTGATATATTATTGTAATTAATTATAAATATCGTCATTTCAATACCAGATATAAATTTTTATTTGATTTCTCGTATATATATATATATATATATACAGGGTGTCCCAAAAAGATTGAAATTCGCTTTAATTCTTTACCTATTGGAAATAAGTGGATAATGTAAATTGCAAAAATGTTGAAAGTAAGGTAGGAAATAAGACTGAAATGAATGAAATAGTCCTTCCATTGATAACGAACTTAATGAAATAGTCCTCCCATTGATTTTCAAAAAGTTACACTTTTTAAATTTTTATACGACCCCCTTTAGACAAATTTGGTAGAACAGAAAATTTTCATTTTTAATGCAGTAAGATGATTAAAAAAACCCCGCATATCTGTATCTTTAAATTGAGCGAGCTACATTTAATTGAAAACTGAACATTGCGAATGGGGATGCTATAGCAAATTAGAAAGTAAATTTGTGACATATCACAAAAAAGATAAAACTGGATGATAATACATAGGGTATCCCCAACCGCGTAGTGAGTACCACTGCTTTATATGAACTCTGTCTGTGTAATTTAGATGCATTTGTGATAAAAAATGTTGACACATATTAACGTATTTTTGATCTAAACAATTTCCATCGTCAATTTGTTTATGATCCCTATTTTCACTGATGAAACAGCCTTTACATGGTACGGAAAAGTGGCATAAGTCAGAATTTTTCCTTTATCATAATTCAGTTGATTTTAAAAAATACAAATATATGGTTTGTTTAATGATCTTGTTGCATTGAAAATACAAATTTTCTGACTGTCCAAATTTGTCTAAGGGGGTCGTATAAAAATTAAAAAAGTGTAACTTTTTAAAAATTAATGGGAGGACTATTTCATTAACGTGGTCTTATTTCCTATCTTACTTTCAACATTTTTGCAATTTACATTGCCCACTTATCTCCAGGTAAAGAATTAAAGCGCGTTTTAATTTTTTGGGACATCCTGTATATATATATATATATATATATATATATATATATATATATATACAAGTAAACGATTAAATTTACAAAGCAAAAAGACAATATTACAAGCCGAAATTCTGTGTTTGGTGAAACCTTCACACTCTGCAATAAGTGTTCTATACGATGTGGTATCGAATCAAACATATTTTGAATTTGTAACTGAGGAAGCGTATTTCAGAAAGCTTCTGTCCGAACGCAAAATTCATTTGTATGAGGTACGAGACGAGTGTTACGAGCGAGACACTGACCGGCGAAATCCCCGACATGTTCAATAGGCGACATATCCAGTGAATAGGTAGGCCAAGAAAGAAGATGTATCTATTGTGCTGAAAAGAAGTCTTGAACATTCCTAAGAGCATGTGGACAGGCATTGCCCTGTTGACATACAGCTTCAGGAATGCGTTGAAGGAAGGGTACGACTTCGGGCTCCAGAATGCCTCTGTATCGGTTGCTGATGAGATTACACACAATTCTTAGCAGCTGAGGACGTCCAAGATACTCAATTGCGCCCCAGATCATCATGCTTGGCGTTGGTCTCGTATGACTTTGGATAACGCACTCCGGAAGGTGGCGTTCACCGATATAGCGTGTAACATGGATGCGGCCATCACTGTACCCCAAACTAAAGAGAGATTCATCGGAAAAGACGACTTGTTGCCAATCGGCACGCAGTGTCTATGTTGATGAGCCCATTGTAGCCGCAGGTGTCGATGATTTTGCGTCAAGGGAATCCTGTACAAAGGAATTCTTGCAACGCAGTTCACGGTGCAGTAGACGCCGACGAATTGTTGGAGTAGAGAATGATATACATGTAACAGTGCTCAAACGTTCTGCAAACTGTTGAGATGAAGCTATACGGTCCATCACTGCCATGCGGACGAGGTGTCTACCACCCTCGACGTAGCATTCCGTTGTCCACTGCCGGATTTGCCACTCATCCGATTCTCTTCAGCCTACTGCTGCCACACTCGCATCACTGTCATGGTAATGCGCTCCATACGAGCTGCTATTGTACGATAACACCTCCCCCCCCCCACTTCACAAAGACCGATCATTTGTCTTCGTTCAAACTCCATAACTTGCTCATAAAACGCCCTCTGTCGCCGTAGAGGTGTAGTGACTTGAAACGTTTACCGCTGGCTAACAATCATAGACTATTTTCAAAGTCCCGCTACAGCTCGCTATCCATACGGCTGAAACGGCAGTTCAGAGGGTGCTGCTCAGCCCACGCATGCGCGGTGACTTTCAAATTCTAATCCTTTGCATAGCACACCCTAATTTGCATTTTCTGTAAGTTGCAACTCATTTGCGTAGTCCCTTCATGGTGTTGCAATTTTTACAAACATGAGCTTACATATATATTCATCATCGATGATGAATATATATCTCTAATTAACCCAACTGCACTAGTCTAACTCTAACTAACCCAAACACATGCTTGTTTCAGATATGACAATAGTAAGTTACTATAAAAACCATAACTCAGACTACAAGCATTAAAACAGGAAAAATTATTAAGAAATCAAGTATATTACCATGATCCATGAGGCAAGAGCCTTGCATACACGTGTAGGAATGACGAGCAGTTGTAACTGAATGAAAAAGTTGAGATGCATCCGAGATAACGAGAAAAAAATAAACTATGGAATAAGAGGTGGGACAAATAGTTGAAGTGACCTCCATTGAAACCCATCCAGGGAGTTAGAGTAGGAGACATGAGAACCATTAATAAAAGGTAAACAGGATAAACAGGAATCATAAAGGAAAAATTTTACTATAAAAGTGATTCACGGGAGAAATGAATAAACGAGTATGCCACTAACACGATTAAAAGGGGGCTCAAATCATAGTATCAAACCGGCAAAAGCTACATATTTTTAGCGAAAATTATTTATAAAATATTAAATATTTATGTATCTTATTTTCATTTCCTTTGTTTTTCAATTTTTTTTAGTTTATTTTATTATTTTTCATTTTTATATAATCACATAATTAATAATTATAATAATTAGTTAATTAGTTTTTTTAATATATGGTATCGAGTGGCAATTGATACAATGAGTTGATAATATTAATTACGAAAATAAGATATATATATATATATAATTATATAATTAATGTTTAATCTCAGGTATATATAATACAAGTAAAATAAAAATTCTTCAATTAATTATATGTATATATAATTAATTGAAGAATTTTTATTTTACTTGTATTATATATAGCTGAGATTGATCATTAATTATATAATTATATATATATATATATATATATATATATATATATATATATAATATATATTATATATATATATATATTATATATATATATATATATATATATTATATATATATATATATATATATTATATATATTATATATATATATATATATATATATAATATATATTATATATATATATATATATAATATATATTATATATATATATATAATATATATTATATATATATATATATATAATATATATTATATATATATATATAATATATATTATATATATATATATATAATATATATTATATATATATATATATAATATATATATATATATATATATATATATATATATATATATATATATATATATATATATATATATATCACCCTTCCATTTTGGAGTTTCGCGGTACAATAGTTCCGACTCTGGAGGACAGCCTTTATAGGTTTACGAATTTTCTCGATGCTGACATTTTTATCCCAGATATTATTCCAGATATTATATAGAACTTTTTTATTCCAGCCCACAGTTCAAATCCCTAACTAGGTGATAAATGACAGCAAAATAGGTGGCTCCATTTCTCAAAGGACGAAGTAGAGAAAGTAGATCTGGAACAAACCGATGTAGTTAGACTGATGAGACACAGATAAATGCTATTTACTTTCAAGATCGATATACGGTCGACTGTGGAGAAAGTGTATCAGTTCCAAAGGTCTGCACTGCATTAGCCCCGATCTAATCCACGGACGAAGCTACAAGAAGGGAGGGATTCCTAATAAAACTGATGTTTTTGTTGCTTAGTTTAAGAATCTAGAGTAATATGGAGAGAGTATATGAATCAAAAATAAAAGTTTCCGTAATTTACATGGAGCATCTGAAGACTTGCGCAGAATTTCTTTTCTCATTTCATGTACAGTTGCGGGAAAAAAAACGCCCCACCTTCTGTTAATCGAGCATCGTTCATCGTAGAGAAAATTGAAAGATACCATTCGATTAGGAATAACATCCTCTACAAATTAATGTGCGTAAAATTTGCATAGGGAGCCGTTTTTATTTCTAAACGCACACAAACTTTGAAATTTTCAATGGCAACACACAATTTAACGTCACCCACAAGTTCTAGACCCCAAAATTAGTCCAAATTCAAATTTTCACGATGTTTCTATCTTTATATCCGAAGATATTCAATACTTCAGAATGTGCAATTTTCGGGGATCAGCTCCATATTGAAAGCCGCAATTTGAAGGGGGGATGTTTCGTTGATTGACCACAGCACTGTTGTATATTACTGAACTATCCTCTTGACATTCAGCATTATGACTTACTTCACAGCCAAAGGGTCGCAGGTTTGATACCTGCATGAGAGGATGAGTATTTACATGGCTGGGTGTGGTGTTATCTTGTGTGTGTGTGTGTGTGTGTGTATGTGTTACTAAGGCAGTGGGCCTGTAATGGGTAGGATTATGTGAGCCTTAAATAGGGCACGATTGTTAGGGGTAAAAAGCCGTACTGGGTACGTTGCTAGAAACTAATGGGGCATTCGTGCCAGGGTCAATAAAAGAAAGAAGAAATAAAGAAGAATGTCGTGTTTATTTTCAAATGTTATTTTGTTAAACTAATATACAACCCCTGAAATCATCTTGATGCTTAATATTTAAACATTTCGAAAGAACTAGAGGGAGGAAACATCTGGAATTTTACATAAACATATAAAAAGTATTTGTGAATCGATTTTTATCAAAACATGTCCAGGTTTGTATTCATATTTTTTCGATTTTTGATTTCATAATTAATATTTCAGACAAACAATTATTTCCACAAAAATAAAAATCTGATGTGGGCAACACATGACTTTCCTTATATAATGCAATGAATTTACTACTTTTACAGTTAAAAAAAATCTGATGTGGGCAACACATGACTTTCCTTATATAATGAAATGAATTTACTACTTTTAGAGTAAAATAAATAGGTTTTTCTTCTAGTAGATACTAATATCCTTTCCAAGATATTGAGTTTTGGACAATTAGTCGTCATTTTCATTGATTTAGCGTCATTTTTATCCATTTGGCGAGATTTTCGTTAATTTGGCAAGATTTCAAAAAGTCGCCAAGTTGGCGACATTCCGCCAATTTCGTCGCCAAAATCTCGCCAAGCGTTATGGACGAAGAAATAAGTTGTTCTTACAGCAGATAAATTGGCGTTCAAATGCAAAAGTATTACTCAAAGTATCTTTTTCATGAATGGAACGAGCTAGATCCACGAGAATGATGTCACCCAATTTATAGCATGATATTATATATGAAAAGTGAACATGTTTCTCAATAGAAAATATTTTTTTTTCTATTTTATATGACTTTTTGATAATTTTTTTAAAAATGTACAATATCTCGAGAACGGTTCATGTTAGCGTTCTAAAATTTATGTCAATCGTTTTCTAATGAAAAATTACATAAGAAATGTCTATTTACGTAATTTTAATATTGGTTTTGATTTTTTGACGATTTTTTCAAAATTTCATTCGAAAATTTAGGGGGATTCTGAACATTCGATTGCGTATAAAAACAATAGGCTTCCAGTGTTTACAGATTGCGATTTTTGTACCAAATTTGGTTCGAATCGGTCCATTCGTTCGTCAGTTATCGTCTCCACAGACCCACTGACACACACACACACAGACTTTCACACACACACGCACACATACTTTCACACACACACACACACACAGACATCACTTCAAAAATGTTTGATTCGTGATCAGGGATGCTTGAAACGTGCTCTCCCGTCGAAAACTCGAATTCGAATTTTCGTCCCCGTCACAATACTTTCCTTATACATTATGTATATAAGGAAAGTAAAAATCACGTCAATATGTTTGGGTTGTTTAGTAGTAACGTTATGCAAATAATCAGCGTGAGCAAATAATTATTAAAGAAGATATGAATGGAAGTCTTGGAAACTAATTTAACATTAGGAGCTCAAAATGACTCATAATTCGGAAAAGCTTCATCCAAATATCTTGAAACTTAATATCCGAGGTTAATTTTTAGTGTTATATTGAAATATTGCGTCAAACCATTGCTGTCATTTAAAATTTCAAAGTTTGTGCGCGTTTAGATATAAAGACGGCCCCTTATGCAAACTTTACACACATTAATTTGTAGATGATGTTATTCCTAATCGAATGGCATCTTACACCAACATTGTCAACATTGTCATCCTTGTCAAATTACACCAACATTGTCATCAAGCAGTCATAATCAGACATAGATATTGACTTATATACTAAATCTGAAGTCCCACATATTAAAGGGTGCTTAAAGTTTTATAAAAGATTGAATCCAACCGCTCGCTTGCTTTGCGCTCCGCCCCCTCCCCACCTCTCCAGAACTATCAAAATACCTACTACGTGAACAGCACACAAAAATCATTACATTTTGAATCAAGTACGTTAAATTCATCACTCCCACAAAGCGACCGAGATTTTCAGAACAAATTAAATGGATCTTACGGGATATTGAATTTTATTAAATTGGTGGCATTTCTCATAAGTTGATATATTGGCGATATTTCTCCAAATTTATCACTAAACGTGACAAACAGACACGACAGAGACATACTTTGTAACTGTGTTCTTTTTATTAATGTTAGGATGTAAAATTCTCAGTTTACCTTCCTCAAACAAACACAATCTGTATATAAAGAGCAGTATTCTTGAGTTCTAGTTTGAGTTACCACAGATACTGAAAACGAAGCCAGATATTGAGCTCAATTTTAACTTATTTACAACAATGGAGAAATTCTGAATGTTTACGTTGTATTATCATATCACATACTAAAAAAAAATCTGATGTGGGCAGCACATGACTTACCTTATATAATGCAATGAATTTACTACTTTTACAGTAAAAAAAAAAAAAGTATTATTATAGTAGATATTTATATTCTTTCCAAGATATTGAATTTTCGTCAATTAGTCGTCATTTTCATTGATTTAGCGTCATTTTTATCCATTTGGTGAGTTTTTCGTTAATTTAGCAACATTGAAAAAAGTCGTCAAATTGGCGACATCCCACTAAATTCGTCGCCAAAATATCGCCAAGCGTTATGGACGAAGAAATAAGTTATTCTTACAGCATATAAGTGACTATTGGCGTTCAAATACAAAAGTATTAATCAAAGTATCTTTTTTAATGAATGGAACGAGCTAAATCCACGAGAATGATGTCACAAATTTATCGCATGGTATTACATATGAAAAGTGAACATGTTTCTCAATAGGAAATATTTTTTTTTATTTCATACGATTTTATAATATTTTTTTGAAAAATGTGCAATATCTCGAGAACGGTTCATGTTAGCGTTCTAAAATTTATGTCAGTCGTTTTCTAATGAAAAATTACATAAGAAATGTGCTTTTGCGTAACTTTATTAGAGGTTTTGATTTTTTGACGATTTTTTCAAAATTTCACTCGAAAATTTAGGGGGGGGGGGTTCTGAACATTCTATTGCACATAAAAACAATAGGCTTCCAGTATTTACGGATTATAATTTTTGTACCAAATTTTATTCGAATTGGTTCATTCGTTCGTGAGGTATCGTCTCCACAGACTCGCTGACACACACACACACACATACACAGACATCACCTCAAAAATGTTCGATTCGTGATCAAGAATGTTTGAAACGTGCTGTCCCGTCGAAAACTCGTATTCGAATTTTCGACCCCGTCTCACAATACTCTCCTTATACAATATTGTATATAAGAAAAGTAAAATAAACTCGTTTTTAATTCATTTACAACAATAAATATTATTATACCTCCTATTTTGTTATGGCGACACAAACACTGATTAAAATGTTGTCTTTAATTATAGAATAAGACAGCCATGAATAAGCCTTCATTTTAAATTACTTACTGGCTGAAGACCCGCAGACATCACAAATTGCTTTAAACTCCATTTGATACTCCTTAATCTAACCAGTGAAATTCTTTATGTTTTGATTAAAGAATATTAAATTATTTTCTTGGATGATCAAATAAATTATATTTTATTTTTAAAGCTATTGAATTTTAGCCAACTTTGCGACATTTTTAAAACCGTCTGTGCCAAATTTATTGCGAAGGTAGCCAATTATGTCATGCATACTCTTGAGAGAGTCAAATTACAATTCTGAAACATAACAATGAATTTGACATATTATTTAAACACAGAGAACAACGAAAACTATTTGTTTCAAATTATTTCATTTCAGTGTCATTCGCATATGATTTGTATATCTTAAGTAAATCTGTATAACTAATAATCCTTTGGAATTATATATATATATATATATATATATATATAATTCCAAATATTCCTTTTATATTCACTAGATTCCATTTATTCAATTTCCAAACTTCTTGCATAGCTCATCGTGCTACACTAGGCTTCTGATTTGCAATTTTTTACCTTTACCTTCAGTTTACAAGCAATTTTCTTTGGTATTTCTCGGGTATCTATATATTACAAGTAATCATAAAAATCTTCAATTATATATATATATATATATATATATATATATATATATATATATATATATATATATATATATATATATATAATAAAATCCCAAGTCTTTTAATAGATACATTCTGTTGCAGAAAACACATGTACACATACATAATAGATATTTTTCCGAATTTTTGCAAGATAAAATAAATTGAAAAATCTGCATTGAAAATATATTTTGATTGATACCAAGTTTGACAATGTACCGCCCCCCCCCCGGGTGGTGTAACTTGCACCTCCCCCAAGGATGTACATTTTCAAACTTGGTATCAATCGAAATATATTTTAAAGCCCTTTAGAGGGCTTAAATATTTATTCAAGGGAGGTTATAAAAACGTTACTAATTAAAAAATTGCACCGCGATTTTTCACTACATTAGTTGAAGCTGCTAAGTTGCATGATCATTGAACCATGAATAACCCCCTTTTATGCATAATTATGTTAAAGTTTATCTTATGCTGCCCTGTTAAAGAAAAGCAAAATTTCGAAGTTTTCGCTTGAATTTAAAAAAAAAACTATCTAATTCAGACAGACGAACATTACTCTAAAATTAGTTAAAACGCGTCCAGGAGGCATCAGATATCGGCATCAAAATATCGAAACTGAAAATTTTTGAGAAAACAATACTTCATCTATTCTACATTCTATACTATGTGAAACTAAAAATGAAAAGTTAAAACTGAGGAGGAAGTTGAACAAATTGAACTATCGAAACTAAGTAAATGAAAAACCCTTGAACCAGCTGGGCAGTAAAGATCGTGGCACTTCCCTCTTGTTAGTTCGAGGGTTTTTCAGTCACTTTATTAAAGTCTATCAGTTTATTGAGTTTCCTTCTTCGTTTTTACTTTTAAGTTTTTATAGTTTCTGATTAGCAACGGTTTCCCTTGTGTGCCACGTGCATAGACCTCTGGAGACAGAAGAATCACTCGCTTCTGATTGTGATATAAATGGCCGTAAAAATACGGAATAAGAATGACTGTAAAAGTCGAGTCAAAACTCACACTCAGCATATTCGTTCAGTATAAACAAATTTGCTTTGCAACAAGAATTTAAGGGAATGCGGAACAGAAAAGTTTATTTCTCTTATTTATGAATAGCTTTTTATGAAAAGTTTTAAGCAAATGTTTTTCTTCTATTGGGTGTAAATGGGCATTGTAAATTAAGGAAAATAATAAACAAATAAAAAATGTGATACAATTATTATTTTAAATGTGATATAATTATGCATCTGACTACTCAATTTTTAAAATAAAAATATTCTTATTGGAGTAAAGCATGCTCTTTAATTTGTCTTCGAGATATTTTGATATACTGATAAGAAAAAAATTTAAAACTACTTTAATGAAAAACCTATTTTTATATGAGCGACTCATGTATCAAATAGAATAAATTTAAAATTTACAATTTTATGTACAAATCCTGAAGACAAATTAAAGGTGACAACCTCAAATTAAATAGTTCTAGCTGAAGTACCTCTTAAGTTATATCGATTTAAAAATATAATTTTTTTCTGAGAAAAAAAAAGAGATTTATAGAATTCTGTTTTGCAAAGTATCAGAAAACCACACTTTTAGCGTTTAACTTTTTACATTTTAATTAAAGAGTTTACAAAACACTTATGTTATTTCATTCTACGATTCTGTACTGTGCAAACATTTTTATTTAAAAAAAATATATATATATATATATATTCATTTTTTCGAAAATTTTCTATCTTGTGCTTCCGTAAGTGATAGTAAATATTTTTCATTGAAATATGAAAAATATCAAAGGAAGTTTTAATTTGATCATATAAACAGAATGTGATTATAACTCAAACCATTTTTGTTCTTGGGGTATCGTACCCTGATCTTACAAACACACACAAACGTACATCTTTACGAAACTGCTCCAAATGTGTTCAAGGAGCCTATTGAAACGTGCTCTTCCCTCAAAATATCGAATTCGAAAATTATCGGAGAAAATACTACTTTATTTATACAATAGCGTAAAAAAAAATAATAACATTTTATTTGGAAAATAGATCTTGAGATTTACCTGTGACTTAAGGCCCTTGAAAATTTATTTTATGCATGTTTGAAATCTGTCATAATCCATTTTCGTTTGGCAGCATCCAATGAAGAACTTCCAGTCATCGAGAGCTTCAAAAGCTGAGTGAAGTTTTCTCTGGTCATCGTGAGAGCGCCACCTAACGAGGATGTAGGTTTTCTACGAATTAGAGGTTTGTCAAACATCTCTATAATGAAATGTGTCACTAAAAGAAGGTGTAAAAGAATTATATTAATATTTCCCTTTCAATATTATTACTTTCCTTATATACATAATGTATAAGGAAAGTATTGTGACGGGGTCGAAAATTCGAATTCGAGTTTTCGACGGGAGAGCGCGTTTCAAGTATCCCTGATCACGAATCAAACATTTTTGAAGTGATGTGTGTGTGTGTATGTGTGAAAGTATGTGTGTGTGTGTGTGTGTGTGTCAGTCAGTGAGTCTGTGGAGACGATAACTGACGAACGAATGGACCGATTCGAACGAAATTTGATACAAAAATTACAATCCGTAAACACTGGAAGCCTATTGTTTTTATACGCAATCCAATATTCAGAATCCCCCTAAATTTTCGCGTGAGATTTTGAAAAAATCGTCAAAAAATCAAAACCGCTAATAAAATTACGCAAATAGACATTTCTTATGTAATATATCAAGAATAACTTATTTCTTCGTCCATATCGCTTGGCCAGATTTTGGCGACGAATTTGGCGGAATGTCGCCAACTTGGCGACATTTTTAAATGTTGCCAAATTAACAAAAATCTCGCCAAATGGATAAAAATGACGCTAAATTGATGAAAATGACAACTAATTGTCTAACTTGGCGACATTGTGAAATGTTGCCAAATTAACGAAAATCTCGCCAAATGGATAAAAATGACGCTAATCAATGAAAATGACAACTGATTGTCGAAAATTCAATATCTTGGAAAGAATATAAGTATCTATTATAAAAAAAACCTATTTTTTTACTATAAAAGTAGTAAATTTATTACATTATATAAGGAAAGTCATGTGTTGCCCACATCAGATTTTTTTATAGGGGGGGGGGATGAATGATTGCTGCATTATAAGGAGATATTGACTAATCTCTATAAAGTGTTAAAACATCTCCATACTATAAGGAGTTAAATGAACTGAATATAAAGAGTTGAATGATCTCTATAATATAGAGTTGAATGATCTCTATAATATAGAGTTGAATGACCTCTATAATATAAGGAGTTAAATGATCTTTTTAAAAAATTTATATTTTCTCTATGATATAATTTGTTTAATCAACCGTCTCTAGTATAAACTAGAAAGAATTGTGAAGCAGCATCGGGCGCGGTTAGTACTTAGTGGGTGACCACCTCGGAACACCGCGTGCTGTTGGCCATCTTGGGTGCGGTATCCCCGTGGTTTGCGCGCTAGATTTGCACGCTACCACAAATGCCGCCGTGTTCATGCGGAGTACGATCACGTTAAACATGTGGGTCCGTAAGTCCTTCCGAGAGGTTGGTGGTAGGGGAAGGAGGGTACGGTCCCTGTGGATGCCTCCCCCACTGGGTTCCGGTCTAAATTGGGTGGCACTTCCCGGCCGTCCATACCGTTACCTTACACCTTTCTGGTAGGTCGGACGGTCTGGGTCTCAACAACAACGACATTACCCAATTCGTAAATAAACGCTCATTCTTAAATAATACATTTCGAGAAAATACAACTCAATTTTCTTCAAATCCCAAATTGTCGCCAAATTTTCAAGCACGCTTACTGCAAAACAAAAAGAAAAAGAAAAGAACACGCTCTTTGCAAATTATAAAAAATAAAAAATTCAAAACCTCTAGGAGATGAACGTCGCAAAAGTTCCTAACGATAGCTGTTACATCATATGAGTAGCTGTTAGATCGTATCGGTAGCTGAAGGGCCGGTAGCTGTTAGATCTTATTGGTAACTGAAGATTAGCTGATTTTAGACTTTAAAATTTCGTTAAAAATCTTATTTAAATTTTGGAAAAAGATCTTTGAGGCGCCTGAGTTCAGGTATAAATACTACTGTGTTGAAGACCCAGACCATCCGACTCACCCGAGGGCTAGAACAACTGTTTGGACGGCGGGAGATACTACTATGTTGCAAACCCAGATCACTCGACTGATCCAAAGGGTTTGTAGCAGCTATTTGAGTAGAAGATACTACTATATGAAAAACTCAGACTAGTAAGTTCGATAGATACTGCGCGGCATAGCGAACAAACGAAAAGGCAGTCAAGCAAACAGGCAGATTCTTCCTTTTATTATTATAGATAAATAAATTTGAAATTTATTCACTTTTTATTACTTTTTACTGCTTCGACAGAATTTCGCCGAGCGTTACAAACGGAAAAATAGATTGCTTTTTTAGCAGACCATTATATTCTTTCCAAGATATTGAATTTTCATCAATTAGTTGTCATTTTCATTCATGTAGCGCCATTTTTATCAATTTGGCCACATTTTTATCAATTTGGCGACATTTTCATTAATTTGACAACATTTAAAAAATTCGCCAAATTCATATCTAAAATTTTACCAAGCGTTCTGGATGAAGAAATAAGTTATTCTTAGAGTAGATAAACGGTAAATGGCGCCCAAATAAAAAACTATTACCCAAAGTATCTTCCCTCGTGAATGGAATGAGCTAGAAATTTATCACATAATTTACTTCAAATTACAGCAAATTTATCACATATTACATATGAAAAGTGAACATATTTCACAATGATACTTTTTTTTTTATTTTATGCGATTTTTTGATAAATTTATTTGAAAAATGTATAATATCTCGTGAACCGTTCATGCAAGCTTTCTAAAGTTTATGTCAATCGTTTTCTAATGAAAAATTACATCGGAACTGATAATTTAGGTAACTTTATTGAAAGTTTTGATTTTTTGAGGATTTGTTCAAAATTCCATTTCAAAATTTGAATCTGTTCTGAACATTCGATTGCATATAAAAACAATAGGCTTCCAGTATTTGCTGATTGTAATTTTTGTACCAAATTTTGTTAGAATCGTTTCATTTCGTTCGTGAGATATTGTCTCTAAACACTCATTGACACGCACACACACACACAGACATCACCTCGAAAACGTTTGACTCGTATTCAGGGATACTTGAAACATGCTCTCCCGTTGAAAATCCGAATTCGAATTTGCGACCACGTCACAATTCCTTCCTTATACAGTATATTATGTACATAAGGAAAGGAATTACTAAGGCGCGGATTTTGATGAAATCTGCATTTTTTTGCATTTTTCTGAATTTTTCTCTTTTATGGGCATTTTTGAGCATTTTCAGGGCATTTTTAGCATTTTTGAGGCAATATTTAGCATTTTTATAGGATTTCCTATATTTAGGGATTTTTTTTTTCATTTTTAGTTTTCTATACTTTCTGTTGCAATTGGTGTTTTTGCTAATTCCCGTCTTAGCATCTTTACAAACAAACTCCAGGGGCCGCAACACTTCTTCCCGTTTTATGGTGCAAACAGGTATTTTCACGGTATAAAAACTTATATTCCGACAATAGAAGATCTTTTACATTTGAGAACATTAGGAAACACCTAATAATTCAATGTAATTCCGATGTTATCATGGGAAATTAAATTATCGCAGTTCAGGATAATAAAAGTTTTAAGTCAGGTAATTTATACATATAAATTTTTTATTACAACAATTTAAATTATTTGTATTTACTCAAAATTTTCGAAATTTGTATCATGAATTAACTAAATTTATTTTTCAAGTCGTTCTTTTTTTAAGTTCATAATAATGTAAAACTTTAAGGGCATTTTTTAAGGCATTTTTTCACTATTTTAAGGGCATTTTTAGTGAATTTTTAGGTCATCAAAATCCGCGCCGTAGTAATTACACAAGAAGGAAATCTGATGTGGGCAGCGCATGACTTTCCTTATATAATGCAATGAATTTACTTATTTCACAGTTAAAAAATGATGAAAAAGATCCACGGCACAATGTTTGTAACTTTGAATTTTACATTTGGCACTTTTCCAGATGATAACATGTAAAGCTATTTCGTATCCAATTAACTTATACTTCAACTCTAAATTAACAATTATCAACATTGATAGCATCCTCAATAAGCAATATAGTACATATATTAAAATATTTAGTAGTAAATTCATCAATAGGGCGTCATTTTCATTAACTTGGCGTCATTTTTGAAGAGCATTTCTTATGTTCTAGAAGGTATGCCCGTCGTATGATGGAATTAAAATTTTGTCTCCGACGCCACAGACGGACTGCTAACCATGCACAAGGCATTGGTGAGGCAACATATAAGTCCGTTGCGTGTTTGCAAACAGTTGGAAATATCAACTCGAGAAATCACGCTCAGGTGCTTGACAGTGCATATTGGCTATTTCTTAGGACGCAGACACCTGGCCGATTAAAATATCATTCAGTTTTTGAGTTCTTTGAGTTTGTTTTATAAATTTGTATAGTTCAAATTATGTCCGTCCAATAATAATTTTTATCTATGTACACAATCACTTTATTACTTTCCTTATATACATAATGTATAAGGAAGGTATTGTGACGGGGTCGAAAATTCGAGTTCGAGTTTTCGACGGGAGAGCACGTTTCAAGCATCCCTGATCACGAATCAAACATTTTTGAAGTGATGTATGTGTGTGTGTGTGTGTGTGTGTGTGTCAGTGAGTCTGTAGAGACGATAACTGACGAACAAATGGACCGATTCGAACAAAATTTGGTACAAAAATCGCAATCCGTAAACATTGGAAGCCTATTGTTTTTATACGCAATCGAATCTTCAGAACCAGCCCCCCCCCCAAAAAAAAAAATTTTTTTTTCGAATGAAATTTTGAAAAAATCGTCAAAAAATCAGAACCACGAATAAAGTTACGCAAATTGACATTTCTTATGTAATTTTTCATTAGAAAACAATTGACATAAATTTTAGAACGCTAATATGAACCGCATTCTCGAGATATTGCACATTTTTCAAAAAAAGTTATCAAAAAGTCATATAAAATAAAAATAAAAAATTCCTATTGAGAAACATGTTCACTTTTCATATGTAATACCATGCGATAAATTGAATGACATCATTCTCGTGGATCTAGCTCGTTCCATTTATGATAAAAGATACTTTGAGTAATACTTTTGCATTTGAACGCCAATAGTCATTTATCTGCTGTAAGAATAACTTATTTCTACGTCCATAACGCTTCGCGAGATTTTGGCGATACATTTGGCGGAATGTCGCCATTTTGGCGAAGTTTTGAAATGTTGCCAAATTAACAAAAATCTCGCCAAATGGATAAAAATGACGCTAAATCGATGAAAATGACGACTAATTGTCGAAAATTCTATATCTTGGAAAGGATATTAGTATCTACTATAAGAAAAACATATTTATTTTACTGTAAAAGTAGTAAATTCATTACATTATATAAGGAAAGTCATGTGTTGGCCACATCAGATTTTTATCTATGTACACAATCACTTTATCTATTTTTATCTATGTACACAACCAGTTGAGTTCTTTCAGTAAGTTTTATAAAATTGTATATGTCCGTCCAGTATAAATATTTAACTATGCACACAATCACCTGAATGGATGGTAAGGGTTTGCGATTCTCTTTTGTTTCATTAGGCTTTTGCGATTGGAATGTGTGTGTTGTGTGGTGTGTTTATGAGATAAACTTCATTAACGTCCAGGTAATTGACGATTTTTTTTATTCTTGCCAGTGTTGGTGAATTTTTCAGAACTCTGTCAGTCCATGCTGTCTGTTGCTGGTGCTCCAACATGGCATCTGTGCGCCAATGGACAGTATGATATATAGTGAAGTGGGTCGCCGACATCCCGACTGGCATAAAAGTCCGTGCCGCTCTTAGCTATCTGATATAGGAAGGATGTGTGGTCCTGTGAAGAACACTGTTATTTCTCTGTTTGTAAGTTGTTTGTCTGTTCTGCCTTGTGGTGCAAATAGGTGTGTTTTACGGCCCTTTTCTGATGCTGTACAGTGTTCTTGTCACTTTTTCATTAGGTATTGCTTTAGGTCAACCTTAAGGCTTGAAATCGGGAGCTTGACAGAGGTATGAATTATATCTTCTGGATGTTCCATTGCGTTCTTTGCTCCGTCCGCACACTCATTACTCTCTATTCCTGTGTGTGCTGGAACCCAAGTTAGCTGTACTCTACAACCCACGATTGTAATTAGATTTTGACCATTCCTAATCTGCCTCGATCTCGTTTGGTGCTTCTTCAAGACTTCAAGACTTGACAGGCTATCTGTGGCAATTACCGCCGGTGGCGGCCCGTGTTGTATCAACCATGTTAGAGGCTCCTCTGAAATCGCATACATTTATGCCTAGAAGACGGAGTTTTCATTTTCTGTGCCTGCGTATGTGTTAGCGTGTTGTCTGTGTAGACGCAAAAGACAGCTAGCGTACCCAAGCTTGTCTTTGAGCCGTCTGTGTATATTGCTATTTTGTTCTTTGTTGGATATTCTGTTATGTATTTGCATATATATGATACATATTTTTCGATTTTAAACTTTTCTATATCAGAGAAGACTTTAGTTTCTAAGAACGTCGCCGACATTCTTGGCTCTTAACATTAATTGAAGTCCTTATCCAGTTGAGGAGCCATAAAAGTTAATGATAAACCATGTTGAAAGAATGGAGAGCCTAAGCTATAAGCACTGGTAAGAGGTTAATACTCGAGAAACTCTTCATATCATGAAATTAGACCATATAGGGGCAGTAATCACGTAAATATCAACGTGGGAACGGATATAAGTATCGGATAAGTATCTTGGTAATGAGAATGGCGACAGCTTCGCGAGTTCGGTATAGAGTCAAGTACCTCTAAGGATGTAAACCATTCCACTATCAAGTCTCGGGAAAATAGATAAGTGTCCTCAGAAGTATATGTGAAGGATATCACGGGTTTTGTAAGTGTTCTCATTAATGGGACTATAAAGAGCTGTGCAGAGCAGATTTTAGACAGAAGATCTCAGAGAGATGGGAGAGCTTGATTTTTATTCATGTAGAGAGAGCTCTGTCTAGCAGACCGATTCTATGTTCCGATATCTGAGAGTTGTAGCTATAATCATGTAATGCTGTTAAAATGTCTATGGATCTCCATTACGGAGAATCTTGGATGTACGAGGGTGAAGTGACGGCGACTGTAAATAAAGAGAACTTCTGAGTAAAGAGATGTCAATTCATTTTACTTTTACACGGAGATCAATTCATTTGTGGTGATCCAATATTATCACAGATTAAGCCGGCAGGATACTGTTCTGTGCTGATGGAAACCTATCAACAATGGATTTCGAGTCCATTGCAGCAAGAAGCTCCTCCGAGAGATAATTGAACGGATGACAGATACGAACGGAGCGGAGAGCGCCTGTTTCTCCCCGCCATCAAACGCAAAAAGAAAAAGAAAGTGCTGACCTCGTTCGAGTGGAACTGCTGAGAAGGAGAAATGGAAGGGGAAGACGGAATGCCGATTCTTGAAAATGCTACGGCAACTCAAACGGAGGAAGAGAAACCGAAACTGGGGAGTGTGCGTGTCATCTGTCCAAAATACAGTGGTGACAGCAAAATGGAGGTGAAGACCTGGATCAAATTTTTTAACCTGCAATGTCGAAAACAAAGGTTATCAGATGAAAAAAAAGGAGAGATATTCCCTGAATTTCTCGAAGGAGAGGCATTGACTTTCTTTATTAAATATGCGTCACATCTGACAGAATGGACCAGATTAGAAACAACATTCATTGAGCATTTTGAATGCGGAGTGGGGGAGTCTTTCGAAACTTTTATTCAGATGAAATTGGATAAAGTGGAAGATTTGGACTCGTACTATAAGGACAAGGTGGAGATTGGCCTGAGTTTGGGTCTCACTGAGAAGATTATTGCTGAAGCGTTGACCACAGGACTTAAACCGGAGTGGCAACCCATCTTCTGTGCCAATAACATAGAGACACCCCAAGACTGGCGGAGACTGGCAAACAACTTAAGGAGAGTGATGAAAGAAAAAGAAAAACCATCCCAAAACACTCGACTGTCGGATCCGGAGATAACACGCAGGAGACCTTGGAGACCACCAAATACCAGTGATCCCAGAGGAGCCTATGTTGGACCTCCCAATGCCAACTATAACCGAGGATTCTATCGACCACCGCCCAGATGGCCAATACAGAACCGGGAACCAAATCCGAGGATTCCGCGACCAAATGGGCATCAATGATGCACCTTCCGGGTTGCTACGTATCTAGGGAACAATAGAGTGCACATGGGACTTATTGATACCGGAACAAACATTTCAATCTTACCTGAAAACCTACTTAATCGTGTAACTTATAGACTGATAGAAGAAGCACCTAAGATTCAATTGCAACAGACCAGAGGTCAGGTGAGTGTGCAAAAAATTGTTGAAATTGATACTAAAATTGGACGAATAACTCGTCCCGTAAAGTTTTTTGTAATTAAAACCAATATTAGGTATATTTTATTGTCAGGATATCAATGTAAACTTTTTAAATTGTATTTAAATTTTAATAATTTCCATGTTTTTCAATTCTATAATGATATAACATATCGAGGCTCATTTCCTGAATATGAATTTTCATATCATTTTGATAATTATAATAGTGATACTAGCAAAGATGTAAATAATGAGGTCAGAATAAATCAGGAAGAGAAAAGTAAATTAACGAAATTGTTAAACAGTGTAAATGAAATATTCTCCAAAGATAAATATGATGTAGGAGGTATAAGGTTAGAGCCGCAGAAGGTTACTTTGACTTCTGAGTTGCCCATATCAATGCGACCTTATCGTGCATCACCCAAAGATAATCTAGAAATTAAAAAACAGTTAGATAAGTTACTTGAAGCCGGATTTATTACTCCATCATATAGCGCGTATTCATCTCCTGTAACTTTAGCATACAAAAGAGATGAGAATTCAAAAAATAGATTTTGTTGCGATTATCGAAAAATCAATGAAATAAGTAAAACCGATAAGGAACCCATTCCTCGGATTGATGCCGTACTGGATCAGTTAGCCAACGCTAAAATTTTTTCTACATTAGATTTGACGTCGGGATACTGGCATATTAAACTTAATGAGACCGATTCTGAAAAATTAGCTTTTACAACCAATTATGGCTTGTATCGATGGACGAGGTTACCATTTGGATGGAAAAATTCTCCTGCCATATTTCAAAGAACGTTAAGACAAATTTTAGATAAGTACCAAATTCGATTTGCCCTTAATTATTTCGATGACATCATAGTATTTTCTCAAAATTTCAATGAACATATGGAACATTTGAAAACTATTTTTTCCATTTGTCAAAAAGAAAATATTAAGTTAAAATACTCAAAATGCCAATTTGCCCAAAGAAAAATTAACTTTCTCGGATACGAAATAGAATTGGAAAATATCAGCCTAATAATATTAATATTGAAGTTATAAAGAAGTTACAACCCCCCAGGAATGCTAAAGAATTACAAAGATTTTTAGGCAGTGTCAATGTTTATAATAAATTCATCCATAATTATGCTAAAATTAGAAATCCCTTAAATAAATTACTCCGGAAAAATGAAGTTTGGAATTGGACCATAGAGTGTCAAAAAGCATTTCAGCATCTTAAGGATATTTTAATTTCAAAACCTGTACTTACATTATTCAACCCAAATTATCCATGTCATGTTTTCTGTGATGCTTCATCAGAAAGTATCGCCAGTATTATAAAACAGGAGCATCCAGATGGTTCATTACATCCGATTGCATATCATTCGAGACAGCTGAGATCTTATGAAAAAAATTATGCCATAACGGAATTGGAGTGTCTTGCCATAGTAGATTCTATAGACAAGTACTACTGTTATTTGCATGGATCACACTTTACAGTGCATACAGATCACGCAGCTCTAGTTTGGTTAAAAAAGATTAAGCATCCGAGAGGGAGATTATTTAGATGGTCACTTAAATTATCTATGTATGATTTTGATATTAAATATAAAAAAGGGTCTACTAACTATGAAGCCGATATGCTCACTAGAAATCCCATAGCGCATCAGACGAGATTATGCACACATTTATTAGAGTTAGGAGAAATTGAAGAACATCAAGCAAAGGATAATCTTAATCAGTCAAAATTTCAAAAAATTAATAATGTTTTAACAATAAAGAAAAAAGGATTTATTAAAATTGTAATACCATATTCATTAAGAGCTAAATTATTAGAAAAAACTCATTCAGAGTTTGGACATCCTGGAGTAAACTCCATGCTAAATTTAATTTCGCCGAATTATTACTGGCCAGAGATTATTGAAGATGTAAGAAATTATGTGAAACATTGTGAAACATGTCAGTTAAATAAGAAATCGAAACAGAAGAAATTTGGGTTATTAGGATGTTTACCTCCAGCGATAGAACCTTTTGATATCATATCTATGGATACTGTAGGAGGGTTAAGTTACTACAATTCTGCAAAGAAATATTTACATGTTATAATTGATCATGCAACTAGATATGTATTGACATTTCCATCAAAGAGTGTTACCACAGACACCTATATAAATTGTTTAAGACAAATATTCCAAATTCAAGCGCCAAGGAAAATATTAACGGATCGAAATGCAGCTTTTACCGCATCCAAATTTAAGCGATTTCTTAAAAGTTACAATGTAACTCAATTGTTAACGTCAGCTCATAGACCACAATCTAACGGAAAAAACGAACGCGTAAATCAAACAATTATAACCAGATTAATTTGCAAAATTAATTCATTTCCAGGTAAAATTGCATGGACTAAATTATTAGAACAGGTAACCGCAGAATATAATAATACTCCACATTCCGTGACTAAATATACTCCAAATTATTTAATGTATGGAAAGTTACCGTATAAGTCACCATTGAATAATTATGAGATCTACCCATCAATAGAGGAAGCCCGAAAGATTGCAAAAGAAAGGACTGAAAAATATCATTTAAAAAATAAACTTAGATATGACATCCACTTCCAAGAGGCTGATTTTAAAGTAGGAGATTTAGTTATGCTAGAAGAATTTAAATATCCCAATACAAGAAAATTAACTTCACCGTATACAGGCCCATATACCATATTAAATAAAATTTCTAGTGTAAATTTTGAAATAGATAAACCAAACATGTTAAGTAAACAAAACACAGAAATTGTACATTCTACGAGATTAAGACATTTTTATCCAGCAGAAACATTTGAGTTAAAAAATTTAAATTAGGGTAGAAATTCGAAAAATAATAAATAAGATTTTTCGAAATATTAGTGATTTTAATGATTATGATAAGAGTAGTGATTAGCTTAGGAGCTAGAGTTCACATAACTTAATAGAGATTTAAATAGGAAGATACATGAGTTCACATAACTTAATAGAGATTTAAATAGGAAGATAGATGAGTTCACATATTTTGAACAAGCAATTGAAGATTAAAAGATTTAATATTATTCTATATATCTGTGACAAGGATATGAAGGAGGCAGAGAAACATTTTCTTGATCTTTAACTTTATGGATGTGTGTTAGTACTTCAGGTGATTCTAAAATTGTTGTACAAGAGGAGGTTCTTTCTTATTGTTTAAAAGTGTATAAGATAAGTATAATTAATTTAGATACATAATTGATTAATTAGGAGTGGATATCAGGGAGAAGAAATTCCTTGATTTCCAGAAAAGTTTATTTTGGGAAGGAATTAGGAACAGATTCGTAGTAATTCGGAGAAAAGTTAGAAAGTAGGGATTTATTAAAAGAAGTATAGAAAGGAGTGTCGCTTTGTGGATTCTTTCCTATCGAAAGGATACACAAAGATACCTACCAACATTTTTCAAAACACTTTAGTATTATACTAAAGAAAATTTTTTATTTTGATACTGGGACAGAAGATGCCGGAATTCTGCCATACTTCTGCCGAGTGATCAAAACATTTTAGGAGGAGTTGTTTTACTTCTTCCACTTTATGAGAATTAAATAAAGTTTGAAGAAATGTATATGAAATAGTGAAGTGTATTATAATTGAGAAGAGTATTGTGTAATTATGATTATTGTATTGATAATGATATTGTATTGATAATGATTTTTGTATTGAGGATAATTGGATATAAAAGTGAAACAGGATAGAGTAAAGATGAATTAGAGGTTAGATAAAGATAGGGAGAATTTAGATAAGAGATCGGGAAACCTGGCAGAGAGGCAAACCTATAAATAAAAAGTAATAGATAGGGAGAGGAGATTGAATGTAAGATTTATGTTGATAGGAGTGTTTGACTTACCCTTTGGCATTGATACTGGGGAAGGATATATCAATCCCAAGTGAGGATAAGCTGATGTTTCCACTGCCAGTGTTATTGGATTAAGAAAAAATATAAGAGAGTTAAGGAAAAGAGATAACGAATTAAGATGGTAATGTAGAATATAATGGGAAAAAGAAGGAGTACGAGGATTTAGAGAAAAGAGTTAGGAAGGCCTTAGGAGATATCAGTAAGAAGAAAGAGAGGGTACCATGTACATAGAGAAGTAGAAAAAAAAAAAAAAAAAAGGAATCTTTTAGAAGAAAATAAAGAGTTATACTTTGAAATTGTAAATGTCAAGGTATGTGAGAGGTGGAGGTACTAAGAAAAATCCTGTATAATCTCATATAATTTTAGAATTGCTAGTATGTTGATTATTTGAATTGTATGTATTTCATGTATATTGATGAGTAATATAGAGATAGTAACTTAAATGTAATTAAGAAAATAGGTAGGGTCCCAGAATTAAGAGTTCTTGGAAAATTCTTGTTTATTTTATTTTATATTGAGTATATTATGGTCATATTAGAGATTAGGGTGTATCGATACAACAACATAACAACATAAACATCAACACTGTGAGAAGAATGAATGGTGTATGAGAGTTCCCCTGATCAAGGAATTCTACATTTTATCACACATATTATATTACATAGGAAAAAAAGAAGATTTTGTAACAAATTAAAAGTTAAATTAATTTATTGGAATTTTACATTTATAACATAAATAACAGATAGCATATTTACATAAGGATATATTAAAATTGAGTGGATAAATATACCTTAAGAAGATTGATGTAACAAGTGTAAGAGTTTATTTCTATATTATATTTTGTAGTGTGATTTTTGAAATGTATTCAGAGTGTTGTAGAGAGTATCATGTATGTAATGTATAGGTGGACCGAGACTTGAGACTGGAGGGGGGGGATATGATACATATTTTTCGATTTTAAACTTTTCTATATCAGAGAAGACTTTAGTTTCTAAGAACGTCGCCGACATTCTTGGCTCTTAACATTAATTGAAGTCCTTATCCAGTTGAGGAGCCATAAAAGTTAATGATAAACCATGTTGAAAGAATGGAGAGCCTAAGCTATAAGCACTGGTAAGAGGTTAATACTCGAGAAACTCTTCATATCATGAAATTAGACCATATAGGGGCAGTAATCACGTAAATATCAACGTGGGAACGGATATAAGTATCGGATAAGTATCTTGGTAATGAGAATGGCGACAGCTTCGCGAGTTCGGTATAGAGTCAAGTACCTCTAAGGATGTAAACCATTCCACTATCAAGTCTCGGGAAACTAGATAAGTGTCCTCAGAAGTATATGTGAAGGATATCACGGGTTTTGTAAGTGTTCTCATTAATGGGACTATAAAGAGCTGTGCAGAGCAGATTTTAGACAGAAGATCTCAGAGAGATGGGAGAGCTTGATTTTTATTCATGTAGAGAGAGCTCTGTCTAGCAGACCGATTCTATGTTCCGATATCTGAGAGTTGTAGCTATAATCATGTAATGCTGTTAAAATGTCTATGGATCTCCATTACGGAGAATCTTGGATGTACGAGGGTGAAGTGACGGCGACTGTAAATAAAGAGAACTTCTGAGTAAAGAGATGTCAATTCATTTTACTTTTACACGGAGATCAATTCATTTGTGGTGATCCAATATTATCACATATATATATATATATATATATATATATATAAATTGGAAAATTTTAATAGAAAACTATGCATAAACTACGGTATGACATGCATTGCACAGACAGACAGACACACAGACGTCATGCTGAAAATAGTTTTTTCATAATCTGAGGTCCCAAAACGTGTATGTACACCCGTCGAAAACTCGGCGATTTTCGGCATGATTCCAATACTTCTCTTTACCTTACCATATAGTGCAGGGAAAGTAAAAAGTATGTAATCTAATACTGTGTTTCTCTTTCTACGTGCATAATATTATATAGTAAATTATTTTTTATTTCAATTAGTGTGACATTTTTGTGTATGCAGCAGACAGTAATTATAAAATGAACTGGAGTGTGGCCCAACTCGACTTTCCCATACTAAATTCATTAAGTTGCTTGCATCCCTCCCCCTCCCCCCCCCCCTCCCTTCCATAAATTTTACAAATAAAATTTTGACAAATCGATACCCTTGACCTAAATGCTTACAACTATAGAGTGTCACCCTTCACTTTAAAGGGCTTGAAAAATTATTTCGATGAATGCCATACTTGACTATGTACATTGACGGGGGGGGGAGTACTCACTCCCCTTGAGGGGTGTAATGACGTCCAGAAACACAAAAATTATACTTCAGCCATTTTTCACAACAATGATTGAAACTATGAAGTATCGTGATAATTGAGCCATAAATAACCCCTTTTATGATTATGTCAAATGTTATCCTTCGCTGCCATGTTAAAAAAATATAAAATTTCGAATAAATTTCAAAGTTTTCATTCATATTTAAAAACATTCTCTTTAGTTTTAGATTTTTCGATAACAAAGCCGGATATAAAATTTCGTGAAAATCCCATTATATTTGTAGAGGCTATCGTGTGCACAAGAAATTGACCACAGACAGACAGATGGACATCCCTCCAAAAATAGTCAAAACGTATTCAGGTGGTCCTAATATTGGCATCAAAATCTCGAATTCAAAAATTTTCGGGAAACAATACTTTCTCTATATTATATTACACTGTATGAAAGTTAATATTTTCAACAGCCCAATTAGTTAAACAAAAAAAAAAGTTCCATTGTCTTACGATAGTTTAGATTTAATATACTGACTTTTTTAATGTCTCAAAAACATGTAACCATCTCAAAAACATGCAACCAGATACACTTTGCTTCGGACGCATGAGTCGTTTCAGACTTCGAAACAGACTCATGGCGTCTATAGAACTTTTTCCAAAAGCGGGCAAACTCAAGAGTAAGACATACAAAATCGACTAGCTTGATGCCCGCTTTTATGACTTTGAGCCATAGACATACAAGTACTTGTATATCTTTTACGTCTATGCCTTGAATATACAGGGCATAGACGTAACCCCCCCCCCTTCTTTCTCCTAGGAGCGCCCAAAGACAGACTAGAATTATTAATAGCTTTTAATAGACGAACTATGAGATTTACTGCTTTTTCAATCAAATTTTCTTCATTTGTTTTTTTGTGCTATACATTCTTATTCAAAGTTTTCATTCATGCGTTTATATTTTTCAGGGTTGTGAGAAACTCTGTTCTTTTTCGAGGCTAAATGCTCGCCATTTTCTTCAACATCCTTGAGGTCATACACCCGAGACCTCCAACTTAGATATCTGTGGAAAACAAAGCTATAAACTTTCCACAGATTTCGGAGAAAAGCGCGCAATTGCAGTTGTCACCAAGAGGAGGGAGAGAGATTCCCATGATACGAACATTGGGTGGTATTTCTTGACACCGGGGGCCTGGGAAAGATTCCAATGTTCTATTACAAGGTGGTCTCGAGATTAAGGCCCGAATATACAGACAATTGAGGGCACGAAAAGGGGGAGACGCTTTAACATCTTGAGAGTAGCAGGTCGACTGTTCTCGACTGCTCGTCTCAATACTTCCTTGTATGCCCTAGCATTGTATATATATTAATTCTACCAGATATGCTGTTCATCAATAAACTTGTTTTGTTTTCAACCAAAGTTGCCTTTTATCTATGCACGGAATAGCTCCTGATTCATCTTAGAATATATTTTCATCGATTCATTGATTTCGATACTCAAGCTTTCGGAGTGACGTTACCTACAATCAGTCGATGTTCTCGTATGGCACCGACATCCTAGCTTACAAACTATTACTTCAACGGAGATAACCTGCCGGTGTCCTTTTGCTACAACGCATTCCTAGAACCGAGCAGAGATGTCTTACAAGGGTTACACATAACTGCTGCTACGTTGGGTCCCTTCTTGCTCCTCCTTTTCATAGGGTATTTCATATACCTGTGCTGCAAACGTAACAATGAAAATAGAGGCTTTGAAACGTTTGAAAATGAGGGTAACCCACCAAGATACAATCGTCGAAGGTTCAGACGCTTCTTCAGGAGAAATAACCTCAACGGCAATAACCAGAACCAGCCACCTCCGACAACGCAGGTTGTTATTCAGCCAATAGTGCATATGCCTGTGCCTTTAGGAAGCCATTCTGTAGCAACAATTAATGTCCATGGCCAAACTGGAATGCCCATGGCTCCTCCGGCTTACAATGAAGGCCACCATAATCCCGAGTTTAAGCCAGGAAACTCGTGCGGTTTATCTCAACTTCATGTACCACCTCCATATGTATAAAACCGATGATTATGTATGTTGTGCATATGTTTTAGATCTTATTTTTTCTTTTAATAATAAATCATGGAACACCTTTAATAACGCAGTAATTCTTCCATTTCCATGGAATCGTTTCAATACGACAGGTTCAACCTAGTGTCAGTGGCGTACTGTCTTAGAGCGATCTCTCCAAAAGGTCGAAAGAGAAAGGGGTACCTTTGTTGTATCACCTGTAACGCCAGGGGAAGGGGGATTTTATATTATCACCTCAAATCATATTTTAATTATTTCAACTCATAGATTTTTACTTTCCCTGCAATACATGGTAATGTTTAGGGAAAGTATTGTAATCATGCCGAAAATCGCAACTGGAGTTTTCGACGGATCTACACGTTTCGAGACCTCTAGAAGACGAAAAAACTATTTTTAGCGTGACGTCTGTGTGTGTGTCTGCGTGTCTGTCTGTCTGTCTGTGTTTCTGTGAAATGTATGTATCCACTCTAACTCAAAAATTTATGGACCGAATTTCATACAATTTGGTAGGTAAGTCACTTGAGTATGATCCTGGTGCTGATTAGTTTTTGGTATGATTCGTAAAAACAGAACCCGTCTTTTCTTGCGAAATGGCCGATAAAAATTTCATGTATCCACTCTAGCTAAAATACTAACTGACCAAATTTCACAAAATTTGGTAGATAAGTTATTTGTGGGATACTCTAGTGCTGATTAGATTTTGGTATTATTCGTAAAAGAACAACCTTCCTCTTTTTACGAAATGGCCCTCAAAAATCGCCAAAATCTAAAAAAAAAAAAAAAGCTACGTATGTTCAAATATATCAATTAAATGCTTGTTTTACACTTATTTTTTGATGAGGAAAAGAATAAGAATAACTCTATTACTCTAGGACTAACCGTTCTCGAGATATTTGAGATTTTTCGCATTTAGTTATGACACTTTTGGAAAAATGTGCAATTAACAAATAAAAACAAAAATTGAATTAAAAATGCAAATTTCATGTTATTTGGTGCAATTAATCTCAATCTAGTGAATTATTAAAGAAATAAAGAATATCTGAAATGGAGTCTGCAGGGAAAGTCATGTGCTGCCCACATCGGATTTTTTATTTTAATTTCTACTTTTTGATACTATGAAACATAGTATAGAGAAAGTATTCTTTTCGTGAAAATTTTCGAATTCGAGATTTTGATGCCAATATGTTTTAAGATCTCAAAATGTTCTTTAAGCATCTGCCACCATATCTTAGCACAGATACATAACTAAAACTTGGCCTGCTGTCAGTTATTACTTTCCCTGCAATACATGGTAATGTATAGGGAAAGTATTGGAATCATGTCGACAATCGCAACTCGAGTTTTCGACGGTTCTACACGTTTTGAGACCTCTAGAATACGAAAAAACCATTTTTAGCGTGACGTCTGTGTGTGTGTCTGTGTGTTTGTCTGTCTGTGTGTCTGTCTGTGCAGATTTTGTATCCACTCTAACTAAAAAACTAATACACCGAATTTCACAAAATTTTGCAGGTAAGTCACCTGTGGGCGAGTCTGGTGCTGATTAATTTTGGGTACGATTCGGGGTAAAAGAACCCGCCTTTTTTTGCGAAATGGCCCGCAAAAGCTTGTATCCACTCTAGCTGAAAAACTAATGGACCGAATTTCACAAAATTCGGTAGATGAGCCACGTATAGGTCACCCTAGTGCTGATTAGATTTTGGTACGCTTCAGAAGAAAATAACATGCCTTTTTTTGAAGAATGCCCCGCAAAAATTGTCAAAATCTAAACTAAAAAGCTACGTATGCTCAAATATATCCATTAAATGTTCGTTTAATACTTAATTTTTAACGATGAAAAGAATAAGACCAACCCCATTTCACTACGACTAGCCGTTCTCGAGATATATTAGTTTTTTTCGTGTTTTCTCCACGCCACCTTTGAAAATAAGTCCAGTTATCAAATGAGAACGAAAATTGAATTAAAAGTGAATTAAATTTAATTGAAATAAAAAGAACGTGGATATAAGTCTGCAGGGAAAGCCATGTGCTGCCCACATCAGATTCTTTAAGTTGTATTTATTTTTGTAATAATTTTCCGGAATTTTGAAAATAGCATTACTCACAAACCGAATTTATTTTTGTAATAATTTTCAAGAATTTTGAAAATGGCATTGCTCACAAACCGCAAGTGCACTTGAAAAGAACTGTGTGTATAGTTCTTGCCAACAGGAAATGCACGCATGCAACGTATGAAACTCTGCTCACACTGCTCAAGAAAATTGGTCATCTTCACGAAGTAAGGGTCTCCCGATCTTTATTAAAGCTTTGCACAACGTTTCAGTACAATAAAAGACTCCATCCTTAAGAACAGTTACCAAACATGCAGGTTTACAAGTTTCAGCAAAAACGTAGTGTTTGCGCAAGCCTTTAGTCACTGCTTTACTGAGATATTTTATCGTAATGGACTGCTGCATAACCAAAGGAGACTAAATTCCATTTCCAGTAACTTTAAACATCAGGATACTTTTTAAAGGAAACTCAAAACTTTTGTTAAGCATCTGCTATAATAATGGAGTGCAAAAAGAGAAGTATAAGTCGAACTACTGTTTGTCATTCAAAAGAGCAGCTTTATTCGCGCATTCTAGTCAATGAAGTAGTCTAGATCAGTCAGCAACGCAAAAGTGGCTAATCAAGCTGTATATGATATAAGATAATGCCTACTGAAATGGCTTTTATTTGTTTTACGCCAATTTATTTAAAATCCACATTGAACTCTTGATTTTAATATTTTTTGTCTTAAATTTTATTTTAAAATTTAAAAAACTTTAACTTTCTGGATAAATACTTATTAGAAACTTTAAAAGCCGCCCCAGGGGTGGTCAGGCATCAAACTCTCGAAAGCCGTTTTTTGGGGTGGGAGGAGTCTTGAATTTTTAGACGTCATAACGAGACAAGCAGAGAGAAAGATGTGAGGATTCAATGGAAATTATAGGCTTTATTTTGTCAAATAATTCTGTTCTTTTTAACACTTTACAACATAGTTGAAAAGTGTGTATGAGTCTGTCTGTCTGTCCGTTCGCACGATAACTGCCGTAATAATGTATCAAAATGAAATTTTAGTATGTTGTTCAGACTGTGGGACATATGGGAATATAAATTAATAATATCACCCAATTTGTTTTGGATTGAACCCGGGGTTGAAAAAATGAAATACATTGAACCCTATGGGATCTAATTTTTCAAACATTTTTTAAGCGAATTTAAAATTCATAAATTGCTTCGAAAGTTTTAGGAAATATTCAAATTATCCCATAAAAAATATGAAGAAAATCTGATGTGGACAGCACATGACTTTCCTTATATATAATGCAATGAATTTACTACTTTTACAGTTAAAAAAAATCTGATGTTGGCAACACATGACTTTCCTTATATAATGCATTGAATTTACTACTTTTACAGTAAAAATGTAGGTTTCTCTTCTAGTAGATACTTATAATCTTTCTAAGATATTGAATTTTCGTCAATGAGTCGTCATTTTCATTGATTTAGCGTCATTTGTATCCATTTGGCGAGACTTTTATTAATTTGGCAACATTTTAAAAAGTCGCCAAATTGGCAACATTCTGCCAAATTCGTCGCCAAAATCTCGCCAAGCGTTATGGACGGAGAAATAAATTATTCTTACAGCAGATAAATGACTATTGGCGTTAAAATAAAATACAAAAGCATTCCTCAAAGTATATTTTTTCATGAATGGAACGATCTATATCCACGAGAATGATGTCACCCAATTGATCGCATGGTATTACATATGAAAAGTGAACATGTTTCTCAATAGGAAATATTTTTTTTTATATTATATAACTTTTTGATAATTTTTTGAAAAATGTGCAATATCTCGAGAACGGTTCATGTTAGCGTTCTAAAATTTATGTCAATCGTTTTCTAATGAAAAATTACATAAGAAATGTCTATTTGCGTAACTTTATTAGAGGTTTTGATTTTTTGACGATTTTTTCAAAATTTCACTCGAATATTTTGGGGGATTCTGAACATATTGCGTATAAAAACAATGGGTTTCCAGTGTTTACGGATTGTAATTTTTGTACCAAATTTCGTTCGAATCGATCCATTCGTTCGTTAGTCATCGTCTCCACAGTCTCACTGACACACACACACACACACACTTTCACACACCACAAGCATCACTTTAAAAATGTTCGATTCGTGATCAGGGATACTTGTAACGTGCTCTCCCGCACGAAAGCTCGAATTCGAATTTTCGATCCCGTCACAATACTTTTCTTATACATTATTGTATATAAAGAGAGTAAAAATGTTATTATTATAATAGATACTTATATTCTTTTCAAAATAATGAATGTTTCTTCAATTAGTCGTCATTTTTATCCATTTAGCGAGATTTTCGTTAATTTGGCAACATTTAAAAATGCGGCCAAGTTGGCGACATTCCGCCAAATTCGTCACCAAAATCTCGCTAATCGTTATGTAAGGAGAAATAAGTTATTCTTACAGCAGATAAATGACTATTGGCGTTCAAATACAAAAGAGTATTACTCAAAGTATTTTCTCTCGTGAATGGAACGAGTTAGATCCACGAGAATGATGTCATCATATTTATCGCATGATATTACATATGAAAAGTGAACATGTTTTTTAACAGTTTATATATATATTTTTTTTAATTTATGGGATTTTTTGATAAATTTATGTGAAAAATGTGCAACATCTCGAGAACGGTTTATGCTAGCGTTCTAAAGTTCATGCCAATCGTTTTCTAAGGAAAAATTACACAAGAAATGTCTAATTGCGTAACTTTATAAAAGGTTTTGAATTTTTGATGATTTTTTCAAAATATCACTCGAATATTTAAGGGGATTCTGAGCATTCGAATGAGTTTAAGAACAATAGGCTTCCAGTATTCACCGATTGTAATTTTTGTACAAAATTTCATTCGAATCGCTCCATTCGTTCGTGAAGTGAGATATCGTCTCCACAGACTCACTGATACACACACACACACATACTTTCGCACACACACATACTTTCACACACAAACATCACCTCGAAAACGTTTGATTCGTGATAAGGGATGCTGGAATCGTGCTCTCCTGTCGAAAATTCGAATTTTCGACCCCGTCACAATACTTTCCTTATGCATTATGTATATAAGGAAAGTAATAAAATAATAATTATCAGCATTTGAACAAGAAAACTGAAACGTTTAGCTTCAATAATTAAATATATAAATGAAAATGGAGGGGGGGGGGGAGAGAGACTATCGACGTTTACGAAATTCTGGCTCCTTAGCTCTTTTCAAAACATTCTGTCGTTTCTTAATAAGAAAAGGGAAAAGGTCAAATATAAAGTTATAGAGCTTTGCAAAATTAGTTCTCCAATCCAATTTCGTACTGCGCATTCGTAAAAAAGCTCCTAAATTATCTTCTTTTCTGTTGAAAGATTGTTATAGCCAAATATAGGATATAGTGAGAGGCAAACTGCTTTTCGCTGAAATTTTCTCCTCCCCCATAGAAAACATCTGTTACCTACCTTCTCTGCTATATGAACTTGTCCTTCCAACAGCTCCGTGAAGTTGGCCCCCCCCGTGGAAAGCACAAACGACGAAAACTAGTGGAATCGTTTGTACTTCGTTTGTGCTGGTTTGTGCAGCAAAAATTTTCGTTTGTACTTCTTTCGTTTTCGATTTATAGCATTTTCTTTTCCGGGGGGGCTAACTTCACGCTCAGCTGTTGTTTACATAAGAGAAATTACATCAATTTCGAACAAACGTTTATGCCATTCGTTTGTACTTCGTTTGTGCTGGTTTGTGCAGCAAAAAGTTTTCTTCGAACCCTTTTCAAATTTGAACTATAAAGCTTTCATTTGTTTGGCGCCAAAACGGGCTTTGTTGACATACAAGAAATTTAACGAATTTCGAAAAAACGTTAATGCCATTCGTTTGTACTTCGTTTGTGCTGGTTTGTGCCGAAAAAATTTTCGTTTGTGCTCTTTTCGTTTTCGATTTATAGACGTTTCTTTTGCCGGGGGGGCCAACTTCACGATCAGCTGTTGTTTACATAAGAGAATTTACATCAATTTCGAAAAAACGTTTATGCCATTCGTTTGTACTTCGTTTGTGCTGGTTTGTGCAGCAAAAAGTTTTCTTCGGACCCTTTTCAAATTTGAACTATAAAGCTTTCATTTGTTTGGCGGGAAAACGGGCTTTGTTGACATACAAGAAATTTAACGAATTTCGAAAAAACGTTAATGCCATTCGTTTGTACTTCGTTTGTGCTGGTTTGTGCCGAAAAAATTTTCGTTTGTGCTCTTTTCGTTTTCGATTTATAGACGTTTCTTTTGCCGGGGGGGCCAACTTCACGATCAGCTGTTGTTTACATAAGAGAATTTACATCAATTTCGAAAAAACGTTTATGCCATTCGTTTGTACTTCGTTTGTGCTGGTTTGTGCAGCAAAAAGTTTTCTTCGGACCCTTTTAAAATTTGAACTATAAAGCTTTCATTTGTTTGGCGGGAAAACGGGCTTTGTTGACATACAAGAAATTTAACGAATTTCGAAAAAACGTTAATGCCATTCGTTTGTACTTCGTTTGTGCTGGTTTGTGCCGAAAAAATTTTCGTTTGTGCTCTTTTCGTTTTCGATTTATAGACGTTTCTTTTGCCGGGGGGGCCAACTTCACGATCAGCTGTTGTTTACATAAGAGAATTTACATCAATTTCGAAAAAACGTTTATGCCATTCGTTTGTACTTCGTTTGTGCTGGTTTGTGCAGCAAAAAGTTTTCTTCGGACCCTTTTCAAATTTGAACTATAAAGCTTTCATTTGTTTGGCGGGAAAACGGGCTTTGTTGACATACAAGAAATTTAACGAATTTCGAAAAAACGTTAATGCCATTCGTTTGTACTTCGTTTGTGCTGGTTTGTGCCGAAAAAATTTTCGTTTGTGCTCTTTTCGTTTTCGATTTATAGACGTTTCTTTTGCCGGGGGGGCCAACTTCACGATCAGCTGTTGTTTACATAAGAGAATTTACATCAATTTCGAAAAAACGTTTATGCCATTCGTTTGTACTTCGTTTGTGCTGGTTTGTGCAGCAAAAAATTTTCTTCGGACCCTTTTCAAATTTGAACTATAAAGCTTTCATTTGTTTGGCGGGAAAACGGGCTTTGTTGACATACAAGAAATTTAACGAATTTCGAAAAAACGTTAATGCCATTCGTTTGTACTTCGTTTGTGCTGGTTTGTGCCGAAAAAATTTTCGTTTGTGCTCTTTTCGTTTTCGATTTATAGACGTTTCTTTTCCCGGGGGGGGGGGCTAACTTCACGATCAGCTGTTGTTTACATAAGAGAAATTACATCTATATCCAAAAAACGTTTATGCCATTCGTTTGTACTTCGTTTGTGCTGGTTTGTGCAGCAAAAAGTTTTCTTCGGACCCTTTTCAAATTTGAACTATAAAGCTTTCATTTGTTTGGCGGGAAAACGGGCTTTGTTGACATACAAGAAATTTAACGAATTTCGAAAAAACGTTAATGCCATTCGTTTGTACTTCGTTTGTGCTGGTTTGTGCCGAAAAAATTTTCGTTTGTGCTCTTTTCGTTTTCGATTTATAGACGTTTCTTTTGCCGGGGGGGCCAACTTCACGATCAGCTGTTGTTTACATAAGAGAATTTACATCAATTTCGAAAAAACGTTTATGCCATTCGTTTGTACTTCGTTTGTGCTGGTTTGTGCAGCAAAAAGTTTTCTTCGGACCCTTTTCAAATTTGAACTATAAAGCTTTCATTTGTTTGGCGGGAAAACGGGCTTTGTTGACATACAAGAAATTTAACGAATTTCGAAAAAACGTTAATGCCATTCGTTTGTACTTCGTTTGTGCTGGTTTGTGCCGAAAAAATTTTCGTTTGTGCTCTTTTCGTTTTCGATTTATAGACGTTTCTTTTGCCGGGGGGCCAACTTCACGATCAGCTGTTGTTTACATAAGAGAATTTACATCAATTTCGAAAAAACGTTTATGCCATTCGTTTGTACTTCGTTTGTGCTGGTTTGTGCAGCAAAAAATTTTCTTCGGACCCTTTTCAAATTTGAACTATAAAGCTTTCATTTGTTTGGCGGGAAAACGGGCTTTGTTGACATACAAGAAATTTAACGAATTTCGAAAAAACATTAATGCCATTCGTTTGTACTTCGTTTGTGCTGGTTTGTGTCGAAAAAATTTTCGTTTGTGCTCTTTTCGTTTTCGATTTATAGACGTTTCTTTTCCCGGGGGGGGGCTAACTTCACGATCAGCTGTTGTTTACATAAGAGAAATTACATCTATATCCAAAAAACGTTTATACCATTCGTTTGTACTTCGTTTGTGCTGGTTTGTGCAGCAAAAAGTTTTCTTCGGACCCTTTTCAAATTTGAACTATAAAGCTTTCATTTGTTTGGCGGGAAAACGGGCTTTGTTGACATACAAGAAATTTAACGAATATCGAAAAAACGTTTATGCCATTCGTTTGTGCTTCGTTTGTGCTGGTTTGTGCCGCAAAAAGTTTTCTTCGGACCCTTTTCAAATTTGAATTATAAAGTTTTCATTTGTTTGGCGGGAAAACCTGTTTTGTTGACATACAAGAAATTAATGGAATTTCGAAAAAACGTTTATGCCATTCGTTTGTGCTTCGTTTGTGCTGGTTTGTGCCGCAAAAATTTTCGTTTGTGCTTCTTTCGTTTTCGATTTATAGCATTTCCTTTCGTTTACTTCGTGTGAAGTTGGCCCCCCCGTGGAAAGCACAAACGACAAAAACTAGTGGAATCGTTTGTACTTCGTTTGTGCTGGTTTGTGCCGCAAAAATTTTCGTTTGTGCTTCTTTCGTTTTCGATTTATAGCATTTCCTTTCATTTGCTTCGTGTGAAGTTGGCCCCCCCGTGGAAAGCACAAACGACAAAAACTAGTGGAATCGTTTGTACTTCGTTTGTGCTGGTTTGTGCCGCAAAAATTTTCGTTTGTGCTTCTTTCGTTTTCGATTTATAGCATTTCCTTTCGTTTACTTCGTGTGAAGTTGGCCCCCCCGTGGAAAGCACAAACGACAAAAACTAGTGGAATCGTTTGTACTTCGTTTGTGCTGGTTTGTGCCGCAAAAATTTTCGTTTGTGCTCTTTTCGTTTTCGATTTATAGACGTTTCTTTTCCTGGGGGGGCTAACTTCACGATCAGCTGTTGTTTACATAAGAGAAATTACATCAATATCCAAAAAACGTTTATGCCATTCGTTTGTGCTTCGTTTGTGCTGGTTTGTGCAGCCAAAAGTTTTCTTCGGACCATTTTCAAATTTGAACTATAAAGCTTTCATTTGTGTGGCGCGAAAACGGGCTTTGTGGACATAAACGAAATTTCACGAGTTTTAGAAAGGTCTTTATGCCATTCTTTTGTATTTCGTTTCTACCGGTTTGTACCGGCTTGCACCTCAACGATTTTCCTTTTATTCATTTCAGATATATTCGTTTCAGATTTATTGAGCTTCGCATTTTCCACCAACTTTCATGTAGCCAGCGAAAGCAGTCTTAACAAACTTTCGTAAAAACAAGCTGTACAATAAGCCCTTGCAATGGGCGCTCATAAAGGAGGTAAGGAGGACTTTTCCGCCTTTAAACGGTCAAGGTCACAAATCTAGGTGTCAAGCTAGTCGATATTGACATCTTATCTGTGAGTTAGGAAATATTTCTTCCTTCTGTTAATTTTTATGTAGAGCAAACCTGGCTCAGAACAAGTCGATTCGTTTGCACTAGGGGTGACGAAAGCTGAACTGATTTCACATGCACTAATATTGAATGCTGAAATTAGAAAAAGTATTAAAAAGTGTTGAAAAGTTATTAATATTATTTTATCGCAAATGTAATGTTATTCACGAGTGGGTCCAAATTCAACATCCGCGTTCAGCTTGTTGGATTAAATGTTTACAAATTCTTGACTTCACTCCATGAACTTTTGGAACAATATATTATTCGGGATCTAATTGTTGCTGGTGTTGAGATAGAGGCTGGTGTTAAGATAGAAGCTATAACTTTTGAAAAGCTAGTATAATGGCCTGGCAATGTAAAAAATTTTAAACAGCAACAAGCAACTTTTAATTTTGAATCTAAGAAGGTCAAAGATGTTGGAATGAAAACGAAACAAAAACTATCCCAAAGCTTCTGAAAGTTTACTCAAAATTGTGACAATGTGAAGATCAGTCGGTTATGTGGAAGGCCCAGACCACACGGTCAACCCTAGGGCTTACGGCAGTTTAATGTGTGGCTGGGAGAGGTTAGTCGAAACCGACCTCCACGGTCAGCCACCAAGTTTTAGTCTGCATTTATTTAAAATTCAATAAAGTGGTTACATGGTAAATATTTATATATATATATATATATACAGACAGTAATACAGTTTTACATGTTTTACATAAAATACAGTGGGAAGGGGGGGGGGGCAAAGAAACGTAGATTTTAACAAATTTTGAATTTTGAGGTAAAAATTAAGTTATTTTCTTAAAATGAAATTAAATTTATGTAAAAACGTATGGCCAAAAGAATCCGAGCAACCTCGGGAAAAGGGACAATACAGTAAAAACCGACAAAAAGAAAGCAAAAAGAACATGGCTGAACAAAGGTTACATGCAATCAGTTGAGGTAATCGGATAAGACAAAGTTAAATGCAATACATGTACATGCAATCAGTTGAGGTAATCGGATAAGACAAAGTTAAATGCAATACATGTACATGCAATCAGTTGAGGTAATCGGATAAGACAAAGTTAAATGCAATACATGTACATGCAATCAGTTGAGGTAATCGGATAAGACAAAGTTAAATGCAATACATGTACATGCAATCAGTTGAGGTAATCGGATAAGACAAAGTTAAATGCAATACATGTACATGGTAAGACTTTCAAATATATGAACAGCCGAGGAACACAGGGAAAACAGATATATACAACAGAGGAATATAAACAGGAAACAAAATATACAAAAGATGGACACCAAAAAGTGTAAGTACAGGAACAATAAGAGACAAACGCCTGGAACAGGGGGTAGACAACATTGACCGAAGAAAATTGAAAGCAGTTGGCACCAAGCTTGCTAAGGAACCTGATGGGAGAGTTCTCTCGCAATTAAAACACAGTTTTTCAACCTATTTAAAATAATTTTATTGGTTCTGACACCAGAGAACCATGTCGCACGAAGATTATCTGGAGGACGGGTTAAGTGAAATTTTGAGGTATGGGGGCAATTAAAAACATAATGATCTACGTCACCATATGAATTACAAAGACAATTTGTAGAACGTTTATGTTTGAAAAAATGAAGATAGTCAAGAAAAGGACCATGACCCGTTAAAAAATAGATTAAGAATTTGTTATAAATTTGAAAATTGAGGTTGACTTTGGGTAAATAGCTTAGAATTCTGGCAGGGTCAGGAGTCCGGGGGGAAATATAATCATTAAGAAGAGATTGCCAATTTTTAAGAAGGAAAGATTTATAATTATTAATCAAAAAGGAGTAGGGAAAAGGTATAAGGAGTGGGGTGCCGGAGATCGTAGCTTGTTTGGCCAGTTCATCGGCGACTTCGTTGCCCTGAATGTTAGAATGGGCCTTGATCCAGGATAAGTTAATAAATGATTTGTAGGGTGAGCATTAGTTTTAATTTTAGATAGAAATTTCGTTTTATTCTTGATAGATTTAAAAGCCGAAATAGATGACTGACTGTCCGAAAAGATGTTGATTTTTAAATTGTTTTTGCCGGCCCAGAGGATGGCCTGGTTGATGGCCTCAAGTTCGGCTTGAAAAACTGTGTTTCCAGTTCTAAGTTTAAAGGATAATGATTCGATCAGTCAATCATTTTCGAAAATGCATATTGATAAACCTACATTATTATCCAGTTTTGACCATCTGTGAATACATTAAACCTAGAAAACGAGGAAGGGTTTGAGGAAGAAAAATTTAAAACACGAAAGGGAGGAGGAAGGCTAGAAAGAGATAAATTTTTTACAGTTTTAAAATTTTAAAGAGTTTTTATTCTTAATATTGTGTTTTTAATGTGGCTTATACTGTGAGTAAACTATTTTTTAGATACTGGCAAGTAGTTAAGAAGAATTTAACGAATTGTTCTTAATTTTGTCATGGCGGACTATAGTGGTTCGACTTCAGAAGAAGTTGAGCCAGTGTTACGCAAAGCATTTTTGGAGTGTGCAACTTGAATAACTTGTTCATTTCTGTTTCTGATAGAAAATCGGCCTTTAAACATAGGGCCAGTCTCGATCTCAATAGAGAAAACGCGCTGAAGATTTTTGAACAAGCATTGAATGATAGGCATAAACCTACAAAGCGGAAGTAAGTTCTGATGACAACACACACTTTTCGGATAAAATTAATTAGCTTTAGTGGAACTTTTGAATAGAAAAGTGCAAGATAATGACACTGACCTCCTTAGGAGAGTGGTCAGCATCGAATAAAAAGTATATTCAGGCAGTAATGGTATAAATGGTATCATAAAGACAGAGATAAATGTTCACTTCGTTGATCGGGTACACTGTTGGATGGATTTGAATGTGATTAAACTACGTTCGGAATTAAATCGAAGAAATAGTATCAGGGAAAACATGAGGGAAACTGTCAATGATGTTGCTGAATAGAGCAATGGAAATGCTGAACAGTGGCCAAATTTACAAGATGGAGCTAGTATTGCTCAACTGCACATACACAGGGATATGTTTATAAATACTATGGGATCTGGTTTTAAAAAGGCGATAAGGGATATATTGCTACACCGAAATCAAAGACAGTTGTAAACGGTTCATGTAAAGTTTCCACATTAGTGGCGGTTGAGAAACGTCCCAGAATGGGAGTAATATTTCTCTTGAGACTGAGTTCAAATGCGAGAGCCGATGATATTGAAATTGATTTAAAGAACGGTCTTATTGATAATTTCATTTGTACGCCATTAGTTACTAAATGTAATACCTACTTTCCTTTTCATGTTGAGGTCCAGGAACAGGACATGGCAAAGTTGTTGAAAGTGATGTTTGGCCCGATGGATGTTTCATTACCAAATTAGTTGGTAAACTTAATGATAAGCAGATTCTTCAAGAGGGTGAAATGCGTGGCCATGAGAATGAAGCAGGGAAGTGACTACCTGATGTGTCTTTGATCACTGGTGGATGTGTTGTAAATCGTGACATGAAAATTTATTATCAGAATGTTAGGGGTCTACGGACAAAAACAAACAAACTATTCTTATCGGTATTAACTCAAAACTATGATGTAATATGTTTAACTGAGACCTGGCTCTGTGAAAATATTAGTAATGCAGAATGTTTTGATGGCAGATATACAATTATACGTGGAGATTGGACTAATATGGATATTCGAGACCTTCGTGCCGGGGGCTTGTTTATTGTACTCAATTCTAACATTGTGTTCAATGAGTTATCCATGGGTGAAAATCAAACGGAATCGGTATGGTTAAAAATTGATCGTGCTTTTGGTAAATATTTGTTTCTCTGTGTGGTATATATAAGCCCTTCTTCCAGTTTTGATACGTATGATGAATTCATCAATTTGTTCGAAGCTAATTTTAATTTTTTCAATTACGACATTGTTACTATAGGTGACTTTAATTTACATGGTATTGTTTTGCCTTTTGTCATGTCAAATGAGGTTAATTAGACTAATACTGAAATGTTACTTCTAAATTTTTTAAGCTTCTATGAATTGAATCAATTGAATAATGCTAGGAATAGTAACGACAGATTTAGATCTGGTTATTTCAAACGTTTTTTCAAAATTCATTTAATTCCTATTATGTGAACAAAACCAATTTGTCCCCCAGAAAAATGAAAGCTTTATATTTTGGATATGAAAAGGGTCCGAAGAAATTTTTTTCCGGAACAAACTAGTACAAACGAAGTAAAAACGAATGACATAAACGGTTTTTTGAAATTCAATTAATTTCTGCTATGTAAATAAAACCCACTTGTCCCCCAGACAAATGAAAGCTTTATACTTTGGATATGAAAAGGATCCGAAGAAATTTTTTCCGGAACAAACTAGTACAAACGAAGCACAAAGGAATGGCATAAACAGTTTTTTAAAATTCATTTAATTTCTGTTATGTAAAAAAAAAAAAAACACTTGTCCCGGATGCTATAAAAAGAGACAAATGAAAGCTTTATACTTTGCATATGCAAAGGGTCCGAAATTTTTTTTTCCCGGAACAAACAAGTACAAATGAAATACAAACGAATGGCATTAACGGTTTTTCAAAATTCATTTAATTTCTTGTATGTAAACAAACCCTGTTTTCGCGCCAAACAAATAAAAGATTTATAGTTCAAATTTGAAAAGGGTCTGAAGAAAACTTTTTGCGTCACAAACCAGCACAAACGAAGTACAAACGATTCCACTAGTTTTTGTCGTTTGTGCTTTCCACGGGGGGGCCAACTTCACACGAAGCAAATGAAAGGAAATGCTATAAATCGAAAACGAAAGAAGCACAAACGAAAATTTTTGCGGCACAAACCAGCACAAACGAAGTACAAACGATTCCACTAGTTTTTGTCGTTTGTGCTTTCCACGGGGGGGGCCAACTTCACACGAAGCAAATGAAAGGAAATGCTATAAATCGAAAACGAAAGAAGCACAAACGAAAATTTTTGCGGCACAAACCAGCACAAACGAAGTACAAACGATTCCACTAGTTTTTGTCGTTTGTGCTTTCCACGGGGGGGCCAACTTCACACGAAGCAAATGAAAGGAAATGCTATAAATCGAAAACGAAAGAAGCACAAACGAAAATTTTTGCGGCACAAACCAGCACAAACGAAGTACAAACGATTCCACTAGTTTTTGTCGTTTGTGCTTTCCACGGGGGGGCCAACTTCACATGAAGCAAATGAAAGGAAATGCTATAAATCGAAAACGAAAGAAGCACAAACGAAGCACAAACGAATGGCATAAACGTTTTTTGGATATTGATGTAATTTCTCTTAAGTAAACAACAGCTGATCGTGAAGTTGGCCCCCCCGGGAAAAGAAACGTCTATAAATCGAAAACGAAAAGAGCACAAACGAAAATTTTTGCGGCACAAACCAGCACAAACGAAGCACAAACGAATGGCATAAACGTTTTTTCGAAATTCCATTAATTTCTTCTATGTCAACAAACCCGGTTTTCCCGCCAAACAAATGAAAGCTTTATAATTCAAATTTGAAAAGGGTCCGAAGAAAACTTTTTGCTGCACAAACCAGCACAAACGAATGGCATAAACGTTTTTTGGATATTGATGTAATTTCTCTTATGTAAACAACAGCTGATCGTGAAGTTGGCCCCCCCGGGAAAAGAAACGTCTATAAATCGAAAACGAAAAGAGCACAAACGAAAATTTTTGCGGCACAAACCAGCACAAACGAAGCACAAACGAATGGCATAAACGTTTTTTCGAAATTCCTTTAATTTCTTGTATGTCAACAAACTCGGTTTTCCCGCCAAACAAATGAATGCTTTATAATTCAAATTTGAAAAGGGTCCGAAGAAAACTTTTTGCTGCACAAACCAGCACAAACGAAGCACAAACTAATGGCGTAAACGTTTTTTGGATATTGATGTAATTTCTCTTATGTAAACAACAGCTGCTCGTGAAGTTAGCCCCCCCCGGGAAAAGAAACGTCTATAAATCGAAAACGAAAAGAGCACAAACGAAAATTTTTGCGGCACAAACCAGCACAAACGAAGCACAAACGAATGGCATAAACGTTTTTTCGAAATTCGTTTAATTTCTTGTATGTCAACAAAGCCCGTTTTGGCGCCAAACAAATGAAAGCTTTATAGTTCAAATTTGAAAAGGGTCCGAAGAAAACTTTTTGCTGCACAAACCAGCACAAACGAAGCACAAACGAAAGGCATAAACGTTTTTTGGATATTGATGTAATTTCTCTTATGTAAACAATGGCTGAGCGTGAAGTTAGCCCCCCCGGAAAAGAAAATGCTATAAATCGAAAACGAAAGAAGCACAAACGAAAATTTTTGCAGCACAAACCAGCACAAACGAAGTACAAACGATTCCACTAGTTTTTGTCGTTTGTGCTTTCCACGGGGGGGGCCAACTTCACGGAGCCCATTCATTATTGCATAAAACAGATGTAAAGTTAATGAGGCCTAAATCTCTCCCCACTTCGTTTGAAATGGATCAGAATTACGATGCCGAGAACTCGAATCAAGTAAACATTGGCGGCGATGAGTCTGCACGAATATTAACGTCTTGTTTTGTAACGGAGAAAAAGAAAATAATTCTAGCAACGGCAGTTATTTATATTAGAGATGGAAGGGGTAATTACGTAAAAGGAAGAGGTATTCTTGACTCGACTCTGGGAGCCAAATTAATTGCATAAGCTCTGATTTCGCAAATGCACTTGGTTTACGAAAGGAAAGAATAAATATCCCAGTTACAGGGTTAACAGATTGCTTGATAAATGTAAGAAGAAAAACAAGTACGAGTATTTCGAATTCAAATGGATCCTTTTCTGCAGCGATTGACCTTTTAATTATCCCTAAAATTACAGAGATGATGCCTGCTATATATTTGGATACGAAAGAGTTAAAAATTCCACCGAATATAACACTAGCTAGCCCAAGGTTCTTCGAACCGGGGAAGGTGGATTTATTGATTGGTGCAGAGCTATTTTTTGAAATTTTAAAGAGTAACAAAATTCGTACCACTCAGTCCGTTACACTCCAAGATTCTGTGTTTGGTTATTTCATTAGTGGAGCGGTGGAAGGTAGAGTTGAGGAAAGACAACACTGTGGGTTGCTCTCTCAGATAAATAAGTTAGAAGATATCGTACAAAGGTTTTGGGAAATAGAAACAGTTTCAGATCCTCCCTGTTCAAAAAATAAAGAAGAGTTACATTGCGAAGAACATTTTTTAAAAACTCATAGTAGAGATGTAACAGGGAAATATACAGTGAGCCTTCCTATTAAGGAAAATGCTGAACTTGGCAGTTCTATACAATCCGCTAGGAAAAGATTGAATAGTTTATGGTATCGATTGGATAAAAACCCCTGAATTAGCTATCCTTTACAGTAACTTTATGAATGAATATGAGAGGCTAGGACACATGCGTGAAGTGAGGGAGGTGACTCCAGAAGACTCGATTTATGTTATGCCCCATCACGGGATTTACAAGGCTGACAGTAGTACCACAAAATTGCGCGTCGTTTTCGATGCTTCAGCACCTTCCACCACTGGAAGTTCCCTGAACCACTGCTTGTACAAAGGAGGGGTAGTTCAAGAGGACCTGTTCTCTATACTATGCGATTTCGGAAGCATAAATTTGCCTTTACGGCAGACGTAAAGAAAATGTATAGACAGATTTGGATTCATCCCAAACAGCGGCACTTGCAATGCATTCTTTGGAAAAGAGGCTTTACTGAGGAAACGAAATTGTTTGAACTGCTAACTGTGACTTATGGTACTGCATGTGCACCATTTTTGGCCACTCGAGTCTTGAAACAATTGGCTATAGATGAAAGGGACAATTATCCATTAGAATCTACGGCTGCTTTAACTGACTTTTACGTCGATGATATTTTGTCTGGAGCTGATAATTTTGGTACAGCTACTGAATTACAACAACAGTTAATTGCAATGTTAAAGTCTGGAGGAATGGACTTGCACAAATGATGCTCCAATGAGAAACTATTGCTTGAACACGTTTCTTTCAGTGACCAAGAATATCACTTTGAAGAAGAATCTAATATGGACACTGTGAAAACACTTGGTTTAAGATGGAACCCAAAGAAGGACGATTTTAGTTTTACAGTTTCATCTTATTCAAACGCAACTACTAAGCGCTCTGTCTTATCAGACATTGCGAGATTGTTTGATCCTTTGGGATTTTTAGGTCCAGTCATAGTAAAAGCAAGGATATTTTTACAAACTTTGTGGCATTTAAAGATTGGGTGGGACCAGGAACTTCCACAAAAAGAAAAAAAAAATGGGAAAAGTTTTTACAGGCTTTACCGAAATTGACACATGTGAAAATCAACAGATATCTTCTTGCAGATTCGGTGAAGGAAATAGAAATTCATGGATTCTCAGACGCATGTAAAGATGCTTACGGCGCGTCAGTGTATATTCGTTGTGTAACCAACTTAAATGAAGTGAAAGTCAACCTTCTGTGCAGTAAGTCACGAGTTGCACCTCTCAAGGTGCTAACCATATCGCGTCTTGAGCTGTGTGCAGCAGAATTACTTTCAAGGCTTGTGTCAAAAATACTGACTTCATTAAAACTAAAAATTGACAAAGTTTACCTTTATACTGATTCTTCAATAGTGTTAGCTTGGATTGATTCATCACCCCATTTGTTGAAAGTGTTCTTGTCCAATAGTATCTCACGCATTCAGGAGCTCACTCAGAATTTTCAATAGCAACATGTGAGGTCTGCAGAGAACCCAGCGGACTTGGTCTCTCGAGGACTCGACCCTGATCAGATTGGTGAGCATACCTTGTGGTGGTATGGCCCGGAATTTCTTCATCAGGAAAGGCTGGTAATTGTTGATAGACATTATTCCCCATCTGATGAACTGTATATCCAGGAATTCAAGAAAGTGACTGATGTGACACTGACTTTGAATTTGAACTCTCTGTTTTTAGATTCTATTCTCAATATTTCAAATAATTATGTTAAATTAATTCGCATTTTAAGTTTCATTTTCAGATTTACCCATAACTTAAAAAATCCATTGGGTAAGCTTTGTGGACCCCTCTCCAGTAACGAATTTCAACATGCAACGTTATTTTTAGTTCGTTGTGTGCAAGAACGGGTATTTACGGATGGCATAGCTAACATTCAGAAAGGTAAATCTCCAACTGGAAAGGTAAGAAACTTAAACCCTTATTTGGATCAAAATAATGTTTTGAGAGTAGGAGGTCGTCTCCAAAATTCTCATATGGCTGATACTCAAAAACATCCCATTTTATTGCCTGCCAAACATAAACTCACTGAAATGATTATTGAGAGTTATCACAAAAAATATCTACATGTTGGACCTCAAAATTTATTATATTGTATTCGTAGGGAATTTTGGCCTTTAAGTGGCAGAACCACATGTAGAAGGATTGTGCATAATTGTATTACTTACTTTAAGGTCAAACCTCTAATAGCAGAACAAATTATGGGTGATTTACCAAAGGAAAGGGTAAATGTAAATTTTCCATTTAATTGTACAGGGGTGGATTTCTGTGGACCATTTTTGATTAAATATAAGGGTCAACGTAAAGGAATTTATCATAAGATTTATGTTTGTATATTTGTATGTATGGTTACCAAGGCAGTTCATTTGGATATTGTATGTGACTTATCTTCTGAAGCATTTATTGCCACCTTGAAAAGATTTTTTGCTAGACGAGGAAAGGCGACGACTATCTTTAGTGATAACGCAAAAAATTTTGTGGGTACTAATATAGAACTTAAGAAGTTACATAATCTGGTAACCAAACCTGATGTCAATCTTGCCAATTTTTTGTCTTCGGAATCTATACTTTGGAAATTCCTTCCTCCCAGAGCTCCCAACTTTGGAGGTCTCTGGGAGGCAGGAGTCAAGTCTTTCAAGTATCATTTAAAACGCGTGGTGGGAGATGCTAAATTGACATATGAAGAATTTTTAACTATAACCACTCAAATAGAAGGAATTTTGAATTCTCGGCCACTTACTACCTTGACCACGGATATTGATGACTTGGAAGTATTGACTCCTGGGCATTTTCTTATTGGTAGACCAATCACTGCTATTGTAGAACCCACTTTGACAGAAATTGATGATAACCGATTACATTTGTTGTTGTTGAAACCCAGACCGTCCGACCTACCAGAAAGGTGTAAGGTAACTGTTTGGACGGTCGGGAAGTGCCACCCAATTTAGACCGGAACCCAGTGGGGGAGGCATCCACAGGGACCGTACCCTCCTTCCCCTACCACCAACCTCTCGGAAGGACTTTCGGACCCACATGTTTAACGTGATCGTACTCCGCATGAACACGGCGGCAGTTTTGGCAGTGACTGGAATCGAACCCGGGCCTACCGAGTGCAACTCCAGCGCGCTAACCAATGGGCTACCGCGCCCCCCGATTACATTTGTGGAAAAGAACAACTAAAATGTGTCAAACAATATGAAAGAGATGGCAAAACAATTATTTAAGTACGTTGCAACAAAGAAATAAGTGGATGATTATAAAAAATAATCTAAGGGTTGGTGATATGGTTGTAGTAAAGGAAGATAATTTACCTTCCTGCAAATGGGTTTTAGGCAGAATAGTTGAGACATTTTTAGGCATGGACAATAAGGTCAGAGTTGTCAATGTAAAGACACCTAATGGAATATACAAGAGACCCATTTCAAAAATAGCTGTTTTGCCTATAGAAAATTAATGTCTTAATTCAGATAATGTAACTACATTATGTGATTATGGTTAAAATGTCTCCTTGAATTATTTGCAATTGCTTCTTGTATTCTTTATGTTTATTGTGTGGTTTTTATTATGATTATATTGTGTACTTTAGTAGCAATTTGATTTAAATTCTTGATTTTTTTTGTTTTTTTTTTATAATTGTACTTATTCATTCCTTTAAATTGACATTTCAACGCCGGGCGGAATGTTGGAGCCCGTGAAGTATGTATTTGAAAGAAGCCATGTGTTCTTGTTTGGTGAGCGCCAGGCAGCGGGTGGCGAGTTTTTAAAAGCGAAGGAGTGTTGGAATAAAACTTGTAGCGATAGGAGACACGAGAAAGTGGCTCGTTGTTCTCATTATTTCATTTAAATAGTTTGTAATAAAGGTATGGATAAGTGATACTGCATTCTTCTTTTATAGAAATACAGTCCACTACTCATTTAGAAAGACTCTATTTAGGTATGTTTAATTCATCCTACAGCAGCTGTTTGAGTGGTCGGGGAGATACTACTGTGTGAAAAACACATACTTGTAAGTTCGGTAGATATCGCGCGGCATAGCGGACAAATAGAAAAGCCGACAAACAAGTAGTCAGATTCTTCCTTTTATTATTATAGTTAGATAAATCTGATATTTATTCACTTTTTACTACAGAATTTCGCCACAAACGGGAAAATAGATTATTCTTATAGTAGATCGTTATATTATTTCCAAGATAATGAATTTTCATCAATTAGTCTTCATTTTCTTTGATTTAGCGCCATTTTTAGCAATTTGAAGACAATTTATTAATTTTGCGACATTTTCGTCAATTTCGCAATATTACAAAAACTCGCCAAGTTGGCGATATTGCACGGGAAAATAGATTATTCTTATAGTAGATCGTTATATTGTTTCCAAGATAATGAATTTTCATCAATTAGTCTTCATTTTCTTTGATTTAGCGCCATTTTTAGCAATTTGAAGACAATTTATTAATTTTGCGACATTTTCGTCAATTTCGCAACATTTTAAGTAGTTGCCAAGTTGGCGATATTCCTCTAAAATCTCGGCTAAAATTTCGCCAAGCCTCATGGACGGAAAAATAGGTTATTCTTATAGTAGATAATCAAATTTTGGCTTCCAAATACAAAACTATTACCCAAAAGTACCTTCTCTCGTGAATAAAACAAGTTAGATCCACGAGAATGACGATAATAAAGTCATTGCATAATATTACATATGAAAAGTGACCATATTTTACAATAGTTAATACTTTTTCGAGAACAGTTCATGCTAGCCTTCTGAAGTTGGTGCCAATGGTTTTCTAATAAAAAATTACGTAAGAAATAATTATTTAAGTAACTTTATTGAAAGTTTTGAATTTTTGATGACTTTTTCAACATTTCATTTCAAAATTTTGGGGTGTTCTGAACATTTGATTGCGTGTAACGATAGGCATCCAGTATTCACTGATTATAATTATTGTACCAAATTTCGTACCAAACGCTTCATTCGTTTTTGAGATATCGTATCCACATAGTCACTGACATTTACACACACACAGACATCGCTTCAAAAATTGTCTGATTCTTGTGCAGATATGCTTGAAACAAGTTCTCCCGTCGAAAACTCAAATTCGAATTTTTGACATCGTCGCAATACTTTCCTTATACATTATATTATGTATATAATGAAAGTAAAAATATAAAATTTGGAATAAATTTCGAAGTTTTCGATCGAATTTTAAAAATTCGGATGTGAGCATTACATGTTTTTCCCTGCAGATTAAAATTTATTTTGCATTCTTTTATTACTTTCCTTATATACATAATGTATAAGGAATGTATTGTGACGGGGTCGAAAATTCGAATTCGAGTTTTCGACGGGAGAGCACGTTTCAAGTATCCCTGATCACGAATCGAACATTTTTGAAGTGATTTCTGTGTGTGTGTGTGTGTGTGTGTGTGTGTGTGTGTGTGTGTGTGAATGTGTGTGTGTGTGTGTGTGTGTGTGTGTGTGTGTGTGTGTGTGTGTGTGTGTGAAAGTATGTGTGTGTGTGTATGTGTGTGTGTGTGTGTGTGTGTCTCAGTGAGCCTGTGGAGACGGTAACTGACGAACGAATGAACCGATTCGAACCAAATTTGGTACAAAAATCACAATCCGTAAACACTGGAAGCCTATTGTTTTTATACGCATTCGAATGTTCAGCACCCCCCTAAATTTTCGAATGAAATTTTGAAAAAATCGTCAAAAAATCAAAACCACTAATAAAGTTACGCAAATAGACATTTCTTATGTAATTTCTTATTAGAAAACGATTAACATCAATTTTAGAACGCTAACATGAACCGTTCTCGAGATATTGTACATTTTTCAAAAAAATTATCAAAAAGTCATATAAAATAAAAAGAAAAATATTTCCTATTGTGAAACATGTTCACTTTTCATATATAATACCATGCGATAAATTGGGTGACATCATTCTCGTGGATCTAGCTCGTTCTATTCATGAAAAAATATACTTTGAGTAATACTTTTGTATTTGAAAGTCAATAGTCATTTATCTGCTGTAAGAATAACTTATTTCTTAGTGCATAACGCTTGGCGAGATTTTGGCGCCGAATTTGGCGGAATGTCGCCAACTTGGCGACTTTTTGAAATGTTGCCAAAGCCAAATTAATGAAAATCTCGCCAAATGGATAAAAATGACGCTAAATCAATGAATATGATGACTAATTGTCGAAAATTCAATATCTTGGAAAGAATATTAATATCTACTATAAGAAAAACTATTTTCTTTTACTGTAAAAGTAGTAAATTCATTACATTATATAAGGAAAGTCATGTGTTGCCCACATCAGATTTTTTCATTATGCATTATATTGAATTTAATTGCAGAAAATAACATGAATAGTTTTCTGAAATTCTCTCTAATTTGTACCTTTATTGCAGCTTCAATTCATTAGATAACTTAATTCACTTTACTCTCTTCAGTTGCTCGAAATTCCAAAAAACTACAATATCTCGAGAACGGTTCATCCTACAGTTATGGAGTCAGTCTTATTCGTTTGGTTGTCATAATTTACTTGAAAAACAAGAACTTAGTATATATATTTCAACAAGTTTATTCATTTATTGCAGCTTTTCACTGTCTTAGCGCGCCATTTCGCACAAAAGAGTCGGTTATAATTTTTCTAATCATATCAAAATCTAATCAGCATCCAAATAACCACCAGAGGACTTAACTACTAAGTTTTAAGAAATTTTGTTATATTGTTCTTTAACTACTGTTGAAGGACCAGACCACACGACCAACCCTAGGGCTAATGGTAGCTTTGTGTGTGGCCGGGAGAATCTTTAACTACTGTGTAAATCGGAAAATCTTTAACTACTGTGTAAATTGTCATTATTTCGTCAAATTTAAAATATCTCGATAATGATCCATCTTAGTAAATGCTGATCTTATTTATATTGTCGTCAAATATTACGTTTAAAACAAACATTTAATTGATACATTTGAGCATATGCAGTATTTTAATTTCGATCGGATGTTTTAGATTTGCTGGCCATTTCGCAAAAAGTGAAATTTTTCGAATTGTACTAAAATCTAACCAGAACCACAATATCCCAAAAGCGACCTGCCTTCTGAATTTTCTGTTATTTAGGCAATTAGTTTTTTAGCCAGAGTGGATACATACAATTTTGCGGGCTATTTCGCAAAAGAAAGGCAGGTTCTTTATCCCAAATTATACCAAAATATAATCAATACCAGGGTCACCTATCAGCGACATTTTATTAAATTTGGTCAATTAGTTTTTGAGTTAGAGTGGATACATACAATGCGCAGACAGACAGACAGACAGACACACACACACACAGACGTCACGTTAAAAATAATTTTTTCATATTCTAGAGGTCAAAAAACGTTTAGATCTGTCGAAAACTCGAGTTGCGATATTCGACATGATTCCAATACTTCCCTATACATTACTGTTACATTGGTTCACCTTATGCAATGTAACATCGCAAGAATGATTTCCATACCTACAAAGATGGCCCCTGTGTTTCCTCACAGTTTTTATAAAGTTCCCCTTTGACCACCTACAACGGAAAGAGTCAGTGGATCCTGAACTTCATGCCTGTGGGTGGTCTCGTTCAAGATGGAGGAAGACTCAACGGGGGGTCAGCGGTCGTTGGGGGCGCAGTTAAGCCCAGATGTCACGCAGGAGCGTGGGACTACAGCCACCTGCAAATAATAACTCAGGGGCTACTGACCAAGCCCTTCTGTCATGGACTGGACACTGAAAGTGAGGATCCAAATGCCTTCCAATGATATTAAAGGTTCTTAAACCTTATAACGAATAAAATTTAAGAGGGAGAAGAGAGCGACTGGGAAGTTTTTCGAGAGAGAGAATTTTTGGTGGAGAAATCGAGAGTGCTTCTTGAGACTTCGAAAAGTGAGATCGTTAACTTTTGACCGGAGCGAGACGATGCTCCTCCAGCCTCCGTCATTCGAGCCCTTGCTGAATCCTGAATGGAAGGTAGGCCTTTTGTCATCATGCATTACTCTCTTTTGATATTCTCTCTCTCCCTATGGTTTTATCTCAACCTGAAGATTTGTTAGGATATTTTTAATTTTTGAGAAGGACAGATGAGTAGCTGTTAGAATTAGTAATTAAAGAATAACAATGATTTAATGTTTTTTGATGTATCAATGTTTTATGATGTATTAATGATTTTCGGTGTAATAATGATTCACGAGGTATTTAATGATCAAGCGTGTTAATGATTTACGATGTGTCAGTATTTTCAGGGAGCAACTTTTGGGCTCAAATATTTTCATGTTTCTTTTAATTGTAAAATATTTAAATAAACATTTTTGTTATTTTAAAATCTAATTGTTGTCCTCATTTCCTAACATTTTAATTATTCCTTAACTTTTCAGAATAAAATCTTTACAGCTATACGACACGACGGCCTTTAACGTAATGTTCAATGAAATTTGTTCATATTTTTCGCGTCCAAACCGGACGTGTTGGATTTCCCACGCAGCAATTACCATGCACTGCAGGGAAAGTAAAATCTGATGTATGACTTTCCCTACAGCCTCATATTAATGCTCTCTTTATTTCTTCAACAATTCATTAAATTGAGTTTAATTTCACAAAATAACAGATATAATTACTTTAAATGACACTGAATGTGCACTTGTAATTCAATTTTTGTCATTCGGTAACTGGACTTATTTTCAAAGATGGCGTAGCGAAAATGCGAAAAAACCAAAATATCTCGAGAACGGCTAGTCCTAGTGTAATGGGGTTTATTTTATTCCTTTCATCGTTAAACATTAGGCATAAATCAAGCATTTAATTGATATATTTGAGCATACGTAGTTATTTCTGAAGATTTCTGCTGGCCATTTCGCAAAAAAAAACCCAAAAAAAAACAGGTTATGTTTTCCGAAAGGTAACAAAATCTAATCAGCTCTAGGGTTACCCGCAAGTGACTTATCTAACAAATTTTGTAAAGTTTGTTGTGTTAGTTTTTCAGCTAGTGTGGATACAGGCAATTCTTGCGGGTCATTTCGCTAAAATGAAGGATATTTGTTTTATCCAGAATCGTACAAAAATTAATCAGCACCAGGGTCCCCCTCAAGTGACTTACCTACTAAATTTTATAAAATTCTATCCATTAGTTTTTTAGTTAGCCTAGATACTTATATTTCACAGACAGATAGACAGAAAGACAGGCACACAGACAGCTGTTATACTAAAAATAATTTTTTCGTATGCTAGGGTCCCGAAACGTGTAGAACCGCCGAAAACTCGAGTTGCGATTTTCGGCATGATTCTAGTATCTTCCCTATACATTACCATGTATTGCAGGGAAAGTAAAAATCTGATGTGGACAGCATATGACGTTCCCTCCAGACTTATATTCACGTTCTCTTTATTTTAATTACATTCACTTACAATTTAATTCACTTTTAGTTCTCATTTGATAACTGGACTTCTTTTTAAAGGCGGCATAGAGAAAATACGAAAAAACTAAAATATCTCGAGAACGGCTAGCCCTAGTGTAATGGGGTTGATCTTATTCTTTTCTTCGTCAAAAATTACGTATTGAACAAGCATTTAATGGATATATTTGAGCATACGTGGTGTTTCATTTTAGATTTGGGGGGGACATTTTGCAAAAAAAGGCAAGCTATTTTTTTCCGAATCATACCAAAATCTAATCGGCACCAGGGTGTCCTACAGGTAACTTACCTACCGAATTTTGTGAAATTCGGTCCATTAGTTTTTCAGCTAGAGTGGATAAAAACTTTTGCGGGCCATTGTGCAAAAACATGCTGGTTCTTTTATCCCGAATCGTAGCCAAAACTAATCAGCCCCAGACTCGCTCACAAGTGACATACCTACCAAATTTTATAAAATTCGGACCATTAGTTTTTTAGTTAGAATGGATACAAAATCTGCACAGACACACACACAGACGTCACGCTAAAAATATTTTTTTCGAATTCTAGAGGTCTCGAAACGTGTAGATCCGTCGAAAACTCGAGTTGAGATTTCCGGCATGATTCCAATACTTTCCCTATACATTGCATGTATTGCAGGAAAAGTAAAAATCTGAAGTGGGCAGCACATGACTTTCCCTGCAGACTTATATCCACGTTCTCTTTATTTTAATTAACTTTAATTCACTTTTAATTTAATTTTTGTTCTCATTTGGTAACTGGACTTATTTTCAAAGTTAGCGTAGAGAAATAAGAAAAAACTAAAATATCTCGATTGAGACCAACCCCATTACACTAGGAGTTATATTCACGGCTAGTCCTAGTGTAATGGGGTTGGTCTCATTCTTTTCTTCGTTAAAAATTACTTATAAAACAAGCTTTTAGTGGATATATTTAAGCATACGTAGTTTCTTATTTTAAATTTGGAAGATTTTTGCGGGTCATTTTGCAAAAAAAGCAGGTTATTTTTTTCCGAATCGTACCAAAATCTAATCAGCACCAGGGTGACCCACAAGCGACTTATCTACCAAATTTTGTGAAATTTGGTTCATTCGATTTTCAGCTAGAGTGGATACAAACTTTTGCGGGCCATTTCGAAAAAAAATGCGGGTTCTTTTATGCCAAATCGTATCCAAAACTAATCAGCACCAGATTCGCCCACAAGTGACTTACTTACCAAATTTTATGAAAATAGATCAATTAGTTTTTTAGTTAGAGTAGATACAAAATCTGCACAGACAGACAGACTCACAGACACACACACAGACGTCACGCTAAAAATAGTTTTGTCGTATTCTAGAGGTCTCAGAAAGTGTAGAACCGTTGAAAACTCGAGTTGCGATTTTCGTCATGATTCCAATACTTTCCCTATACATTACCATGTATTGCAGGGAAAGTAAAAATCTGATGTGGGCAGCACATGACCTTCCCTGCAGATATATATCCATGTTCTCTATATTTTAATTAAATTTAATTCACTTTTAATTCAATTTTCGTTCTCATTTGGTAACTGGACTTATTTCAAAGATGGTAGAGAAAATACAAAAAATATAAAATATCTCGAGAACGGCTAGCCCTAGTGTAATGGGGTTGGCCTTATTAATTTCCTCGTTAAAAATTACGTATTAAACAAGCATGTAATGGATATATTTGAGCATACGCAGTTTTTTAGTATAGATTTTAGTGAGTTTTGCGGGCAATTTTGCAAAAAAAAAAAGGCTGGTTATTTTTTTTTTAATCGTACCAAAATCTAATCAGCACCAGGGTGACCTACAAGTGACTCATTACTAAATTTTGTGAAATTCGGTCTATTAGTTTTTTAACTAGAGTGGATACAAGCTTTTGCGAGCCATTTCGAAAAACATGCGGGTTCCTTTATCCCAAATCGTACCTAAAACTAATCAGCACCAGACTCACCTACAAGTGACTTACCTACAAAATTTTGTGAAATGCGACCTATTAGTTTTTTAGTTAGAGTGGATACAAAATCTGCACAGACAGACACACACACACGCAGACGTCACGCTAAAAATGGTTTTTTCGTATTCTAGAGGTCTTGAAACGGGTAGATCCGTCGAAAACTCGAGTTGTGATTTTCGACGGGATTCCAATACTTTCCCTATACATTACCATGTATTGCAGGGAAAGAAAAAATCTGATGTGGGCAGCACATGACTTTCCCTGCAGACTTATATTCACGTTCTCTTTAATTTAATAAATTTATTTCACTTTTAATTCAATTTTCGTTCTCATTCAGTAATCGGACTTATTTTCAAAGGTGGCGTAGAGAAAATACGAAGAACTAAAATATCTCGAGAACGGCTAGTCCTAGTGTAATGCGGTTGGATTTATACATTTCGCCGTTAAAAATTACGTATTAAATGAGCATTTAATGTATATATTTCAGCATACGTAGTTTTTTATTTTATATTTTGTCCTTTTTGAGGGCCATTTTTCAAAAAAAGGCAGGTTATTTTTTTTCGAATCATACCAAAATCTAATCAGCACCAGTGTAACGCACAAGCGACTTATCTGCCAAATTTTTTGAAATTCGGTCTATTAGATTTTGAGCTATAGTGGATACGATCTTTGGCGGGCCATTTCGGAAAAAGGCGGGTTCTTTTATCCCGAATCATACCCAAATTTAATCATCACCAGATTTGCCCACAAGTGACTTACCAACCAAATTATATGAAATTCGGTCGAATACTTTTTTATTTAGAGTGGATACAAAATCTGCACAGACACTCCCGCTCAAAATGATTTTCTCGTATTCTAGAGTTCTCGAAACGTGTAGATCCGTCGAAAACTACAGTTGAGATTTTCGGCATGATTGCAATACTTTCCCTATACATTACAATGTATTGCAGGGAAAGTAAAATCTGATGTGGGCAGCACATGACTTTCCCTGCAAACTTATATCCGCGTTCTATTTATTTCAATTAAATTTAATTCACTTTTAATTCAATTTTCGTTCTCATTTGATAACTGGACTTAATTTCAAAGGTGGCGTGGAAAAATACGAAAAAAACTAATATATCTCGAGAACGGTTAGTCCTAGTGTAATGGGGGTGGTCTTATTCTTTTCTTCGCTAAAAATTACGTATTAAACAAGCATTTAATGGATATATTTGAGCATACGTAGTTCTTTAGTTTAGATTTTGACGATTTTTGCGGGCCATTTTGCAAAAAATGGCAGGTTATTTTTTTCGAAGCATACTAAAATCTAATCAGCACCAGGGTGACCCACAAATGACTCATCTGCCGAATTTTGTGAAATTCGGTCCATTCATTTTTTAGTTAGAGTGGATGCAAGCTTTTGCGGGCCATTTCGCAAAAATAGGCGGGTTCTTTTATCCAGAATCGTACCCAAAACTAATCAGCACCAGACTCGCCCACAAGTGACTTACCTACCAAATTTTGTGAAATTCGGTCCATTAGTTTTTTAGTTAGAGTGGATACAAAATCTGCACAGACGGACAGACACAGACAGACAGACACACACACAGACGTCACGCTAAAAATGGTTTTTTCGTATTCTAGAGGTCTCGAAACGTGTAGATCCGTTGAAAACTCGAGTTGGGATTTTCGACATGATTCCAATACTTTCCCTATACATTACCATGTATTGCAGGGAAAGTAAAAATTGAACAATCGCCTGACATTTGTTGTTGTTCTCTAGGCAGAACATTAACGTTGCATAAGATAACATTTATTTATATTAAACTTTACAGATATATATATACAGCACACTAATACTTTGCAGAGAGATTCTGCGGCAGGTGGATATGTCCTGGTTTTCGGAACATTAAGTTCGAGGCAGTCGAACGGAGGTTCGACCGTTCAAGTCGAGATTTCAGGAGCGAGTCTCTGTCCAAAAAGATGAAAGTTTTCTATCGACTGAATTTTGTATACGCCCCAGAAGGAGTGACCGATCATCTCATTGGTCGTCGTTGGTCTGGGGCTCATTTATGGGGGGTGTCCCCCATTTACGCCACGTGTTTTCGAGGTGCACCATCGTGTTGTTTTACACACATGCCGTTGACCCTTCCCGGTCGTCCAATTTGTTGCTCTAAGTCCTCTGGACGAGCCGGACGGCCTGGGGCTTTCACACATGCCGTTGACGAAAATTATGGCTTTCAAATGCCAACATACTGTCACCGGCGTTAAAGTTATGTGCAAATCCCTATCGAGAGTCTTTGGAAGTCAGGCGTCCCAAAACAGGAAACGGTATGCCGTTTCCTCAGTTAACAGATACACAGAGAAAAGCCGCTTCTAGTTCGTTTTGGTGCAGGTGGCATAAATGGCGATAATTAACCGCTACAATGTCATTTGAATAAAGCTCATTTTGTGCAACTAGCAATATCTTTTACGGTGAAGTTTTCAAGTGACATAAATTACTGTAGTACTGTGATAATTTAAAAAATATCAGAGCTGAATGTATCACATTTTAGAGATGTTTAAATAAAATTGGATTTTAGTTGGAAAGTGTTTCATAATAAATGCTTTATGCGTGATTGATCTTTCTTGTTTTTTTATTGATGCCTTTTTGTGTTCCAGATTCCAGATTGATTTGAAGAAAGAAGATTTGAAGTCCCTGTTGTTGCGTATTGAAATTGAGCATCTGTGTCCAGTTTCTTGATTGAAATGAGCTGGACTGGTCATATTACGCAAAAGTCATGCACTTTCGAATGGGAAGTTCTTTTTTCCCTCGTTCAAGAATGGGAAAGTAAATCCTATTTTAGTCCAAGTTTTGAGTTTGCGAACGGAACATGGTGTCTCTTAATAAAATTAGATATATTAGCAACATTACAAATGATATTTCTAAATTTGGTTAAGATAAAGTCTCTGTGTTCAAAGCATGTTATCAGTTATAAGTTGAGTATAAAAGATAAGGATGGCCGAGACTTCAAAACTTGCGAAGAACTCAACCGAGAAGTTGTAGGGAATGGAATAATGAGGAATTTAACTTTATCTGAGATTAGACAAGATCTATCGAAAGAACAATTGGCTCCGAAAGGTGTTTTAACTTTTTCTTGCACTGTCAGTTGGGAACGTTGTTTCGCTGAAGCAGCGGAACAGACGACTTCAGGTATTGATTCCGAAGTAGTACAGCAGAAGATTGGTGCTTTCGAAGTACCACAACAGATGACGGAACCAAGCGGTAAGTAGAATTTAATGTATACTACACTACCTGACTATCATAAAAATGTCGCGTTTAAAAGGTTTATCGCTTTTATAAAGGTCGCCTTTTGGAAGGCCCAGATAAACTTACAGTAGTATCACGTATTCGACCATTATGCGGGGGAAGCATTGTTAAAATTACACTCCAAGTTTGTTGTAATCGGAATGATAGAAACAAAACAGTGCGCCCATGTTCTACATTCCAACTAGGCCCTCGCCTATATTTACCCACTTTTTTAATAATAATCCGCGCAATTTCAATCCTATTTAATTGCAATTCACGGTACTTTATCACCGAATATATAATAAACTCTAAGCGCGCTAGCTGCCTGCTCTTACGTGATCTGAATTTTAAAATGATCTCCCTAAATGAAAACAACCCGGAGAAAGGTTGGATGCGACGTCACTTTTCTACATAGAGTTCTTATAACACAGTAATGGGCGCCGTGTAGAATCGTAGTTAGAAATGTCTTGCTGATAAGTAGTGAGAACCAGCACCACTGCCTTCCAAAATCTCCTTTCTGACCTTTTGCAAGACGCCTGAATAACGGAAACGCTTAAGGGGACGGTAGACCTTGAAATGAGCAAAATCGACTAAAAAAGGTTTCTTCTTTTTAATATATAACATTATTTTACACATTTAACCTTTTGTTTACGCGTGGGACAGCGTCCATCCCAAACGAAGAACCTTCCAAAAAGACAGGTATTTGACATACCCTATCCTAAACAGTTCGATCCCCCTTTGCAGGCATTGGCGTCCATGGACGCCAATGGCTCTTTGCAGGCATGGACGCCAATCCCCCTTTGCAGGCATTGGCGTCCTTGGACGCCAATGCCTGCAAAGGGGGATCGAACTGTTTAGGATAGGGTATGTCAAATACCTGTCTTTTTGGAAGGTTCTTCGTTTGGGATGGACTCTGTCCCACCCGTAAGTAAAAGGTTAAATGCATTTTTTTCGAAACAAAATTTTCAAAGGTTTTACATTTTTAAAATGCTCCATGCGTCTTAATTTTTGTCTGAGATGCATGAAATTTAGCAAGAAGATACCTCTCATACTTTTTAATGAAACTGGGTATGCATTTCATAATTGGACTTTATTAAGGCAATTAAAATGAATAAGAACCTAATTAAATGATGCAAATTAAGCTTTAATGCAGAAAAATATTTTTAAAAAATTAACTTTCTAAGGGATTTAAAAATGAATACCCAAATTTGTTCATAATATGTTTCTGAGTGATCATAATGTAAAATGAATCGAAAATCTGAACAAATGGCACGCAAGGAGCATTTTCAAATTTTCGTTAAAAAAATAAAATTAAAAAATATATATATAAAATTATAGCAAAATTGAAAGAAATTGAATGGTATTGTACATAGTAATGTTAAGAGGAATATTTATACAAATTTTCATGTTTCTAAGTCAATAAATAAATAAAAAAAAATTCAACGTCCACCGTCCCCTTAAGTCCGGGTGCACATGAGCGACATGCATCATTTTTGTAGTCGCGTCCTATGACACCGATCTTAATAAAACCGCTGTTAGTGGTTATTGAGTGATATTTTTATTTATTCTAGGCAATGCTGGCTGCGAAAAGTCGAAGATACTATGGGAAACTCTTAGTCACAACCTGAAAGCCTTGTTTCTAAACGAGAGAAAGTGTGACGTCACCATAAGAGTCCAAGGACAGGAGTTTTCAGCACACCGAGTGATTCTCGAATCAAGATCTACAGTGTTCGCAGCAATGTTCGAGCATGATATGGCAGAGAATCGTCATGGCGTTGTGGACATTACAGACACCGAGCCCGATATGTTCCGTAGCATTCTTATCTACATGTATAGTGGAGAAGTGGAAGAATTTTCTACAAAGAATGTTTTTGAATTTTACGCATTAGCAGAAAAGTACAACCTGGAGGATCTGAAACAAGAGTGTGTGAAGTTTATAGAACGTAGTTTATCTGTGGAGACTATCTGCGAAGTTCTTGTGCTAGTAGATAAATATGATCAAAAGCAAATGAAAGAATTTTCAACAGCGTTCTTGAAAGATAATATATCTGATGTCCTAGCCACTGAAAAATGGAAGAAATTTGAAGTTGAAAACCATTTGCTTGCCATTGAAGTTCTGAAATCGATGTTTGTGACTATACCTAAAAAATAATAGAAGCTTTACACAGTGGAGGGTCAAGTTTTGATCACAATCCCAATATTTTACATAAAAATATAATCTATTGATGTTTAGCTAATCCGCAATTGAATGTACCTTGTAATATCTATATGCTTCGAATTGCAGAAGATTTCTTTGAAGTTATCAAATTAATGCGGACCCGCTAAGTTGATATTTTTTTATGTTAAAGACCATACATATCAAAAACATTGCTTCAGAAACTAATAACAGGATAACCCAATGTTCTCCGGAAAATATTGACTTATTATATAATTGTATATTTAATTACATGTTATATATAATTACACGTTGGGTATTGTAATTACTTATATAATTACAGTATTTAACAAAGTGATAACAGCAATAATCGGCGGTTTTATAAATATAATTCTAGCATTTTTCAGAAGAAAATAATTAGCCAACATTTCTGTTTAAAAATATTTGTGCATTTTATTTTAATTTGTACATTAAAATATATTATGTTGAAATGTGTTGTGTGATCTATTGAGTGATGTGTAAAATTTGAGAGCTGTACATTCTTTTGCAAAAGAAAATGTAATGCTTTTCTGAAATAAAAATTATTTTAGAAAATGGTGTTGAAAAGTCTTAAAGTTTTTGAGTGAACTTCAAAACTATATAAAAAATACTTCCTGCACTCATATCCTCAAAAGCAATAAACCATTTAGAAGGGGAATTATTATAAAATGTCCATTTTAATTAAAAAAAAAATCCGTGTGAACAGCACATGGCTTTCACTAAGGACTCAAATTCATTTTCTCTGTATTCCATTAATAATTCGTGAAATTGAGTTTAATTGCAGAAAATATCATGCATAATTATTAAAAATACACCGAATTTGCCATTTTAATTCAATTTTTCTTTTCATTTGGTAACTGGATGTATTTTCAAAGGCAGCGTACAGCGAAAATGCATAAATAATAAAATATCTCTGAAAAGTCGAGTCTTAGAGTAATGGGGTTAGTCTTATTCTTTTCATCGTTAAAAATTATGTATAAAACAAACATTACAAGCTTTGAATTGATAAATTTGAACATGTGTAACCTTTTATTTTAGATTTTGGTGATTTTTGCGGGCCATTTTGCAAAACAGGTAGGTTCTTTTATCCCGAATCGTACCAAAATCTAATCAGCACCAAGGACACACAAATGACTTGTTTATAAAATTTAGTGAGTTTGTTTTTGAGTGAGAATGGATATATGCATTGCACAGATAGATACACACACAGACGTTACGTTAAATAGTTATCTTGTGTTCTATAGGTAACAAATCGTGTAGATCCGTCGAAAACTCGAGTTGCGATTTTCGACGCGTTTCCAATACTTTCCCTTTACATAACCGTAGGAAAAGTAAAAAATCTGATGTGGGCAGCACATGACTTTCCCTGCAGACTTATATCCACTTTCTGTTTATTTTAATTAAATTAAATTCACTTTTAATTCAATTTTCGTTCTCATTTGCTAACTGGACTTATTTTCAAAGGTGGTGTAGAGAAATACGAAAAAACTAAAATATCTCGAGAACGGCTAGTCCTAGTGTTATGGGTTTGGTCTTATTCTTTTCTTCGTTAAACATTACGTATAAAACAAGCTTTTAATGGATATATTTGAGCATAGGTAATTTCTTATTTTAAATTTTGAAGATTTTTGAGGGCCATTTTGCAAAAAAAGGCAGATTATTTTTTTCCGAATCGTACCAAAATCTTATCAGCACCAGGGTGACCCACAATCGACTTATCTACCAAATTTTGTGAAATTCGGTCCATTAGATTTTCAGCTAGAGTGGATACAAGCTTTTGCGGGCCATTTCGCTAAAAAATGCGGGTTCTTTTATCCCAAATCGTACCCAAAACTAATCAGCACCAGATTCGCCCACAAGTGACTTACATACCAAATTTTATGAAAATCGGTCCATTAGTTTTTTAGTTAGAGTGGATACAAAATTTGCACATACACACAGACGTCACGCTAAAAATAGTTTTTTCGTATTCTAGAGGTCTCAAAACGTGTAGATCCGTCGAAAACTCGAGTTGCGATTTTCGTCATGATTCCAATACTTTCCCCTATACATTACCATATATTGCAGGGAAAGTAAAAATCGATTATTTGGTCAATTTGACATCAACCGACACCTTAAGGTTGATTCGATGATACGAAAAATTACGAAGGTTACGTTATTAACGTGATTATTGCTCTACTGGGACAAGATGAAACAATATTTAAAAAAAATTAGATACATTGGATTAACAACTACGCAGGACTTTATAATTAAAATCTGTGAAAGTTCATCTTAGAAAGTGCAAAAGACATTTTGTGTAGGACACTTAATGTAAATGGTCTTTATAGAGACGGACAACTCAGATGCATTGTATCAATGCCTGCTATCTCTTTTTCTACCTTAAAAATATCCAAGCTGGAAATTAACTTTTATAGTAATTAATTCTTATTACGCTTAATTCCGGATTGTTTGATCTTGCCGACAAGTTTCGACAAAATTGCGCCAACATGACCACTTTGATGAGTTTGGGAATGTTCAAGAATCTGAGTGATTTCACGAGTTAGATAGGGTTTTCTAGGTCTTTCCATAGACGGATGGCCATTGTTCAGAGAGTGATATTATGTGATGCGAATAACAGTGTATGTGAATACATTAGTTTCGTTTTTAATAAGATGATCCTGTCTGTGAATTAGTTTCGCATTAAGCGTTACTGTGTAAGTGTAATTAATCCACTTTTGAAACATTTTGGCGGTATTTAAAATCCAGTTAGCGGTCATTCACTATCTCTGAAAATAAAATTTAATATCTGGTAATCTGTATCGCTTCATGATAATTAATAAGCTAGCACTTTTAATCTTACTTAATACTTCATAAAGGAAGATGTCGTCCTTTCTGTGTGCGTGTGTGCATGCGAGCGTTGTAGTCTATAGCTGGAAATGGAAGAGTCATACGTAATAGACCATGGAATTTGGTACACAGGTAATAGGTGGCGATAGGTAATAATAGGTGGTAATAGGTAATTTGGTAAATAAGTGCACCTCGGTGTTATTTTTTTTTTCGAAAGAGTTTTTTAGTTGTTTTATGTTTTACCAATATTCACACAAATCGATTTCTCAGTGACCTGAAATATTATTCCAGAGTTTCCCTCGAGAGTTATATTATCCTAGAGTTTCCATCTTCTATCCCAGAATTTCCAACAAATAAATTTCCTTTCAAACTTGGAACAGAATCCATGAATAGAAAAAAAATTAATGAATTTTTAAAAAATATATTTACTTTTCGTACGTTTTAAACCTCTCCAATTTATATATTACGAAATATTAAAATTAACGAACGAAACTTTTTTTATATATTTTATGGGATAATTTGTATATTTCCTAAAATTTTCGAAGCAATTTGTGAATTTTAAATTTGATTAAGAAATGCTTGAAAAATTAGGTCCCATAGAGGTTCAATGTATTTGATTTTTTCAATTCGGTTTCAATCCAAAACTCATTAGGTGATATTATTCATTTACATTCCCATATGTTCCACAGACCATCTCAAAAACATACTAAAATTTCATTTTGATAAAGTCATTTTTAAGGCAGTTATCGTGCGAACGGATAGACAGACAGAATGAACAAAGTCATAAACACTTTTCAACTGTGTTGTAAAGTGTTAAAAATATCTATATCATAAAACAGTTGAACAAAATTAAGGGGCGAGCTACACAGCACAAGCTGCTAACGGTCAGGAACTTGACACTTTGCATATACGTGGAATGACCTATGAATAGTGAGATAAATATAATATCTTCTTCGACCTAGACTGTCCGACCTACCCGACCCTACCTGTGAAAGTCCCAGGCCGTCCGGCTCGTCCAGGGGACTTAGAGCATCAACTACCCGAAAGTGTAAGGTACTTGCTTGGATGGCCAGGAAATGCTACACAATTTAAACCGGAACCCAGTGGGGGAGGAATCTACAAAGACCGTATCCTTCTTCCCTTTTCACCAACCTCTAGGAATAACTTACAGACCCACATATTTAACGTACCCGTACTCCGTATGAACACGAGTTCAGTTTCGGTAGAGCCGGGAATAGAACTCGGGTCGCCCGAGTGCAATCCTTCAAGCTAACCACTGGGTTGTCCCACTCGTCACGTTTTGTAATTTAATCGAGTGCTTGCATAGTAGAAGACTAAATCTTTCGAAAAATTAAAAGAATTTGATTAATTCTGCTATAAATCCCAAGAAACGGCAGATACAGTTTCTAGTGTACGATAAAATGTAAAATTATTAATCGGTTTATATTACTGCAATTACAGAATGGAGATTAATACTTTAGATCAGTTGTTTCCATGAAGATTTTATTCTGTGGAGTCCTTGTTCACTTTTAATATGTGTGCTTTATGTGAGGCTTATGTACATTAGGGCTAATAGACTAAATTTTGAGAAAGTGTATTTTATATTTTCACTGCAATATGGGGAAGATATTGGAATCTTATCAAAAATCGCAACTGGAATTCTCAACGAATTTAAACATTTGGAGCACCCTAGATCACGATAAAACTATTTTTAGAGTGACGTCTGTGTGCCTACCTGATCTAGAGTATGCATCCACTCTAACTCAAAAACTAATTTACCATACTGCATGTACACAGTCTTTATTGTATCGCAGTCTTTTTAATAGAATATTTTTAGTACGAGAATAATGGCAAGTAAGTCTCGTTAATTATTTTATTGCAATTTGTTGAAAACACTGTAACGAGTCCTGCTGCCCCAACCGGGAATCGAACACTGAATCTCCGAATTGGCCAACTGACTCTCTACCGTTGAGCTACTGGGACGAAATTGCAAGCTCCTATCGGCGAAGTGGACTCTGCATTCTCCACCATCTAATGTTAGATTGGCGGGCAACTGATAATCTGAATGATCACCTTCTGCTATTTTTACCTACAAGTTTAATTGGTTCGGACGTCACTGTAAAGAACTTTGCTGCCCCAACCGAGAATCGAACCCTGGATCTCCGAACTGGCCAGCCGACGCTCTACCGTTGAGCTACTGGGACGTATTTGCGAGCTCTTATCGTCGAAGTGGGCGCTGCAGCACTTCTTAACTACAACAGTATTAGTTAGTAACATTTTTTTAATTTTACTTTAATATTGGTTTTAAATAAATTTTAGTATTTTGTTAAAAAAAAAGTTTAAAATTTGAGTAGAAGTGTTAAAACAATATCAGGAGCCATTGCCATCTGACAAAATTAAGCGATGCACGATATGTGTGAGAAAATGGGAGAAATATATACGTAATGTGTAACAATGCACGATATGTGTAAGAATACGTAAGCACGATATACGTAATGTTGAGATCCAGAGCGTCCTACCTACCAGAAACTCATCCTAGAGTATAACAATTTATGATATGTGTAAGAATATAAGCATGATGTACGTAATGTGTAACGATGCATGATGTGTCTAAGAATACGTAAGCAGGATATACGTAATGTCGAAAACCCAGACCACTCGACTCGCCCTAAGGCTTGAGCAACAAATTGAGTGGCCGGGATATACGTAATGTGTAACGATGCACGATATGTTTAATAATACGTAAGCACGATATACGTAATGTTGAACAATTTATGATATGTGTAAGAATACATAATCATGATATACGTAATGTGTAACGATGCACGATATGTGTAGGAATACGTAAGCACGATATGTGTAAGAATACGTAAGCACGATATACGTAATGTTGAAGACCCAGACCGTCCGACGACTTGAGCAGCTGTTTGGACGGCCTGGGAGGACGATATACGTAATGTTGTTGTTGAGACCCAGACCGTCCGACCTACCAGAAAGGTGCAAGATAACTGTTTGGACGGTCAGGAAGAGCCACCCAATTTAGACCGGAAACCAGTGGGTGAGGCATCCACATGGACCGTACCCTCCTTCCCCTACCACCAACCTCTCGGAAAGATTTAAGGACCCACATGTTTAACGTGATCGTACTCCGCGTGAACACGGCGGTAGTTTTGGCAGTGGAGGGAATCGAACCAGGGCCTACAGATTGCAATTCTCGCGGGCTAACCACTGGGCTACCGCGCCCCAATATACGTAATGTGGAAAACCTAGACCACGCGACTGACCCGAAGGCTTGCAGTAGCTTTTTGTGTGGTACGTATACGTACTGCGATATACGTGATGTTGAAGTGTTGAAAACCCAGACCACACGACAGACCTGAAGGTTTACTGCAGCTAAGTGTGTGGCCGGGAACTTTATTTTAGATCCAAAACATTACAAAGCAGGTTAAAATTGAATCACAACACAGTTACAAGACAAAAAAAAGAAAGGCAACGACAAAACAAAACATAAAAACAATACAATACAATACAATACAAGAGAGACATAAGAAGGAAAAAAAAGAAAAGAGGGGAAAACCCCGAAGGGAAAAAACCCAAGCACAAAAGTAGTAAAACCAACTAAAACAAAACAAAACGAAAAGAAGAACATGAAATACATAAAATACACAGAAATACAAAAAAAAGCACAAAAATTACATATAAAATTATATATACAAAAACACATGACAGTTGGGGGATGAAAAACCAAAGTATAAGTTGAGAAACCGAGGATGTAAGGGAATAAAGTCAGGGTGAGAAAATATAATTATAAAAATCCGGGTTAGGATGTATGCAAAGTATATATACATAATGGGTGTTTTTGATACATACCGAAAAGATTAGGTATATATTCTTTAAGGATGATACATAGAAGACGACACATATTAGGTATGGATGATACAAATTAGATATGGATGATATATAATGGATGATACATATTAGGTATATATACAAAAAGAAGCATGATCAAAGTATATATACACAATGGATGTTTTTGATACATACCGAAAAGATTAGGATTGATATACTGTTAATGTACAAATATAAAAACTAAACCATATGAGTTACAGGAGGTGGTGAATATAAAATCTTATAGTGCCCAAGGCACAGGGAGCAGGTTTTATAAAACAGATTTAGAAAGTGTGGGGAGCAGTGAAGGATTCACAGACCAGGGGGGACCCCCAGGCTGATCAAGCAATTTTGTTAGAAATCTCCCTAGCAGCGAGAATACAGTTTTTAATTTTTGAAATAGAAGATTTGTTTTTAAGAACCCTGGAAAACCAAGCCGCAGAGTTGGCATCAGTGGGACGGGAAAGGTGGAAGGTGAGGGTAAAAGGACAGTTAAAGACAAAGTGGTCGGCATCACCATAAACATTACAAGTGCAATTAGATGAAGATTTATGCTTAAAAAAATGTAAATAATCCAAAAAGGGGCCGTGACCCGTTAAAAAATAAGTTAAATATTGATTGGAAATTAAAAGATCAGGGTCAACAGAGGGAAGAAATTTTGAAATTCTCGCAGGGTCATGGGTTCGGGGGGAGATATAATCGTTTAAATATGACTGCCAAAGATTTTTAAGAAGAATTTTACAGTGCTTTTTTAGAAGGGAGTAAGGGAAGGGGATGTGTAAGGGAGAGCCAGAAGTGGTTGCTAATTTAGCATGATGATCTGCGACCTCATTACCAAGGTTATTCGCGTGGGCTTTGACCCAAGAAAGATTTATAAGTTTATTGGAAATATTAGCTTTAGTTTTAATTTTTTGAAGAAAGTTAGATTTGTTATTGATTGATTTGAAAGCCATGATCGAAGAGAGACTATCGGAGAAGATGTTAACTTTAGTGTTGTTATCGGTTGTCCAGGATATAGCGAAATCTATGGCTCACCATCTAGTTTGAATGAATAGACCCTGTCCAGGACATCATGTTTGAAGATACACACTGCAAAGCCTGTATTGCCTTCAAGAGAAGAGCCATCAGTAAATATATTAATATTTGAAAAAGTAAGGGGGTCTGAGGATTCCAGGAGGGCGATACGTTTTGAGGGGGGAGTGCCAGAAAAGGGGGAGTTTAAATCAAAGAGGGAAGGGGCAGGGATATTAGAATTAGAAAAAAGATTTTCACGACGTTTCCAAAAGGCATATTTTGAGTGTAAAATTTTTATGACAAGGTGAATGGGGGGAATTCCAGTAAGAGAAAAAAGAGAGATGTTAGAAGAGGTCCTAAAACCTGAAGAGATTTTGAGGAGAAATATCCTCTGAAGAGAAAGAAGAGTTTTAATTTGAGCCCCCGTTAATTTACTACCCCAGACACCCGCCCCAAAGGAGAGAACCTTTTCAATTACAGTTAAGTACCACTCTTTTAAAAATGATTTATTTACTCCCCAGTTACACCCGGCAAGTTTACCGAAGGTTGTAGCAATCTTATAGCATCTCTCTTTGAGGTGGAAGATGTGGGCGCTCCATTTCAGATTATCGTCAATGATAATACCGAGGAATTTAAGGTGTCTGGAAATGTTGACTTTGACACCATTGATTTTGAAGGAAGGATTTTTCTTAATTTTGGAGCGGGTTTTATTAAAAATGATAGCATTGCATTTCGAGGGGGAAATATCTAGTTTTAGATTAGCCAAAGATTCCGAAAGTGTATTTAAGATGGAGTTGTTCTTAATGGCTAGAGAGCGAAGGTTAGGAGCGAAGGTAACCACCGCGAGATCATCTGCGAAGGCCTGTAAATAGTGTTGATCATTGTTAAGAAGAAGGATGTTATTAAAATAGATATTCCATAATGTGGGAGAAATTATAGAGCCCTGAGGGGCTCCACGAGAGATTTGTTTTGTATGAACGGAGGGACCATCAATAAAGGAGATTTTTCTATTTTGTAGGTAAGTAAAAATAAAATTTTGGAAGGAAGGTTGTAGGTTAATTCTGTTGAAGATACTGGGAAGGATTGTCCAATTTAAATTATCGAAAGCTCCGCAGATGTCCACGGTGGTGAGGGAAACATAATGTCCTGGTCTGAACCCATTGATGGTGTTGATCAAACTGAGGGTTGCATCCTCGCAACTACATAGTTCTCTAAATCCGAATTGGAGAGGGTGGAGAATCTCTCCGGAGGAGAGCCAAAAGTTAAGTTTGTTGATAAATAGTTTCTCTAATATTTTGCCAAAGGTTGGTAGTAAGCAGATTGGTCGATAGGAAGAGCAATGGGAAGGGTCTTTGCCCGGTTTATTAAAAAATAGAACATTAGCTGTTTTTAAACACGAGGGGAAGTGACAAAATTTGAAGCAAAGGTTACAGATTTTAATAATAAGGGAGGGAAAAGCTTTATAGAATTTTTTCCAAAGGGTAAAATCAATTTTGTCAGGGCCAGGGGCCCTTCCACTCTTTAAGTTATTGAAGACTATGAAAAGTTCCTCCGGAGAAACCTCACCCAAGCCAGTGGCAGGCAAGTCAAAAGAGGAAAAACCTGAAAAATCTGCATCTTCCCTGAAGCAATGGTCCAAAAGCCTATCAACTTTTTCATAGTGATTTAAGTTAATGTTATCTGGGAATTGAAGTTCTATACAATTGATCTTACGATGCTTTTGAAATGCAAATTTGAAATGGGTGCCAAATGAGGAGTTACAGTTAGAACAAAAGGATTTCCATGAGTTTAATTTTGTTTTTTTAATTAGTTTTTTATACTTAGCCCTGTTTAATTTATATTTAGTAGAGGTAGCTGAGATTTCCTCCGGGGGTGCTGAGTTATTTTTTAGAGATTTAATACGTTTATATAAAGCGGATATAAAATTACGTTGTTTTTTCAGTTCAGAGTTCCACCAAGTGAAACCCTTAGAGGTTGAAGTTTTCTTTTTCTTGATGTAGGAGAAAGCACTGTTTTTTATCAAAAGGGTGAAGTTAATAAAGAAATCATCGAGGGAGAAAGTATCATTAATTTTTCCAAGGAGAGAATCGAGGTAGTTGATGTGTGATCTGAATTTAAAGATAAATCTGCCAATATTGTAGTTTGTTTTTAGATAAAAGTCACAGGGGACAGAAGAGTTAAGGTTGATTGAGATCTGTATCATTCGATGATCACTAAGAGTCATTTTAGTGATTTTATTCACGTCAGGGAGGATCTCCCAGCTGCGGATAGTGTCAAAAAATGAAAAGTTGGTAAGAGAGAGGTCAGGGTAACCTACACCAGAATGGGAGACAAAAGAAGGACCAATGCTAGGGTCGTTGCAGATCAACAAGTTGTTTTCAAGACAGAAATCAATTAAATCCAAACCCCTCCGGTCTGTAAAACCATAACCCCACATACGTGCTCGGGCATTAAAGTCTCCTAAGAGAAGGTAATTTGAATTAAAAAAATTTAAAGGGGAAAGTTCCAAGAGAAGGGAAGGAAAATCATCATGTGGGGGAAAGTAAATACTGGAAATAATTAAGGAATGGGAAGGGGAAAGATGTACTTCTATAAAAACAGAAGAAAGAGTTTTATATTTCAAATGGGCTGTGAATTTTGGGTTGAAAATTAAAATTGCTGCTTTTTTGGAAGTAGAGGAGAATTGTTGTATGCCAGGAGGAGGAGAAAGGATGTTTCCCTTGTTTAAATATGGTTCTTGGATGCAGGCAAAATCTATGGAGTTCTCAAGTGAGAACTGAATGAGGTTATTGTGTGCTGCAAGTGAATGGTTGGTATTTAGCTGAATGCATTTAATGACCATTAGAAGGGGATGCCCGTGCACGAAGAAGGGACCACATATATAATAACATAATAAAATTCCGAGGGAATATAAAAATCAGTTGAAGAATAATATAAAATACACATTATAACACAAGGATATACATTAAAATTATTACATGAAAAAATTATAAGGAAGTAGATATCAAAATACCACCGGACAAGAGCGCTAAGCTTCACGCTGCAAGTCTTCAATACGCTTACGCTCAGCCTTGTAAGCACTACACACCCCCCTATCGTGAGCATGGTGATCCGTAGCATAATGAAGAGATGGGTTTTCATCATTCGCTGTGTTACAGTTGACACACGCAGGATTTCTGGCCTTACAGGTCCTATGTGCATGATCACTTGCTGTGCAGAAGCTGCAGTTGCCACGAGGATGCGGGCAGAAGTTGGCCATATGCCCGAACCCCTGGCACTTGTAACACATTTTGAAAGGAATGTATTTTTTAATAAGAAAACTTTTAAAGTTATAGAACAGTTTTTTTGTTTCGATGATTTTACCAGCAACAAATACACTAACTTGTATTACCCAGTTTATAGTGTTGTTGCGAGCTTTAAAGTTTTTAACGATCTTGATGTCATCAGGAGCAATGTTTTTGAGATTTAGGCACACCAAGGATTTAACGTTCTCCTCAGAATAGTTCGGAGGCACACTGAAGATGATCAATGCTCTCCTCCGGTCCTCCTGTTTTCTGATAGAGAATTTCTCAGAAATTGCTGAATTTTGGAAAAGAGGGATGAGCTTGTCGGGGTTACTTTCCCGACAAGTGATTTTCAAGGTTCCGTTTTGCAGCTCTGAGATATTTTTGACTTCTACGTTTTTTGGACATTTATACGAGAGTAGGTCACGCTTGAGTTCTGTATTGGTTTTTGACCTATCGTGTCCTTGAAGAAGAACGCTGGAGTATGATCTTTGACTTGGAGCAGAGGAGGAATTAACAGATGAAGCATTTGTTGAGCTTGAGGAAGCAGTTGATTTAATAGAAATAAGGTTTTTTTCAAGATTTGACTTTACTGAATTATCTATGATAGTTGGCAAGTTTTTGTTGAGATTTTCTGTGAAAGAGTGAAGTTCTTCAGTAATTGAGATCTTAAATGCGGTGAGTTCCTCATTAAATGTTTTAGTCGAATCTTGGTTGTGATTTGAAGAGATAGGATGAAGAGGAGGAGTAGCAGATGTATTTTGGCTCTCCAGAGAGTTACATGATTGTTTTATCTCTGCAATTCTTTTATCCACATAAGTTTTTTGGGTTGCAGTAATCCTAACGTATCTGAATAAATAGTTGTGTAATCTCTCAACGTTCTTAAGTATTTGAGATAAGAAGTCTCCATTTAGGTCAGAGAAGCAAAAGTCGGAGGAATCCAAGGTATTGGTGAAAGAAGCTGCGTCATCAGTAGGATCAAGATCAGATGTGATGGGTGCAGGAAGGGATGTAACATGTGCATGAGGAGGAGAAGCCGATACCAACTGTGCAGAAGAAGTTCCAGGAGGAGAGGGATGAACTAACGGTGTAGTCGAAGTTCCAGGAGAAGAGAGGTGAAGAGCTGATGTTGAAGAACCAAGAGGAGGCTGAGAAGAAGATCCAAGAAGAGGCAGGGAGGAATAAGTTGGAGGAGAATCCAAAGGAGCAGCAGGCAGGGAAAAAGAAGAGGCAGGAGGTTCAACAGGTATTACCACAGAAGCATTCTGGATAACTGGAGGAGAGGTCGGAGAGTTCATTCTACGAGGCAGAAAATTCGTTTGATTTCCGGAAGGGGCTGAAGAGTTCAATGTTGTCAATGATGATGATTTAGAAGGTCGCAGGATTGTTTTGGAGAAGACTTTAAATTGGTGACGAGGAGTTGCATAAGATGATAAACGTTGAGGGAGAGCAGGGAGGAGAGGAGGAGAGCGAGAGGCAGCGACGCTGGAGTAAGAGGAGCCAGAAGTGCCGGGAGAAAAGGAAAGGCCAGAAGATTTCAAGTCAGTAAGTTTTACTGTAGATTGGAGGTTGTCTGATGGTTGCAGATTCGTAGACCGGAGATATGGGTTGATTGGTGAAGAGTTCGGACTTGTGAGAACAGTAGAAGTGTTAACAATTTCCCGACAAGGGATACTAGAGGGAGGGCGAGAGGGTGGAGAGGGGGAAGGGGGGAGAGGGGGAAAACCCGAGAGGGAGGGAGGGTCCATAATACAAGAGTTACAAACAATTCTTAAGGAAATAACAACAGATTACAATAGATTACAATATTTTCAAATACTCATAATATACATATATACACTGCTCCCTAAACAAAAAGGTTAACAGAAAGCATTTTATCCACCATAAGGTAACTCAGTTTATAGAAAATATCCAGAAGAATTTTTTACAATACTGTAAAAACTGCTATTATAAAGCTTGAGATAGGAACAAGTAAAAACGTGGCAGAAATGACTATCCCATGTTAAAAGGCCTGTAACAATTTATGATATGTGTAAGAATACATAATCATGATATACGTAAGGTGTAACGATGTACGATGTGTTTAAAAATACATGAGCATGATATATCTCTCAAACAAATTGCGGAATTGCTGTTTGAACTGGTAAACACTATATACTTTATAATACTAGTGTGATCAAATAGAAAAAGGAGTAGTCTTCTCTTTCTCTACAATATGTTATATAAGATAAAGGTAATTTATTCGCTAGAAACTTATTAAAAGTATAAAACAGCAAAAAAAAGGGGTATCATCGTGTTTCGAAAAATAAATAAATATACTATAACAACTTCCACCATAACTATCATGAAACGCAATCTACTTTGATAAAAAAAAAATCTCTTGAGTTGCCAGTCTTGCTCTGGTGATGTGTTAATTGTTCTACACATATGTAAAAATCCAGGCTGGTAAAATTTCTGACTTTTATATTTATCATCAATTTTTATTTTAAAAATTGTCGCTACATTCCGACAGCCAGTTTCCGGCTTTTCGAATCGTTCTGATTCCCATTGTTCGGATATCTTACCTTGTGACTGCGTGTTTAACAGTATAGGTAAGATAAAAACATCACAAAATAGATAGTTTTCAATCGACATTTCTTGCTTGTTTTGATAACGCGTGTCACACTTCTACTCAGCTTGAAGAGAAACCAACTCTTTAGTTTCAAACGGGAAATTCCCTACCTCGCAAGTTGGATACTACATTATAAACTGTAAAGACATAAACCTCTTAAAAACTGGTATTTAAATTTTACTTCTGCTGTATGAATTTTGTAATTGAATGTTTTTATACATATATTGTCTTGGGTAATCTGGCTATTTATATACAAATTTTGTCCGTAGTTTCTGGCTGTATATAAGAGCCCTGTGTTCTGCCACCCACTTTTCTTCGTATTGCCACTGATGATCGACATTCAACGTCTAAAAGTACTTTGATTGTTATGTAATTTTAACATCTTAATAGTGTGATTTAAGTAAAAACTTTTATTGTGAAATTTTACCCTTTAATATTTAATTTTTAGACATGCTGCTATCCTTGCTAAATATAACAAAATTGTTCATATTACTTTCCTTATATACATAATGTATAAGGAAAGTATTGTGACGGGGTCGAAAATTCGAATTCGAGTTTTCGACGGGAGAGAACGTTTCAAGCATCCCTGATCACGAATCAAACATTTTTGAGGTGATGTCTGTATGTGTGTGTGTGAAAGTATGTGTGTGTGTGTGTCAGTGAGTCTGTGGAGATGATATCTCAGCGACATTCATAGTTACTTCCTCACATAGAAAGTATTGAGAAAGTGTTGTTTTCAAGAAACTTTTTTATTTCAAGATTTTGATGCCAATATATGTTTTAAGACTTTTTAAACACTTTCTTTCTTTTCCTATTTTTGGAACGATGTTACTCTGTCTGTGATCGAGCTGTCACAAATATAGCTGTCACAAATGTTAATAGATTTCTACAAAAATTTATATTCGACTGTGTTAACGAGAAATCTAGAACTATATAGAACTTGTTTTTAAATTAGAGCGAAAATTTCAAAATTTTATATTTACTTAATATATTATCTACAAACTTTGACATAATCAGGTATAAAAATATTTATTTATGGCTCAATGATCACAAAACTTAAAATTGTCAATTATTGTAAGGAGAAAATAGCTGCAATACAATTTTTATGTTCATGACTTCTTTAGCTCCCTATATGATTGGGAAAGTTACCTCCCTGAGATGCATATTGTTGAACTTGGTACCAATTGAAGGATTATTTCCAGGTCTTTAAAATGAAGTGTAACATGCTAGAATTGATCAGTTGGACCAACAAAACAGATTACAAATTTTTGATACAGCATATGAAAAAAAAATCACCAGCTATTTAATAATAGATTCTGGAATGAGAGAGTTGAGTTGAGCCACACTGCGGTTAATGTTTCATTCGATAATACACTATTATTTTCAATCATCTATTCACAATTATTTGTTTTTATAATATTGCTACGTTGTTTACAAGTAAGCATCGTATTTTTTTATTCCTTAAAGTATCTAATTTTTGACTATAAAATTCGTTCATAAGATTTTTTAACGTCTTTTTTTCGACCTGTCAAAGTATCATAGACTGATCACATGCTAGACCGCTTCGTTTCAAATTCCAATTCTTAGTTCTGGAGCCAGAGGAGCTCAACTTGCAGCCTTCCCTCCTCTCCCTTAGCCTTTAGCACACATATTTTTTATACCTTAGGAGGTGCTAAGCATTTCTAAGGCTGTCCTCGGTGAAAACAACTGCCTATCCTGCCAAAATAGCGGCTATTTTAAATGCATTAATTAAATTTTATTAAATGTAAAAATGCTTAATTTGTTTACGCGAGTAATCATTTTATATGCACTTTTTCCCGGGGAAGCGAAAAAAACCACTTACAAACTGCTAAAATGAACGTGATCACTGAGATACACTTTTATGCACGATTACGTTAAATTTTGTCTTATGATGCCACGTTCAGGAAATATAATATTTCGAAATTTTACTCAAATTTAAAAGAACTTCTATCTAGTTCTAGATTTTTTATAACAAAGCATGATATATAGTTTCTGAAAATCCATTAATATTTGTGGCTTCTATCATGTGCGCAAGACAGCGATCATATACATACATACATGCAGGTAGACAGGCGGGAATTACTCCAGAAATATTCAAAACGTCTTCAAGAAGTCTTGAAACATGTGTTGGCATTAAAATCTCGAATTCGAGAATTTTCGTTAAAATAATACTTTCTCGATACTGCATTATATTGTATGACAAATAAAAAATATAGTATCATTACATATGCGCCGACGCAGTGGTCGAGCGGTCAAGGCAAACTTTTCCTCGTGCTCGTTCGGCTGCCGGGTTGTGGGTTTGAATCCCACTTTTAAGCATGGATGTTGTGCGTTGGATGCAGTGTGCTCCGCCCCCACTCATGCGCCGGGGCAACGTCATGTGACGGCAAAATGGTTCACGATTCTGCCATATTCCATATGGCATTCTTCTTGATATTCCATAGGCGAATCATGGAATATCAAGTGCCCGTCCATTTGTAAAAAAAAAAAAAAAAAAAATCATTACATATGAAAAGTAAACAATCGTTTTATGCATATTTTTAAGCAAGAAAATTAATTTTCTGATTTTTTCTAATGCTAGAACTATCTGTTTTAAAGAAATTCACCACTTTTGACTTTTTATAAGGGAATTTGTGGAATAGAAGAATCCTTCAAAAGCCATTCGAATACTGTTATTGTGAGACCAGAAATAGATCTCACATTTGATGAGACAGCTTTATGTACATGTTTCTTGTGGCCAAATCGGCGAACAATACTTGTAGTCTGGCTGGCACCGATTTTAGGGGGCCATAACAGAGGGGCTGAGCTGGGCCTTACGAGATGTGGAATGGTTCCATTGGTTAAAGGAGTACCCAATAAAAAAGCAGAATGTTACGTCAAACTCAATGCGGCAAATGGAAGAAAAGGGGGAGTTACCCCCCCCCCCCCATCCCGAGGGAACCGCAGACGGTGACCCGAGAACGAGAGAAGAAAATGATGAAGATTTTTTGTCTTAAGAGAAGACTAGAGCAGAGAGAGATAACTTCGACATTATGACTTGTGAAGATAACTTGGAGACGATGACTGGATTTGGTGAATATAGACTTGTAGAGTGTCCCGTAGAGGTTCCAAAATAATGGAGATATATTGATGTGTGAGTGCAATCAGAGTACGAAAAGGAGCCACACACCAAAGAGTTATGGCGAGTACAAATAACTGATGCAAGCATTTGATATATAATCAAAGCCCAAGGCAGAAATTGAAGGTAAGTGCCCATTGAAAATGATATCTGGTCGTAACCACTATTTAGGATTTTCCGTTTTGGTCACATATGTCCCCTCAGCTGAAATAATATAATTAAATAGTGTAATTGAATGTAATTAAGATTTATGTTATTAATAAATGTTTTATTGTAAAAGTTTAAATGGTGCAGTCAATGAGTATTATAATAATTAATAATTCCTTTACAGGACTCACACAAAAGTTAAATAATTGGAGGGTTTTATATAGCGGCACAACTAGAAATGTACGATTCCAATAAATAAATCCACTAATATGAGAATTTACGGCAATGTTAAGATATGATGATTACTAATAATTAATGTTAATTATAAAGTAGAAAAACTTAAGCACACATCCACAACAGAAGGTCTTTATTTTACTTCCTATAAGACGTACAAAAGTTTAAAAAAAGGCCAGAGCGCTTTCGAACATAAGTACGCTCTTCATCAGTGGCTACTCGGAAATAAAATTGAATCGTTCATATATAGACCAGATATAGCGACAAAATTTGCATAAATACAATTTACAAAAGATGCTACGTTTATACAAGGATAAACCGTAAACTATTTTTTTTTAGAGTTTCAAAAATTTCAACAACAAAAGAACAGCATATTAAATTACAATTTAATTACAGAAATCGAAAATAAAGGGGGGGAGGCAATCAAGCATAATCCCAAAAATGAAGACGTTAAAAATAACTTTGCAGAGACTTGAATTGCATGGAGTCGAGAATGATATAAATAAAAAGGGATTCAAAAAGGAGAATTTCACGAACCGTGAGTCCGTTTGTAATTTTGACCCTGTTATGAATTTGAGTTACGCTTGGCGACTCATTCTCGACTCTATGCAATTCAAGTCTCTGCAAAGTTATCTTTGACGTCTTCATCTTTGGGAATATGCTTGATTGCCACCCCCCCCCTCTTTTTTTCGATTTCTGTAATTAAATTGTAATTTAATATGCTGTTCTTTTGTTGTTGAAATTTTTGAAACTCTAAAAAAAAATAGTTTACGATTTATCCTTGTCTAAACGTAGAATCCTTTGTAAATTGTATTTATGCAAATTTTATCGCTATATCTGGTCTATATATGAACGATTCAATTTTATTTCCTTGTAGCCACTTTTGAAGAGCGTACTTATGCTCGAAAGCGCTCTGGCCTTTTTTAAAACTTTTGTACGTCTTATAGGAAGTAAAATAAAGACCTTCTGTTGTGGATGTGTGCTTAATTTTTGTTATTATAACATCAGACGTGATACCAAATTATTTATAAAGTTAAGCTTTAATTTCTATTTGTGTCCCACAGTTATAATATAAGCCATGACGACTGGAATTCACACACACGTCCTTCTGTTGGATCTTTGTGAATAATGTTATTATATATCTATAAACATTTTATTGTATATATATATATGTTTCTTCATAAACTATGATTTTTACATGACATTGCAAAAATATACTGAAGAGAGTATATTGATAGATGACTTCCCTTTATAAAAAAATTTAACCAAATGGTGGAATGAACTTTAGCAATGGAAAATGTTGTCCATACGCTGTTGCGTCAAAAAAGTGTCACAAAGAATGTATTAACAGCCACCCCTTGTCAACCTCATCAGACAAGGGAGGATTTTCCACTTACTGAAATGTTATCTTCTTGTGGCCGTCATTTCTTAATAAAACGTTTAGCTTCTCCCAATTTCTAATCAATTGCATGTATAGTTTAAGTTACATGGCTTCAGCTCAATTTCTTATGGTTGCATATATATTTTCGCTTAAAATATATTCTTATGAAAAAATTATTTTTCTTCTTCTACGTTAATTATTTATTATTATTCAACAAATGTCTTTTTTCTTATTTCTTTGTTATTTTTCTTTTGTGTTTCTTTTTATATCTGTTAATTTTTCACATAAACTGTATGAAGACACCATTTGCTACAAACCATGCCATTAGGAAAACAATTATTGATGGTATATGTCTTGAAAAGATAAATATATTATTCCTTTTAATAATGATTGTGAAACTAAATGGAATATGAGATGTATGAGAAAGTCGAGTGGTGATTCACACTCCAGATATTTCAAAGGCAGTTTCTTTCTCTGGGATACTAACAGTGATACGAATGATAATATGAAATACGAAATATGAATCAATAAGAATTTGAAGATTCATGAACTCAAGGTATTTTCAAATATTGTGTAAAATAATAATAATCTCGCTCAGACAAATCTGCTCAGGCTGAAAATAGTCTTTAAGGAGAATCGTTTCACAAAAATTGGAAATTTAGCATAATTATTTTTACTTGTACTATGTAATATAGTGTAGAGAAAGTATTGTTTTCACTAAAATTTTCGAATTTGAGACTTTGATGCCAATTTATATTTTAAGGTCTCCTGAACACGTTTTGACTATTTATGGAGTGTTGTCTGTCTGTCTGTATGTCTGTGGTCGATTTTTCGCGTACGCGATAGCGGCTACAAATATCAATAAATTTTTTACGAAACTTTATATCCGGCTTTGTTATCAAAATATCTAGAACTAGATGGAATTTTTTTAATTCGAGCGAAATATTCGATATTTATTCGAAATTTTTTATTTTTTTAACATAACAGCAAAAGGACAAAATTTTATATATTCAAACTTAAAAGGAAGTATTTATGGCCCAATTATCTCCAGATTGAATAGCTTCTTTCAATCGTTGTGAAAAATAACCGCAATACATTCTTTTGTTAGTGACGTCATCAACCGCCCTCGGGGTAAGTAACCGCTCGAGGTACGTTGTCAAGTTTGATATCAATCAAAAGATTTTTATCAAACTCTTTGAAGTAAAGGATAACGCGCTGTAACTGTAAACATTTGAAGCCACAATACCGATTTTTCAAAAAATTTCTTGTTGAATTTGAAAAAAAAAATTATTGGCAATACATTCTGAGATGGTTTATACGACAAAAATACTGTAGACAAAAGTACTGGGCCTATGAAATGCTTCAATATTGTAACAATAATATTAATCTATTTATAGGTCTTTAATAGAAGTACTGTTTAGTTTCAATTGTATATTGAACATAGATAAAGCTAAGAGAAATTATGCATTGGCTTTGTTGAAATTTAGAGTAATATAAGAGCCAGACAGCCCAGAGATTAGTGAACGGGAATTGCACTTGGAGGATCCGAGTTCGATTCCCAGCTCTGCCCAAACTGTCTCAGTGTTCATACAGAGAGCGGTCGCGTTAACTATGTGGGTCTGAAAGTCCTTCCGAGAGCTTGGTGATTGGAGAAGGAGAGTACTGTCCTTGTGGGATATCGCTCCCTCTGGGTAGCGGTCTAAATTGGGTGACACTGTCCTGGTCTTCCAAACATATATCTTACACCTGCGAATAGGTCCCTCGATTTTCAATTTTATTAATTGAATATGAATATTGAATGATTTTTATATAGATTGAAATTATTTTCATGTATATACATGAAAGGTACCCTATTTCATACAAAACAGGAAACATTGTTTAGATTTTTATATATTAGGTTCGGAGCACTAGCGTATGTTATATTAGCATCAAAAGTGCTTACAATTCTTGTAAAGCCCAGATTTCAGCCGGAGGTATCCCAACCAGAGACGTTATTGACATCAAAATTTGTAACTGTAGTATATATGCATTATTAATAACGCGTTCATTATAATGTATTCATTATTAGACTACTCCATGTCTTGTATTTCTTCATAAAATTACAATTTGGAATATTTTTATAATGATTTTCTCTAGATTCAAGGATCACAGAAATAATTGCTTACACAATGATGTTCTCTTTCAGCGCAGCAACGGAGCTTTGAAGCTGGTATATACTTCTGTTCTGTAAGTTCTGGAATATCGCCTACCTCAGTGTGTTACTTGATATCGTAAAGGATGTCTTTGTTGGAAATATATAATGATGTTGGTAAGATCAAGAGAAAAGATGGTTCTACCTTTGAATGGAGACTGAAAATCATCTTTAGTCCATTAAAGACGAATGATGAATTATACAGTAGTCCTACTTTTATGTTTGAAGATTCAATTTGTAAATTTTCATTGCGGCATAACGGTTCCCATTTCCGTATGGGGGACAATTTATATTTTGAAATGTCTTATCCTAAAGGTCCAATGCATGCACATACTTGCATGATTAGTATAAAAGATAAAAGTCATAGATATTATATGAACTCTCTGCTACGTAAACAAAAAATGGAAAGGAATATAATGTTTTGTTGGCTTGACTGTATGAAGCGTTCTCAGCTATTTAGTGACAAGGAAGATGTAGCACAAGACGGGACTTTGACCATCTCTTGCATTTTATATTGTAATAGGGATGATGAAAATGCAGCAGAGCAAACGGTTAATAGCAGAAGTAAGTACAGCGAAAGCCTTTAAAAGTATTGTATTAAATTCTACTCTTTAACAACACTCTAGTATAACTAACGTCAATTTTACCGCAACGCGGAGTACTGTATGTTTCCAACCCTTATTGATTCGCTAATCTTTTTCAACAGGATATTTTTAATTAGAAAACTTTTGTCTCAATATTTCCTGTATATAATTTTAGTGAAAAGATTTAGCCACTTGTACCAAACTATGGTGAAAATTATATATTATAATGATATATTATAATGAAAGTATAGTGATCAGTTGCCGACGCTACGACAGTGAATAACCCTCCACATCATCTCTACAGTAAGAGACTACTTACTTCATCCGAAAAGTAAATTATGGGTCATTAACTAAACTATTTAGACTTTTAAATTATAATATTTTATTTCGCAGCATTAAAGGCTATATAAAAAATTTAACGGGCTACGTTCGCATAACGATTGAGAACCACTGTTCTAATGCATTTAACATACACACAAGATATGTACCAGCTCTATATTTAAAAAATCTGATGTGGGCAACACATGACTTTCCTTGTATAATGCAATGAATTTACTACTTCTACAGTAAAAAAATAGGTTTTTCTTATAGTAGATACTTATATTCATTCCCAGATATTGAATTTTCGACGAATAGTCGTCATTTTCATCGATTTAGCGTCAGTTTTATCCATTTGGCGAGATTTTCGTTAATTTGGCAACATTTAAAAAAGTCGCCAAGTTGGCCACATTCCGCCAAATTCGTCGCCAAAATCTCGCCAAGCGTTATGGATGGAGAAATAAGTTATTCTTATAGCATATAAAAGACTATTGGCGTTCAAATGCAAAAGTATTACTCAAAGTATCTTTTCTCATGAATGGAACGAGCTAGATCCACGAGAATGATGTCACCCAAGTTATCGCATGATATTACATATGAAGAGTGAACATGCTTCTCAACAGATAATAATTTTTTTTAATTCATGGTATTTTTTGATAAATTTGTTTGAAAAAGGTACAATATCTCAAGAATGGTTCATGCTAGCGTTTTAAAGTTTATGACAATCGTTTTCTAAGGAAAAATTACATCAGAAATGTCTATTTGCGTAACTTTATTAAAGGTTTTAATTTTTTGATGATTTTTTCAAAATTTCACTCAAAAATTTTGGTGGGTTCTGAACATTCGATAACGTTTAAAAACAATAGGCTTCCAGTATTCACGGATTGTGATTTTTGTACCAAATTTCATTCGAATCGCTCCATTCGTCCGTGAGATATCGTCTCCAAAGTCTCACTGACACACACGAACACACACACACACACATACATACTTTCTCTCACACACACACGCACACTCACACACATACTTTCACACACACACACACATACTTTCACTCACACACACACGCACACACACACACACACACGCATACTTTCACACACTCAGACATCACTTCAAAAATGTTTGATTCGTGATCAGGGATGCTTGAAACGTGCTCTCCCGTCGAAAACTCAAATTCGAATTTTCGACCCCGTCACAATATTTTCCTTATACATTATGTATATAAGGAAAGTAATAACACTCAGAAACAGCATTTGTAATACTTTCCAACATAGTTTAAAAGCGTTTATGACTTTGTTCATTCTGTCTGTCTGTCTGTTCGTTCTCACGATAACTGCTGTAAAAATAACTTTATCAAAAGGAAATTTTAGTATGTTGTTGAGACGGTCTGTGGAACATATGAGGACGTAAATGAATAATATCACTCGATTAGTTTTGAATTGAACCCGGGTTGAAAAAATGAAAGACCTAATTTTGAAAAATATTTTTTAAGCGAAGTTAAAATTCACAAATTGCTTCGAAAATTTTAGAAAATATACAAATTATCCCATAAAATATATAAAAAAATTTCAGCAAAATATGTTCGGTAGTTTTTTAAATAAAAATTTAAATAATAATTACACCCATATTAGATGAAGAGATCCCGTGACCCACTCCAAAATAAAATATGGCATCCTTCTTTTTCCCAATGTAAAAGTCATAATTTTTAAATTTCTTTTAAATTTACATTTAGTGTTGCATCCGTCCAAAAACCGCTTTCTCTTTGCTTATTTTCTGTGCATCTGTATTCTGTGTCAACGCAATTACAATATTTTTTAGTTTAAATGATCAGCAAACTTTAATTATTTCTACAAAGAAGCCTAGTTTTAATGGATGCAGAATGTAAACAACTGATAGTAAGATGAGTTTTATAAGAATTGCTGAATATTTTTTCACGCTAAATTATTTAGCTCTGGAGACTGAAATAAAAGTATATGAATAAAATATTCACTGTTTTTACGTAGAGAGCCAGATGATTTATATTTCGATGACGTCATTTGAATAAAATTCAATTTTTTCGATGAAGTTTTGAGTTTCTAAATATAATAAATTATTGTAGTATTGTGATAATTTAAAATACATCAGCGCTGAATGTATCGTATTTTGGAGTTGTTTAAATAAAATTGCATTTCAGTTGGATAGTATTTCATAATCAATGCTTTGTACACGACAGATCTTTCTCGTTTACATATAACTCATAAAGATTTTTATGAGAGGCACTTACACGATGTTCTGAACCTGATTACTTAACTATCAACACTTACTAGTTTTTCTCAACCCATTCATTACTTTCCTTATATACTTAATGTATAAGGAAAGTATTGTGACGGGTCGAAAATTCGAATTCGAGTTTTCGACGGGAGAGCACGTTGCAAGAATCCCTGATCACGAATCAAACATATTTGAGGTAATGTCTGTGTGCGTGTGCTCACGAAGGAATGGAGCGATTCGAATGAAATTTGTTACAAAAATCACAATCTTTGAATACTGGAAGCCTATTGTTTTCAGACGCAATCAAATGTTCAGAACCCCCCTAAATTTTCGAGTGAAATTAAAAAAAAATGATTAAACAATCAAAACGTTTCATAAAATTACGCAAATAGACATTTCTGATGCAATTTTTCCTTAGAAAACGATTGACATAAACTTTGGAACGCTAGCATGAACCGTTCTCAAGATATTGCTAATTTTTAAAATAAATTTATCAAAAAATCCCATAAATTAAAAAAAATATATTAACTGTTGAGGAACATGTTCACTTTTCATATGGAATATCATGCGATAAATTGCGTGACATCATTCTCTTATATCTAGCTCGTTCCATTTGTGAGAAAATATTTTTTGAGTAATACTTCTGTATTTGAACACCAATAGTCATTTATCTGCTATAAGAATAATATATTTCTCCGTCCATAACGCTTGGCGAGATTTTAGAGACGAATTTGGCGGAATGTCGCCAACTTGGCGACTTTTTTAGATGTTGCCAAATTAACGAAAGTCTCGCCAAATGGATAAAAATGACGCTAAATCAATGAAAATGACGACTCATTGACGAAAATTCAATATCTTGGAAGGAATATAAGTATCTACTATAAGAATAACCTATATTTTTGCTGTGAAAGTAGAAAATTCATTGCATTATATAAGGAAAGTCATGTGCTGCCCACATCAGATTTTTTAAATTTAGAGCTGGTACATATTTTGTGTGCATGTTAAATGCATTGAACAGTGCTTCTGAACCGTTTTTCCTATCACCCATTTATTACCCGTTCACAATAAATTTACATATACATACCTTTCTAATTTTTTGAAGTTCATACATTGGATAATCATTAATAATTAATCATGGCATAATTATAAATCGTATTAGTACATTTGTATATACGGTGTGGCATGTTGACACATATAAAATTACATTTAAATAAGTTATCAAACACTGGTCCCATGAAATTGTGTAGCATATTGTAGTTTTCTCAGGCCAACATCATTCAATTATTGGGTGCTGATTTTCATTGACATATACCATTTTTTTTTCAACAAAATGTACAATTTCATTCAGTATAAAATATTTTTATTATTGCATTATTAAACTGATTTTGCTGATGTTGATTTAAAATAAAACAAGAAAGATCAATCATGCATAATGCATTGATTGTGAAACACTTTCCAACTTCAATGCAATTGTATTTAAACATCTCTAAAATGCGATACATTTAGCGGTGAAATTTTTAAAATTGTCACATTACAACATTAATTTATTATATTTGAAAATTTAAAACTTCATCGAAAAAAAAATGAACTTCATTCAAATGACGGCATTGAAATATAAATTACCTGGTTTAAACATCTCTAAAATGTGATACATTCCTCGGTAATATTTTTAAAATTATCATAATACTACAATAATCTATTATATTTGAAAACATCATCGAAAATAAATTAACTTTTTTCAAATGAAGTCATTGAAATATAAATTGACTGGCTCTCAATATAAAATCAGCACTTCATTCATAAACCTTTTTCCATTCCTTTCATTCATCACAATACTATAATAATTCATTTTATTTAAAAACTTAATACCATGGAGGTACAAGTAATGTAACTCTATGCTTAAAACTTCATCGAAAAAACGTTTTCTTCTCTGTGCAAAATCAATGAATGGTTCATTCATATCAGCTATATTGCGGACTCCTTGAGCTAAATAATTTTGTGTTAAAGAAATTCAGCCATTCTTATACAACTCAATATACATCTTTTGGTGTTTACATTTTCCATAAGTGAAAATTAGGCTTCGTTGTAGAAATAATCAAAATTTGATGATCATTTAAACTCAAATATATTGTAATTCCGCTCCTTAACTATGTAGATGCACATAATTTAAGCAAAAATAAAGCGGTTTTAGGATGGATGCAACACTATATTTGAATTAAAAGGAACTTTAAAAATCACGATTTTGACACAAGATGGATGTCATATTTTATTTTGAAGTGGGCCACGTGATCTCTTCATAGAATGGTCGCGTGATCTCTTCATATAAAGAATGTAATTATTAATTTAATTTTTATTTAATAAACTACTGAATATATTTTGCTAAATTTTTTTTTATTTATTTTATGGGATAATTTGGATATTTCTTAAAACTTTCGAAGCAATTTGTGAATTTTAAATTTTTATAAAAAATGTTATAAAAATTAGGTCCCATGGGGTTCAATGTATTTCATTTTTTCAACCCTGATTCAGTCCAAAACTAATAGGGTTGTTGTTGTTGAGACCCAGACCGTCCGACCTACCAGAAAGGTGTAAGGTAACAGTTTGGACGGCCGGGAAGTGCCACCCAATTTAGACCGGAACCCAGTGGGGGAGGCATCCACAGGGACCGTACCCTCCTTCCCCTACCACCAACCTCTCTTAAGGACTTACGGACCCACATGTTTAACGTGATCGTACTCCGCATGAACACGGCGGCATTTTTGTGGTAGCGTGCAAATCTAGCGCGCAAACCAAGGGGATACCGCACCCGAGATGGCCAACAGCACGCGGTGTTCCGAGGTGGTCACCCACAAAGTACTAACCGCGCCCGATGCTGCTTGACTTCGGTGATCTAACGAGAACCGGTGTTTTCAGCACGGTACGGCCGTTGGCCCAAAACTAATAGGGTGATATTATTCATTTATATTCCCATAGGTACCAGTGACCGTCTGAACAACATACTAAAATTTCATTTTGATAAAGTCATTTTTACGGAAGTTATCGTGTTAAAGGACAGACAGACCGAATGAACAAAGTCTTAAACACTTTTCAACTATGTTGTAAAGTGTTAAAATACGGTATTGAATATTTACCCATTGTAATTCACTACAGAAGTTAACTGTTATGAAAGAGTTATAAAGCACTGCATTATGGAACACACCGTCTATTGTCTGTGGACACTTGAATATAGTAAGCGAGTTTGTTCGACTCTGAATTTCATCTCAACGATTTTTTACCATTATACTTGTATGCACCTTTGAATTCATGAAACCCTTCTTGATATCTTAATATTGAACAGCAAATATATTTCTACCTGTGCTAGGCCCCTACTCCATTACTGTACCTAACAACTTTTTGATGGCAAAAATATCTTCTGAGTGACGCTCAGGTTTAATCTGCAGGTATTAGAGGGATATAGGGCGCTTGCTTTCTGAATAGGTCATCCTGGTCTTTTAAAGCATCTAAAGTCCATTTCCTTGATAAGGGCAGAAATTTTATTAATATAGGCTGCTATCGGGAAGCACGAATAATTATATTAATATATGCTGCTATCGGGAAGCACGAATAACAACTTTAAGGGGTCTGCCTTCCTTTAAATTAAAAGTTTTAAACTGCACACCTGACCTTTTGGAAAAATTAGTGCATACCCTAAATTTATTTTCGGTTTACCCCATTGTTTTGAAGACATTTACTTCCACCGTCCAGAAATTTACTTTTTTGGGAGATTTTTTTCCTTGAATAGGGAGCCCTGCCCCCTGCTCGCTACGCTTCGCCATCCCCATACGGTTGGCTTCGCCTCCTACTCGCTGCGCTCGCAGACCTCGCTTTATACCTATCTCCTCTAAAAATTCTACTTCCAAAAATCTCTTTTTCTATCGCTACCTATTTTCCGGAGGTGAAAGCAGGGATTTTTTTAGAACAGGGAATCCAAAAACTGAAATCTTTGATCTTGAGCTCTCTTCGCAAGCTATTTCATGCTAAAAAAACTAAAGTCTAAATCGATAAACGGTTTATTTCATCGTGTTACACTATTATTTCTCTATAAATGTACCAAATTTCATATTTCTGTATGCTAAAGTTTTTGCGTTACGAGACAGAGAAATCGCCAGACGTGCCGATACGAAAAAAAATTGTCACATCAGAAGTGCATAAAAAGTAAAATATCTCAAAAACTACATCGAAATTAAAAATGGGGCTCCATTTTGCAAAAATTCACCCCTGTAGGAATCTGCCTGCAAAAATTCGTGGACTTGCTATTGTTAGTCTTACAGGACGCAAATTCGCAGCTCAAAAATATTGTATTTGAATTTGATATTAAATATTTCTTAAACTACAATACATATCGAAAACCAATTTATTTTAGATTATTCTCCAAAACTCTTTCTATAAGTGTAATGAATTTCATATTTTTATATGCAATAGTTTTTGAAGTACGAAGCAAAGAATCTTGAGAAACGCGAAATTTGACAAACAGCGGCAGCCGGGGGCAGCTACTTTGTTTTTAATATAGAGAAATAAGCAATGATAATGGACCAGTGGCACTGACCAGTAGCGGAAGATATTTACTAAAGCCACTACGGCCGTGGTGGCGCTCAGTTTTAAATATATTGGTTGTTTCAGCCAAACTAGAAGGAGTCTCTTTGGGGGAGTTATTATTTTTGATGAATTCGATAAGATGGCCACGTTCATCCTTATCTATAAAATTATCCTTTGGCTTACGGTCACTTATGGTTTTCTCATTATTAGAACTATTTTTTTCCTTAGTGGAAGTGTTATTTTCACTATTACGATCCTTTGATGTTAAATTTCCGACATTCTTAGTCACCTCATTCGCAGTCGGATGTACATGCAGGTCATTACTAATCTCTTTATTATTATCAACTAGAACCAATTACCCAGGAGAAAAAAATAAAAACATAAAAACATATTTTCAGATACTAGAAATAAATGAAAATCATTTTACTTTCCTTATATACATAACGTATAAGGAAAGTATTGTGACGGGGTCGAAAATTCGAATTCGAGTTTTCGATGGGAGAGCACGTTTCAAGCATCCCTGATCACGAATCAGACATTTTTGAAGTGATGTCTGTGTGTATGTGTGTGTGTGTGTGTCAGTGGGTATGTAGAGACGATAACTGATGAACGAATGGACCGATTTGAACCAAATTTGGTACAAAAATCACAATCCGTAAACACTGGAAGCCTATTGTTTTTATACGCAATCGAATGCTCAGAACCCCCCTAAATTTTCGAATGAAATTTTGAAAAAAATCGTCAAAAAATCAAAACCACTAATAAAGTTACGCAAATAGACATTTCTTATGTAATTTTTTATTAGAAAACGATTGACATAAATTTTAGAACGCTAACACGAACCGTTCTGGAGATATTGTACATTTTTAGAAAAAAATATCAAAAAGTCATATAAAATAAAAAAAAATATTTCCTATTGATAAACATGTTCACTTTTCATATGTAATACCATGCGATAAATTGGGTGACATCATTCTCGTGGATCTAGCTCATTCCAATCATGAAAAAAGATACTCTGAGTAATACTTTTGTATTTGAACGCCAATAGTCATTTATCTGCTGTAAGAAGAACTTATTTCTTAGTGCATAATGCTTGGCGAGATTTTGGCGACGAATTTGGCGGAATGTCGCCAACTTGGCGACTTTTTGAAATGTTGCCAAATTAACGAAAATCTCGCCAAATGGATAAAAATGACGCTAGATCAATGAAAATGACGACTAATTGTCGAAAATTCAATGTCTAGGAAAGAATATTAGTATCTATTATAAGAAAAACCTATTTTGTTACTGTAAAAGTAGTAAATTCATTACATTATATAAGGAAAGTCATGTATTGCCCACATCAGATTTTTTTTCTGCAATGACACTTTTCGTTTTCTAGGTGTGGAAACAGTGACTCAAAATCTGGTGAGCTTATTCCTCAGTGAGGAATTGAACGATGTTGTTGTGCAAGTGAAAGGTCAGAAATTCCAGGCCCACAGAGCTATTCTCGCTGCTCAATCTCCCGTGTTTCTCTCAATGTTCAAACACCACACGCAGGAGAGAGCCAGCGGAGTCGTTGATATCCCGGACTGTGATCCAGAAGCTTTTCAACACTTCCTCCACTTCTTGTATTCCGGAAGAATGGAGGATGTGAGTACAAGTGCCGTACTAGATCTGTACACAGTTGCAGATAAGTACGATACGGAACACTTAAAGGCTGAGTGCGTGTTGTTGATGATGAAAAGTCTTTCCGTAGATACGATTTGTGACTTTATTACCTTGGCACTGCTGTACAACGAATCAAATCTGCTGGAAGCTTGCACAGCATTTTTCTTGAAAAACACAAAAGAAGTGGTTGTGACCGTAAAGTGGCAGTCTTTTTTAAAAGATTATCCAGTGGCAGCTAATGATCTGTTCATAAAGTCAATAGAAAAATACAGAATTTAATGCATAATCGAACCCATGTAAACCAGAATTGCCGCAAAGTAGCACACAAGATTTCTCGAATTTACAACTCTGACGTGCAAAAGTGTTATTTTGCTCATCATGGATATCGCAAAAGAACAAGATTGTATAGCATACTAACAGAGATAATTCCTAAACACTTCCAGTAGAAACGAAGTCGACCTGAATAAACTTCACTGACTTTGCCCAACTACTGTTTAAAATAATCTGAAATTAAAATACTAGCAACAGCATGCAGTGTTGATTTTAAGTATCAACTGATTTTACAGATAAAAATATCAACTGGTCAATATACAATCGATTTCAAACTGTCTTCTTCTTCAGGATAAAAAGACACAGCAACAAAATACAGACGTTTTTTGATTTCCAATTTTTTTTTCCCAGTGAAGGACACTGCATTGTACCTCCAAAACCTGTCGATAATTTTAATCAGTGTTTATTGTATTACTTACGAAGCTCTTTCATTTCTGAAGATTCCTGAGCCTAACATTGTAATTTTCGCTTTAAGTTATCTAAAAGAATATATTAATATATTTTGCAGTTAAAGCAGATCATTATTTTACATGTAGAGTATAAAAGTAAGACTATAATATACCCAAAAATTCAAGACTTTCCAGAAAATAGTTCATGACGCATACCATACATCAATACCAATACACGTACATAAATAATAAGTGTATGTCATTGCTTTCATAGTATTTCATTTCTAAACAAAATTTAATGATATAATATAATTGAAATATAATTTGAATTATCATTGAGTATTGCCCAACTCAATTTCCCCACATCAGAATTTATTTTTAAGTAGCTTGTAATTATTATTAATATTTTTTAAAATTTACGAGTTTCCCCTATGTGTGAATATTTTGTAATGTTTAACAAATTTTTAATGGTTGTTTGTTACACTCATGACACTTATTTTCCCCGTCTAACGAGGCTTAACAAGGCCCTTTTAAAACATAGTACCATGTAAGAATTTTTTATTAAATTTTTTTTTCGTTTTTATTGAGCATGTCCGTAGACCGTGTCCACCAATTTCTCTTCTGTGGAAGACTGTTTCACTTTCAAGTGCACAGACGTAGAAAAACAGTGGGGTAGAGAATTTAGTGGTAAGTATCACATCGTCGGATTAATTGCTCCCAAACTGCCTAACTATTGATCCCGTAATGCCTGTATATTAAAACCACTTTTACTAAATGATATCTAGCACTATAAAGCCCCTGTACAAAGCTCTTGGCTGCATTTATGATAAAAGATCAATAGTCTTACAACAAAGTAAGACTATTGATAGTAGACTATTGATTGTCCTACTCAATAACTGATCAACATTGAGTAGGACTTGTTGATCAGTCCTACTTAGTGTCTTGAATTCAGTCTCTTATACGAGTCTTCATAGTTTCAAAAAACAAGAAGTTCAAATTGTTTATCTGGCTACCTTCAAAAAAGTCAAAACAGACAATATTGGACTCTCATTCAGATAAAAGGAAAACATCATTGTTTTAGTATACATCTTTAAACCATCCTATATAGTATAACAATAATGCAACTATGTGCTTGCTTATTCATTATTCCATTTCATCATTTTCTAAAATTTTATGAGACGTCATGTTTCCTGTCTATCTAAATTTGCTCTACGGTCACCGTGAAGGAAAAGTTAGGCGTTTTATATGGACGGTTTAGTAATGGGAAGTAATTTCTTGTCTTTTACTGTACATTTTGTTTTCTCTATAGACGACAATGATATGCTACCTGGATCACATGTATAGCTAGTTCTTTGATAACAGATACCGCTCTTCCATAGACTGAAGTGGCTACTTTTCCTTTTTATCCTGAAAAAGGTAGCTATTTTTGCCTCCGAAACCAACTAATACCTATTACGATGACAGGTATTAGCTGGTATGATAGCTAGGATGAACTTTACTCATTTGACAATGAGTAAAGTTTGATATTTTAAGAATACAGAACAAAAATACTCACATCAGATTAAAAATAAAACGCTTTTAGAATTTAACAAACAGTTTAATTTTTTTAAATATATTTAAATATAAAATATTCTCGTAAAAAATCTAGGTATAGTGGTTTTTTCCTTTCCTTTTTATTCTAACTTCTTTAAAAAAATATTTATACTTATTGTTACTATGATCATGATTGTTTCTATATTTTCAAATTATGTATTAATATCTTAATTGGATATTTAAGCGTTATATGAATAAATTATGGTAATTATTGCATGACTTTTATTATTATTATACTTCTAAATTTGCATTATTTCTTTTAAATTATATTTTTATTTTATAATAATAAATTTATAACCGCATAATATACTATAACTTGTATAATCTATTAATTGTAATTGATATTGTAATAAGATCTTTAAATAAAATGCTCGACAATTTTGTCTGAAATCAATTGAAAAGGTAATTAAAACGCTTTCATTCATCACAAAGTGGTGCATAAGGCATCGTACTTTTCAGAAATATGTACAGTGTTTGAATATGTAAAAATCTCAAAATCGATATTGTACCCCCAGGCCATTAATTATCAATCACAATTACAACTTTAACTTCCAGTGCCAAGAAGACACTTCTATAGCCAATGTACTTCAACCGCTGAAATATTTCTAGTGGCGCCATCTACAATGTGATGGTACAGTTACGAGTATTTCTCCAAAGATCTGGTTTCATTCAGCAATCAAATGTACTTATCAGTTTCTCTCCATATTAAAAAAAAAAAAAAAAAAATCTGATCTGGGCAGCACATGACTTTCCCTACAGACACAAATTCATATTATCTTTATATATTTAATAATTTATTAAATTGAATTTAATTGTACAAAATAACACTGAATTTGCAATTTTAATTCAATTTTTGTTTTTATTTGATAACTGGACATTTTTCCAAAGGCAGCATAATAAAAATGTGAAAAACACTAAAATATCCCGAGAACGGCTAGTCCTAGAGTAATGGGGTAGATCTTTATTCTTTTCAACGTCGAAAGTTACACGTAAAACAAGCATTTAATTGATATATGTGAGCACACATAGTCTTTTATTTCAGATTTTCACGGTTTTTGCGGGCCATGTCGTAAAAAAAAAGCAGGTTTTACTTTTCTGAATCGTACCAAAATTTAATTAGAAACAGGGTATCATACAAAGTGACTTATTTTCCAAATTTTGTAAAATTTGTTAAATTAGTTTTATAGTTATAGTGGATACATGAGATTTTTGAGGGCCATTTCGCAGAAAAAGGCGGGTGTTTTATGCCAAATCGTACCAAAATGTAATCAGCACCAGGGTTACCCACAAGGGACTTACCTACCAAATTTTATGACATTCAGTAGATTAGTTTTTCAGTTAGAGGGGATACATACATTGCACTCACAGATACAGACACACACACACACAGACATCAGGCTAAAAAACCTGTTTTCGTACTCTAGCCGTTCCAAAACGTGTAGATCCGTCGAAAACCCGAGCTGCCATTTTCAGCATGATTCCAATACTTTTCCTATACATTATCATGTATTGCAGGAAATATAAAATGATGCATAAGATCTATGGCACAATTTTCTTAACGTTGGATTTTACATTTGGAGCTTTTTCAACTGGCAACATGTAAAACCATTTTGAAATACCCAATTCATTTATCTTTCAGGTAATTTTACATTGACAATTATCGATATTGAAATCATCCGTAAAAAGCAATATATATAGTCCATATATTAAAATATTTAATAATCAATTCATCCATTTGGCGTCATTTTCGTTAATTTAGTGCCATTTTTGTGATTTTGACGACATTTAATCAATCTGGTACGAAATATCGCCACATTGGCAAAATTTCGTAAAATGAGCCACCAAGTTCGCCAAATTGATCGCCAAACGTTACAGGAATATATTTTGCAATAGTTAACACTTCGTTAATTTTATGTAATTTGATTGATATATTTATTTTAAAAATGTGCAATATCTCGAGAACGGTTTATGCTAGCCTTAAAAAAATTGTATCATTCGTTTTCTAATGAAACGTCACATACGAAATGGTCATTTACGTAACATCATTAAAGGTTCTGATTTTTAATGAGTTTTTCAGAATTTCATTAACTGGCGTTTATCTTGGAGTTAGCAAACCTGGAGTTTATTTATTTAGAAATGTATCGCCAACTTGGCGACTTTTCGAATTTACTCAAATCTTCTCGAAATACCGAATATTCTGAGAGATATGAGTGGGTTCTGGAAGTTTCTAAGCATACTCTGTAAAAGGAGACATCGTCCAGTTTGGGAACAGTTGACGTTACACTAGCTACATTGAGTTGCAATGAATTGCGAGATACATTAGACTTTTGAGAATACTAGTATCGGCTGCTTTGAATTTAGCTGAGCATTAAATTGCTGATTCGTTGTATCTGATAGCTGTTTAATTGTTCAAGTTACTTTCCTTATTACTTTCCTTATATACAATAATGTATAAGGAAAGTATTGTGACGGGGGCGAAAATTCGAATTTGAGTTTTCGACGGGAGAGCACGTTTCAAGCATCCCTGATCATGAATCGAACATTTTTGAGGTGATGTCTGTGTCTGTGTCTGTGTGAAAGTATGTATGTGTGTGTGTGTGTGTGTGTGTGTCAGTGAGCCTGTGGAGACGATAACTGACTAGCAAATGAACCGATTCGAACGAAATTTCGTACAAAAATCACAATCTGTAAATACTAGAAGCCCGTTGTTTTTAAAAGTAATCGAATGTACAGAACCCCCCTAAATTGTCGAGTGAAATTTTGAAAAAAATCATCCAAAAAAAACACCTTTAATAAAGTTTCGCAAACAGACATTTCTAATGTAATTTTTTCTTAGAAAACGATTGCCATAAACTTTAGAACGCTAGCATAAACCGTTCTCGAGATATTGCACATTTTTAAAATAAATTTATCCAAAAATCCCATAATTTAAAAAATATATATTAACTGTTGAGAAACATGTTTACTTTCATATGTAATAACATGCGATAAATTGGGTGACATTTTTGTGGATCTAGCTCGTTCCATTTATGAGAAAAGATAATTTGAGTAATACTTCTGTATTTGAACGCTAATAGTTAGTTATCTGCTATAAGAATAACTTATTTCTCTGTCCATAACGCTTGGCGAGATTTTGGCGCCAAATTCGGCGGAATGTCGCCATCTTGGCGACTTTTTTAAATGTTGCCAAATTAACCGATATCTCGCCAAATGGATAAAAATGACACTAAATCAGTGAAAATGACGACTAATTGACGAAAATTCAATTTCTTGGAAAGAACATAAATAGATACTATAAGAAAAACCTATTTTTAACACTTTACAACAAAGTTGAAAAGTGTTTATGACTTTGTTCATTCTGTCTGTCTGTCTGTCTGTCTGTCTGTCTGTCTGTCTGTCCGTTAGCACGATAACTGCCGTAAAAATGAGTTTATCAAAATGAAATTTTAGTATGTTGTTCAGACGGTCTGTAGGACCTATGGGAATATAAATAAATAATATCACCCAATTAGTTTTTTATTGAACCCGGGTTGAAAAAATGAAATACATTGAACCCTATGGGACCTAATTTTTCAAACATTTTTTAAGTAAATTTAAAATTCACGAATTGCTTCGAAATTTTTAGGAAATATTCACATTATCCCATAGAATATATAAAAAAAAATTCAGTAAAATATGTTAAGTAGTTTTTTAATTAAAAAAATTATTTAATATAGGAAAAAAACAAATTCAATTAAATTCTGACTTTGGGATATCTTCCAGAAAGAAAAGAGAGAGCTATTATATAATAAATATCTCTCCATTTGTTTAAACGTTTTGCATATGGGAGTGGCTTCTTATTTTAAAATAAATTTGGTAGATAACAATTTTTCATTTTTTTAAATTTTATATAACTCTTCATGATAAATTTAATTGATGGCATTTTAAATGCACTTTCCTACGTCCTAAAGAGTTAAAATTTGGTACACAGCTTAAATTTGTTGAACATTTTATTCGACAAAAATTTGATGGATCTTTAAATATAGATCATACATTTTTTCGAAATGGCCTGAAAATAATCCCCGTTCTCTTCTATAAATCATTGGTGTAATATTGTTAAACATTCTGATGTGGACAGCACATGTCTTTCTCTGCAGACTCATATTCGTTATCTTTATTTATTCAATGATAATTTGAGTTTATCTGCACAACATAAGTATTTTAAATGACATTGAATTTACACGTTAAACTTAAATTTGGTTCTCATTTGATAGCTGGACTTATTGTCAAAGGTGGCGTAGCGAAAACGCGAAAAAACTAGAATATCTCAAAAACGGCTAGTCCTAGAGTAATGGGGTTAGTCTTATTCTTTTTGTTGTCAAAAATCACATATAAAATAGGAATTTAATTGGTATAATTGAGCACACGTAGTCTTTTATTTTTATATATAACGATTTTTGCTGGCCATTTCGCAAAAATAGCCCGTTCCTTTTTCCCGAATCGTAGTAGAATAACCTACAAATGATTTATATACAAAATTTTGTTAAATTTGGTATATAAATCACTTGTAGGTTATTGAAATATTATACTCCAAATTTTGTTAAATTTGGTTCAATAGTTTTTAGTTAGAGTGGATAAAGGCAATTTCTGCGGCCATTTCGCAAAGAAGGCAGATTCTTTTATTACGAATCGTACTATAATCTAATGAACATCAGGATTTCCCACAAAAAACATACCTACCAAATTGTATAAAATTCGGTCCATTAGTTTTTCAATTAGAGTGGATGTAATATCCACACAGACACACAGATACACCCTTACACACACAGACGTCTTCCTAAAAGTAGTTTTTTCGTGTTCTAGAAGTCCCAAAACGTGTAGATCCTTTGAAAATTCGAGTTCCGATCTTCGGCACGAATCCAATACTTTGAGTACATACACATACACATATATATTATCTGTGTATTATCTGTGTATCTAAATTCCGTGCCTATGCAATTACAATAGTTGTGATTTTAAATGATCCCTAAACTTTTATTATTGCTTTAAGGAAGCCTAATTTTAACATATGCAGAATGCAAATATTTCAAGCGATTGTAAGATGAATTACATAAGAATTGCTGAATTTTTTTCACACAAAATTATTTAGCTCTGGAGTCTGGAATACAAGTTATATGAATGAAATATTCATTGATTTTGCATAAAGAATCAGATGATTTATATTTCGATACAGTTTTAAATATTTAAGTATAATAAATTACTGTAGTACTGTGATAATGTAAAAGATATTACCATTGAATGAATCACATTTTAGAAATTTTTAAATGAAATTACATTTCAGTTGGAAAGTGTTTCATAATCAATGCTTATGCATGATTGATCTTTCTTGTTACTTTTTACGAACACCAATTCTTTTACATTAACAACAATTCGTTTTCTTTTCTATCCTCTTGAAAATCTGGAATGAAACGAACGTTAATGTCATCTACGTTTCAGTGAAGAAAGCTCAATCATACTCCTCCTAAGTTACTTCAACTGCTAGGTTGCGTCAGTAATCGAGAGGGGGGGGGGGAGAATTAACTCAGGAAGAAAACTTAATACCTTGATATACAAAATACCTTGAAAATATATTAATTATAATATTTCTAAATAGCTCGGTAAGAAACCATCTGTTTTGGGATACAAGAAAGAAATAAGAAATATCAACCACACATAATATATTGATTATGAAACACTTTCTAAGTAAAATACAATTTTATTTTAATGTATCTCTAAAATGCGATACATTCAACGGTGATATTTTTAAAATTATCACAATACTACAATAATTTATTATATTTGAAAACTTCATCGGAAGAAAACGAAATTTATACACATGACATCATCGAAATATAAATCGCCTGGCTTTCTATCTAAAAGCAGTGAATATTTCATTCATATACTTTTATTCCAGACTCCAGAGTTAAATAATTTTGAAGACTCCAGAGTTAAACAATTTTGAGTGAAGAAAATTCAGCAATTATTTTACAACTCATCTAAAAATCACTTCTTTACATTCTGCATCCATTAAAATTAGGCTTTGCTGTAGAAATAATCAAAGTTTTATGATCATTTAAACTCAAAAATATTGTAATTGCGTTGGCGCAGAATATAGATGCACAGAAAATACGCAAAATTAAAGCAGTTTTAAAACAGATGCAACACTAAAAATAAATTTAAAATAAATTTTAAAATTATGATTTTTACACTAGGAAAACAAGATGGATGCCCTATTTTATTTTGAAGTAGGTCACGTGATCTGATATGGGTGTAATTATTATTTTAATTTTTATTTAAAAATCTACAGAACATATTTTGCTGAAATGTTTTTTGTATATTTTAAGGGATAATTTGAATATTTCCTAAAATTTTCGAAACAATTCGTGCATTTTAACGTCGCTTAAAAAATGTTTGAAAAATTAGGTCCCATAGGATTCAATATATTTCATTTTTTCAACCCGGGTTCAATCCAAAACTAATTGGGTGATGTTATTCATTTACATTCCTATATGTCTCACAGACCGTCTCAACAACATACTAAAATTTCATTTTGATAAAGTCATTTTTACGGCAGTTATCGTGCGAACAGACAGAGAGACAGACAGACAAAATGAACAAAGTCATAAAAACTTTTCAACTATGTTGTAAAGTGTTAAAAACTGACGATTACCGCTTAATTGAAAAAAAATGGAAAATGTGGCGGTTAACAGAATGTGGCGGATGATAGAGTAGCGGATAAACGGTAATTCGCTGCTCTCTATTTTCGTAATCTTATTTCACTGCTATATTTTAAATTTATTTGATTCAATGTTTCATCATAGGTGATTAAGGGAGGTCATCAAACTTCCGAAAGAGTTTAATTCCTTCCTTGTTATATACTTCACTACAGATACTTTTGTAATTTTACTTATCAGTACATTTTATATTATCTTTAGTACAAATGTTTAGTTGATGAAAATAGTTCATATAACTTACAAAACACTTTTATCTGCAATTTTTGTTCTTAGTAATTATTATTTTTAAAGTAGTTTAATCTAATGTTTATGAATTTAGTGGATGAATTGATTTATATGTCTTTTCGAAATCAGTTGTTTTCCTTCATTCCTATTTTGTGAATTTCCGTCATCTTATTGACTGCGATTTTTACAGTCATTTAAACGAAGATTTTTTTAGTTTTGACGAAAAAAAAAAACTCATTTATATTCCAAAACAGATTTCTTTTTCAGTTTCACTTTTCCTACATACATAATATAATGTATAGGCAAAGTATTGTGGCGTCGAAAACTCGAATTCGAATTTTCGACTTAAAAGCCACGTTTCAAGTATCCCTCAACTCGAATCAAACGTTTTTAAAATGATGTCTGTATGTGTGTGTGAATGTGATATCTCACGAATGAATGGAACGTTTCGAACGTAATTTAGTACAATTATTACGATCCGTAACATTACTGGAACGTTACATTACTGGAACACTTGGGATTTTACACGCGATCGAATATGTTGTTGTTGTTGTTGAGACCCAGACCGTCCGACCTACCAGAAAGGTGTAAGGTAACTGTATGGACGGCCGGGACGTGCCACCCAATTTAGACCGGAACCCAGTGGGGGAGGCATCCACAGGGACCGTACCCTCCTTCCCCTACCACCAACCTCTCGGAAGGACTTACGGACCCACATGTTTAACGTGATCGTACTCCGCATGAACACGGCGGCATTTGTGGCAGCGTGCAAATCTAGCGCGCAAACCACGGGGATACCGCACCCGAGATGGCCAACAGCACGCGGCGTTCCGAGGTGATCACCCACCAAGTACTAACCGCGCCCGATGCTGCTTCACTTCGGTGATCTAACGAGAACCGGTGTTTTCAGCACGGTACGGCCGTTGGCCCACGCGATCGAATATGTGTAAGACTCTCCCCCGCCCCATCCCAAATTTTCGAAATAATTTTTGAAAAATCATAAAAGACACCAGGACATGCTACGTTAAATAACTAATCATTTTGTACGTAATTTTTTTATTTTAAAACAAACGATAAACTTTATAATGCTAGCTTAAACCGCTCTTTATATGTCGCACGCTTTTTAAGAATTTTTTTTTAATCAGGACATTTAATAATGTTAAATAAATATATTTTAATGTAGTTTCTATTTGTCGTAAATTCGGTTTTTCTCTGGCTTTTAAGCATTTATGAAAAAAAACCTTACGAGCAAGAAACTATTTTGAATAAAGTTCTGAACAATAAGCAATTCAGAATACAAAGAGGTAGGAACACAATACGACATAGAGTCATTTCGTCGCAATATTTACTCACAAATGCTTTCTCAGAGTGTACTCTAAACCTTTTTACAAACTGTAAACAAATCACAGTAACTTTTCATAGAAAACTTCGTTAACACTGTCTAGACGTACCCAAGAGTATTAGTTTCATATCCGCGACACGTTTGTTTCTGGTATGTGCTATGGTCGACCAAAATTAGAATTCATGATCAATGTTGAGGTGGGACCCTGCACGTAACAGGACCTCGGCCCATGCATGAAGATATATTTTCTTTCTAAAGGCCCTTTGGGATCCATTTCTTACAGATATCTTCCAGAGGTCCAAACTAGGGATTGCAATCCCGGGATCTCGGCTAAAAAATGAATACCGTAATATCGGGATTGGTGATGACAGAATCCCGGGATTGCGGTATTTTTTTATCAGATTTACATGCCGGTGATAAACATCAGTGTTCATACTTACTAAATTAAACTTTACCTGAGTTTAAATTCATTTAAATTAATTTTCAAATTCATTCATTTAAATTAATTTAAATTCATTAAATTCATTTAAACTTTACCTGAGAAAAACATTCATTTTGAGATTGAAGCACATTTTGTGAAAACATACGTATTAGTTAGAAGTAAATGGCTTGAAGAAAGGTGCTTTCTCCCTGAAATCTGTTCCGGTCAATAGATGGCGCTACTTCAAACGTATTTGTAGTATATTTTTTCACGATTATGTTAGCTTGGTAGTGGCAACAGCTACTGTGTTTATTCTAGCATGGAACGTTTATTTTCATCTAGCGTTGTTGTGGTAGTTCATGTTCTTTCTTTATATAAATAAAATACACGTAGATTAATTCGAAATGTCTACATCTGATAAAAGTAGCACTAAGATATATACGAAGAGTATAAAAGTTCAAAAGTGTGCGAGTTTGAATCTGTTTGGATGGCCCGCAAAAATCGCCAAAATCTAAAGAAAAAAAGACTACGCATGCTGAATGCTGACACGTATCAATTAAATTCTTATTTTATACGCAATTTTTGACGAGGAAAAGAATATAACACACTCCATTATACTTTAGGACTAACCGTTCTCAAGATATTTCAGATCTCTTGTATTTTTGTTACGCCACTATCTGAAAAATGTCCAATTACGAAATGAATGGATTTAAGTTTGAATTAAAAATGCAAATTTAGTGTTATTTGGTGCAATTAAACTCAATCTAATGAATTATTAAAGAAATAAAGAAAATATGAATTCGCGTTTGCAGGGATAGTCATGTGCTTCCCACATCAGATTTTTAATTATTATTGTCCTTTGCCCATATTGGGTATTAGGGTGTATCATTTTTATGATATGTATCTTCAAATAATTTGAATGTTATCTTCTCTTATCTGCGGTATTTATGTTTCCTTGAACTGAGAACGGTTCTTTTACTTACGTTCATGAGTGTGTGATAAGTTTCTATTTGGGTTTGGAACAAGGGATTATTTATAGTTTGAGCTGTTTTGGGATCATTCATTGGAGAAGTTTTCTGTTTGGATTTGGCACCTTTAGAAGTGTCCTTTTGTGTTTTATTTTAAAGACGCGAGTGTGTTTGTTTCTTACTTTTTATTAACACTTTACAACAAAGTTGAAAAGTGTTTATGACTTTGTTCATTCTGTCTGTCTGTCCGTTAGCACGATAACTGCCGTAAAAATGACTTAATCAAAATGAAATTTTAGTATGTTGTTCAGACGGTCTGTAGGACCTATGGGAATATAAATGAATAATATCACCCAATAAGTTTTGGATTGAACCCGGGTCGAAAAAATGAAATACATTGAGCCCTATGGGACCTAATTATTCAAGCATTTTTTAAGCGGATTTAAAATTCACAAATTGCTTCGAACATTTTAGGTAATATTCAAATTGTTCCATAAAATATATAAAAACAAATGCAGCGAAATATATTCAGTAGTTTTTTAAATAAAAATTAAAATAATAATAACACCTCTTATCTGAAGCGATCACGTGACAATGATATGAAAAGATCACATGACCCACTTCAAAATGATATATGGCATCCATCTTGTCTCAAAATCGTGATTTTAAAGTTCTTTTTAATTCATATTGAGTGTTGTATCCGTCCTAAAACCACTTTATTTTTGCTTAAATTCTGTGCATCTACATACTGAAACAACGCAATTACAATATATTTGAGTTTAAATGCTCATCCAAATTTGATTATTTCTACAACGAAGCCTATTTTTCACCTATGTAAAATGTAAGCAGCAAAATATGTAGAATGAGTTGTATTAGAATTGCTGTATTTCTTTAACACAAAATCATTTAGTTCATGGAGTCTGCATAGCTGATATGAATGAAATGTTAATTGATTTTACAAAGAGAAGGACGATTTTTTTCGATGAAGTTTTAAGCATAGAGTTTAATTACTTGTAGCTCCATGGTCTTAATTTTTAAATAAAATAAATAATTATAGTATTGTGATGAATGACATGAATGGGAAATTATTTATGAATGAAATGCTGCTTTATAG